>JAZGLO010006435.1:0-557969 GCA_036873155.1 Biomphalaria sudanica | reverse complement strand
GTAAACCCCATCCCAATGATACACCCAGGGCCGGGTTCTCTCAGCCGATTAACATTCAGATCTGCTTTTTGACTATCGACGAGCAAAATATCGCTTTTGATTTTTTAATGAGATCGAGATAGATTTAGATCTATATTTACATACCACTGACTATTACAGTAAATTGGAACATAATGTTTTGGTTAAAATTCGCCTTATTATTTTTAGTAAATGAAAGCTGACATTGCAATTTTTTTTAATCGCGAGAAGGATTAGCGTGTTCAATATTGAATGGCAGCCCAATCAATTTTGTCTATTTTTAAGGACGTTTTTTTAATGATTTTCAGGATATTTAATAATCTTAGGAGATTTCCAGGAGCTCCTGGAAAATCAGGAGGCAGCGGAAACCATGTTAAGTTAAAATGGTTCAATTTAATAATTTACACCTAGTGTTACTAATATGCGCGGGGCCTTTAAAAGTGCGGGGCCCACTGCGGCCGCATAGGTTGCAGTGCCCTAAGTCCGGCCCTGGATACACCCCAGTCCCCCTGCCCCCCCCCCCCCCCAAAAAAAAAGGATAAATACCAGTAATGGCAATGTCCTCGATTCCCCAGATTAAGGATAAGTGCTGTGTTTCATGTGACTACGTAGACCCAGTTGCGATCTACATAATTGTCCAACATCTCACACAGACAAAGTCGTAGTCCGCCGAGGTTGTATTTGAGTTTTCTTTACTCCTGCGCCTGTCTTTTTTACAAGTGCGTACCACTGTGCCTTAAAATGTGTCCCCGCGGCCATCGTGAGAGCTCTCACCAGTCAAGCTGTAATGTCATACCTACGACCAGCTTCTGGCCATTCGAAACTGTTGTCCACGGTGTAGTCTGAAACCACATTTTTGTGTTATGGTCTTTGACACGCGAGACGTGAACATAAGTGGTTCTCACGTTTTATTATGTGGACGACAGTGTTGTAGCAAACATATAGACCCATATTTTCCCCCATGGGACTTGTGGACTAGAATAGATAGTCCAAATTCATAATCCTAGAGGAAGAGGATTTCTCCTCTGTTTGTTGTTACACCCCTCCAAGAAATAAAAGTACGTTACCCTTTTCAGATTTGGCAGAGGATGTAAAGGTCTATGTCCGAGGGTTAATGAGGGTGCCATGTGGTCAGCACAACGACGAACCGCTTTTAATTGCCCTAACTAATGTCAAGTACAAAATAAAAGTTGATTGGGCATCCCAAGGATCCAAATATTGAACATCACAATTTTCAACGAGATTTGAACTCGAGACTCCCCCGTTCGCAAGTCTTGCACTTTACCACCCAGCCATGACGCTCCCCCCCCCCCCCCCCCAAAAAAAAAAAAGCGTTGTAAAGTGTTGCATTGATTTCTGCAATAGAGGCGAAATCCCTCACCGGTGAAGAAGGGGTAAGGAGAGTCACGCCAACACCGTAAGGGTCATGTTTTTTAAAAATAAAAATAAAGAAAGCGTGTGTTACTTACAAACTCTTGAGCAACCGCTGCAGTTTAGACGTACTCACCATCAGACACAAAAGGCAGTAGAATAACTGAAGAGCATTGGACCAGTTCTCCGCCAAATTTCAAGAAAGATGATGCGCACTTCCCGTGCACGAATATTATTTTTTTTGGGTCTGGGGGGGGGGGGGGTTACGAAAAGAAGACAAGCATATGACGCAAGAGATGTTACAGAAGCTGAACATTGGATCTAGTGAAACATTTCGTTGCGGAATGACTGCCATTGTGTGTGAGGAGTGACTGTCATTGTGTCTGTCGAGTGATTGCCATTGTGTGTGACGAGTGACTGTCATTGTGTGTGAGGAGTGATTGTCATTGTGTGTGTCGAGTGATTGCCATTGTGTGTGAGGAGTGACTGTCATTTGTCATTGTGTGTGAGGAGTGACTGTCATTGTGTGTGAGGAGTGACTGTCATTGTGTGTGGGGAGTGACTGTCATTGTGTGTGAGGAATGACTGTGATTGTGTGTGAGGAATGACTGCAATTGTGTGTGAGGAGTGACTGCCATTGTGTGTGGGGAGTGACTGCCATTGTGTGTGGGGAGTAACTGTGATTGTGTGTGGGAAGTGACTGTCATTGTGTATGACGAGTGACTCATTGTGTGTGAGGAGTGACTGTCATTGTGTGTGGGGAGTGACTGTCATTGTGTGTGAGGAGTGACTATCATTTTGTGTGTCGAGTGACTGCCATTGTGTGTGTCGAGTGATTGCCATTGTGTGTGAGGAGTGACTGTCATTGTGTGTGGGGAGTGACTGTCATTGTGTGTGGGGAGTGACTGTCATTTTGTGTGAGGAGTGATTGTCATTGTGTGTGGGAGTGACTGTCATTGTGTGTGGCGAGTGACTGCCATTGTGTGTGACGAGTGACTGCCATTGAGTGTGAGGAGTGACTGTCATTGTGTGTGTCGAGTGACTGCCATTGTGTGTGAGGAGTGACTGCCATTGTGTGTGGGGAGTGACTGCCATTGTGTGTGATGAGTGACTGTCATTGTGTGTGGAGAGTAAATGTCATAGAGTGTGACGAGTGACTGTCATTGTGTGTGTCGAGTGATTGCCATTGTGTGTGAGGAGTGACTGCCATTGTGTGTGAGGAGTGACTGTCATTATGTGGGGAGTGACTGTCATTGTGTGTGGGGTGTGACTGCCATTGTGTGTGGGGAGTGACTGTCATTGTGTGTGGCGAGTGACTGCCATTGTGTGTGACGAGTGACTGCCATTGAGTGTGAGGAGTGACTGTCATTGTGTGTGGGGAGTGACTGTCATTTTGTGTGAGGAGTGACTGTCATTGAATTTGAGGATCGACTGTCATTGTGTGTGGGGATTGCCTGTCATTGTGTGTGGGGATTGACTGTTATTGTGTGTGAGGAGTGACTGTCATTTGTCATTGTGTGTGGGGAGTGACTGTCATTGTGTGTGGGGAGTGACTGCCATTGTGTGTGATGAGTGATTGTCATTGTGTGTGGCGAGTGACTGTCATTATGTGTGGAGAGTAAATGTCATTGTGTGGGGAGTGGTTGCCATTGTAGGTGAGGGACCTCTGTCATCTTATTGTGTGTAGCTGTGTTGATGGCTAGGAGTGCAATTAGGTGCTAGACAACCATTTTCACTGTTTGTGAATCACGTGATCTGATAGTTGCGGTATCGTTGTGAATTATTATTGTTATAATCTAAATTACAATTTACATAATTATTATTTTTCTTTTGTTTTCATTCGATTAACTATGTTGATAAAGACTATGTTGTTATTCCTTGTAATTGTGACCGCCGTTGTAGCACTTGTGTTTCGTGGCCAAAAAAAAATAAAATAAATTATTACATTGTTAAACTTGGTCACTTGTGTGGGAAGTTACTGCCCTGTTACCAATTGTAATAAATAACTAGTCATGTAAAGTACTTCCCACTTCTATTGATTGAACTACAGAACTCTTCCCTGGTTTCCCCACTACATGACAGCGCACGACAAAAAAACAAACAAACAAGCAAAACAACAACAACAACAACAACAAAACGTATCAGAATCAAGCAGCTATAGTTTAAGTGTGAGTGTGTGGTACAACTCACGTCTGCGCCATTCACGCAGTGAAACTTACTCAGCCAGAAGCTAGGCGAAGGGATACGGCTGTATGGTACCAAAAACACAAAAGAAAACGAACTTTTTTTTGTCTCTGTTGTTGACGCTCGTCCGTCTGAAAACTGAGAAAGTTACTGTCTAATGAATGATTCATATGTAACACCTTTTCCCCGTTCACTCACAGCGCACCGCCCAAACACTCCGCCCCCCCCAAAAAAAAACAATAAAAAAAATAAAAAAACACCACCACCACAAACAAGTTACATTATTAAACGGAGCCTGCCTGAACTATTTGCACTAGAGACGCGAGGCTCAAGAACTAGAAAAACCGGCACAGATTTTCATGGGAAAAAAAAAGGAGGGGGGGGGTGAAAGCGGTACGGTTTGAGAGATAGACGATTTAGAAGTGGGGGCGGTGGGTACTGCACCAGAAAGATTACTAACAATACAAAAAATAATAAATTGCTAACACAATGAATGACTACATAATGTAGGTTACAGGGTTAGGGTTAGTGAAAGTGAATAATTTAAAGACCTACATATTTTGCCACATTAAGGGCAGTCCATCCAGTGTGGTCGGTTAAGGTATTCATTACGCCGTTTGTGTCTGTCTTCGGCAGCGGATTTTCTTTTGGTCTCATATATATATATATATAAACACACACACACATATATATATATATTAGATAAAAGTCAAAATCAGCTTTTCAATAGTGTTATGGAGTGTGTGTGTGTGTGTTTCTAGGGTGACAATGGGAGGGGGTAGGTTGTGATTGATGCAAGATAAGTGGCATTGTTGTCAGCTGTCTTAGGTTAGGAAGACGACTTCAGAACGCCTGACTGAAAAGACGTTTTATTGTGTTTAATTTTGTTCAGAATACCATTAATATTATTACTAAAGTCTGCTATATGTATGTTCATTTCATATCAAGTTGATTTCATCTATATTGTAAAAAAAATTTTTGTCACAAAAGAAGCTATTCAAGTTATTTTAAGTTTTGTAAGTTAAGACAGCGGTTTAGTTTTTCTTTACCAGCAGACAAGTGCTACAACTCAACGACCACCCACAACAAATAACTTTTCTAGTTTCTGCGCTCTGAACGGGACAGTCACACCAGACGTCCAGAGAGACCACACTACAACAAATAGCGAACTGGGCTGCTCAAAAAAAAAATAAAAAAAAAATGCTTCGTTGAAGTATTTTGGACACTTTGCACCAAGAATGTTTCTAGTCCTAATGTGTTTGGAAAAAAGGAAACGAGGAAGTCAGAAGAGTGTAGAACAAAAACAAAAACAAAACAACAAAAGAGGGTGGGGAGGAGGAGGAGGAGGAGGGAGAGAAGGAAATGGGGGTTGTGCGTGTGGGGGGGGGGAGGTGAACTAATGTTCGAATGTTTTCTGAGCATCAGATAGATCAAGATGTAGGCCTGACCTATCTGTCAATGTTGACAGTTTGTTTGCCAAATGTTGTCTAGTGCTTTCTGTCTGTTTAGCAATAATTAGCTTACTGTTGCACAATTCAAAACATTGAAGTAGGCGAGGCGCTTTGTCTCTGGGTCAACGTCGGCACAGAGAGGGCGACCCAGTTTTGGGATAGCGGAGATGCCGCTACGACCCTACGTTGTATTTCCCACAATTGAAAGACATGGGAGTAGCCGGGATTGTTTTTGAATAGGGGGGGGGTGTTGGTGGTGGTAAGGTTTTTTTTTTAACGGGAGAGGACACTTGTTCTTTGCTTGAATAGTCTTTATTAATGGAGCCCAAAGACTGCTAGGAAAACAGGTCAATGTGTAACAAAATTTAATGAAATACTCAGAAAGACACAAAGATAAAGACACATTCCTCGTCCCATATGCTAGGACAAATTTGTACAAATACTCCTTCTTCCCTAGTGCTATTAGAGCATGGAGTGGGTTGCCTGAGCTAGCCAGAAAAACCAGTGACTTGGCAGAATTTAAGTCATTGGTTAATATGCATGACTAAATGCATGACGCGTAGGACGTAATCATCTTCTTTTTTTTGAAGTAACGTCTGTAGTATATAAGATAAGATAAGATAAGATTTCGGTTGAGGGAGTGACAAACATCCCTTTCACCTCGCCCATGTATAAATCTAATTTTTTTGGGTACTCTTTTGTAATCAAATAGTATAGCAAGGTACGAAGGATTGCAAAGGATAGCGAAGAGTAAAAGGGACTGGTCAACAGGTCAACAAGACATCAACAGGACATCTGTCATACTAGTCGTAGTATTATAGTTTACTTACATGTAGAGAGTGAGTAAAGCGTGATGGCTGGGTGGTAAAGCGCCTGGGTTCAGTACCGTGTTGGAAAAAAAGCATTGTTTCAAATACTGTCTTGAATCTAGTTACAAAATAAAAATGTTCATATGTATGTGGTTGACTGATTGGTCGTGTGGTATACTCTACGGACTGTTATCACAATCGCCCCACGTTCAAACCTTGCTTGCTGACATCCTCTGCCGTCTTGCAAGGGGGGGGGGGGTTGGGCCAGGACGTAACTATTTTCACGTCTGAAGAAACATCTGAAAAAAAAAATTGAATCCTAAAAACAATAACCGGGATCGGGGTGGCTGAGTGGGTAAGCACTTGGCTTCCAAACCTGGGATCCGGGTTCGAAATTCGAAAGCCTGGAATTTTGAATTTCGGGATTTTTAGGGCGTCCCTGAGTCCACCCAGCTCTAATGGGGACTTGGCTTTAGTTGGGGAAAGCAAAGGCGGTTGGTAGTTGTGCTGGCCACATGACACCCTGAACTGGCCGGATATAAACCGCGGGTCGTTGTTTGGCTATCACTGCTATCAATTGATTTATTTAAACGTATCAACGACCCTGGTGGCTTCAAAGTTGACCTTGGACCAAAGTTTCAGCTGTTAAAAATAGCCTGAATGTCTTTATTTTGTTGTTGTCGCAATGGTGAAGTATATTGGCATTAGCAGATCGTATTTTATACCTTTCCACTTCCACCCATTCGCTGTGTTGGTTTTTTTTTTACCAGCGCACTAGGAAACAATTCGTTTTCGATTCGTTTATCCTCCTCCCCCCTCAGCTCTTCCGGTCGTAAGTGTGGCAGTACAGTGGTGTCACCTCCATGGGGCAGGGCGTCGACACCTGGTAAATATTTGATGGGCTGTCCATGGACCAACAACACCCCAGGGGGAGGGCTCTGTCAGGCGCGACTCCCTGGATACATTTCAACGAACACAATACCGCCAAGCTCAGAGCTCAATGAAATTAAATTTTCAAACCGCTCTCCATTCTTCTTACCTAAAAAACAAAAAAACAACAACAACACACACACGTATATATATACACATACACACACACGTATATACACACACACTTTTGTTTTCAAGTACACAAGAAGCTTGTTGCCTGGTCTACAACTGGCGTATTTCAAACTCACTGACCGTGTTAACTTGAAGCATTTCAAGCAGACCTTTGTAAGGGCGTTACTACAGGTTCGGTACACTAGTAGCCAAGTGACTTGACAGCAACTAAGTTTTATATAGATTCTTGAGGCCGTTTTATTTTGCTTCCTTTTATTTTGAATAAGATTATATATATATATAGGCCTTTTTTGTGACGGTAGGCACAGGTACGGCGTACCGGCACTTTAAAAAAAAAAATTACTTTTCTTGTATTTTAACGTATATAATTAATTTTGAGTAGTTAAAAGTTAGGCAATCAACTACTGAGTACCGGCACCTTATCACTGAATACAGGCACCTATTTTTTGTTTTACAAAAAAGCACTGTATATATATATATATACGTTTTAGAAATCAGTGGAACAAATGAAGTTGATGAATTTTAATAAATACAATATTACTTAGCCGAAAACTGACATTCATGGCAAGGGGTCTACGACACTAACTTGTGTTCCAAATAGACTAAATTTAATTTCAAGATGATAATGTTTTAAAAAAAAAATTAATTACTTTTCCTCAAAGATATCCATATTTGTCAAATTTTTTATGAAAATAAGCTGTTTTCGAGAACTGTTTCCACCCTGGTAGGTTCCAGGTTCCACCCAGGTTCCATCCATAAATTTGCAAGTTAATGAGAAAAGTTGTAAAACAAAAAAAAAGAAACAAAAAAACGATAAGGTACCGCTAAATGTGTCTGTCGCTTGTCGCTGATTGTGTCTGTCGCTTGTAGCTGATTGTGTCTGTCGCTTGTCGCTGATTGTGTCTGTCGCTTGTAGCTGATTGTGTCTGTCGCTTGTAGCTGATTGTGTCTGTCGCTTGTCGCTGATTGTGTCTGTCGCTTGTAGCTGATTGTGTCTGTCGCTTGTAGCTGATTGTGTCTGTCGCTTGTCGCTGATTGTGTCTGTCGCTTGTCGCTGATTGTGTCTGTCGCTTGTCGCTGATTGTGTCTGTCGCTTGTCGCTGATTGTGTCTATCGCTTGTAGCTGATTGTGTCAGTCGCTTGTAGCTGATTGTGTCTGTCGCTTGTAGCTGATTGTGTCTGTCGCTTGTAGTTGATTGTGTCTGTCGCTTGTAGCTGATTGTGTCTGTCGCTTGTAGCTGATTGTGTCTGTCGCTTGTTGCTGATGCCTAGAAAAAATGACAATAACATGCCACTTTAATTGTGATATGCTATGACACTGTAATAAAGGCCTAGATTTCTAGATGTATTTCTGCTTATTATGTATTATCAATATAATGTTTTAGTCTCTGTTGAATAATGTAAATAAGACCTATACACTCAATGTATGAGGCCATTTATTTTGCTTTATGACATCTATTGTCTGAGTATGGAAATATTATCATTTTGGAAAAAACTAAGGATGCCGAGAGAGAGAGAGAGAGAGAGAGAGAGAGAGAGAAGGGGGAAAGAGATATACAAAGTTAGACAGAGAGAGACAGACAGACAGATACACACACACACATATATATATACACACATACATATATATATATATATGTCTAACTTTGTATATCTCTTTCCCCCTTCTCTCTCTCTCTCTCTCTCTCTTTTATTTAGTAAAGACCATGGTAAAGACCATTAAGCTCTGTAAATATCAACTCTGTCTGGTTAACATTGTGTACACGTTATTTCTCCGACACCCAATATCGGATCCAGCTGAAATTTCGCACAATTCTTGCCCCAAAAAAAAAAAAAAAAAAAAAAAATAGTCAGTTAGTTAATTTACTATCGGCAATTAATTACTTTGTTTGGTATCTTGAACAGGGGAAAGAAATTGTACTTGACTGAAGTGGTGGTATAAGCTGAAGTAGTCTCTTTATAGGTCGCCGCTTTAGTTTAAAACAAACAATACATAGCTATACAATCTTTTATAATCTTATGCACCTCACTGGCAGAGTGGTTGATATGTTGGCTCGAGGAGCCGTGAGCCGTTAGTTCGAATTCAGATCCTGCTAAGTGATAGGATCATAGAGTATCCAGAAAGATAAAAGCATGAAAGAGCGCTAAAGAAAAAAATGTAGTAAAATATTTTTAATCTCACTGATTTATTATTGTTGGTCTAGATCAGCGGTTCCCAAACTTTTTTGTGTCGTAGACCCCTTGCCATGAATGTCAGTTTTCGGCTAAGTAATATTGTATTTATTAAAATTCATCAATTTCATTTGTTCCACTGATTTCTAAAACGTATATATATATAAAGCGGGAAATAGATATATAGATTGAAAGAAAGATAGATAGATAGATATAAAAAGAAAGATAGATGGATAAAGATAGACAGAAAAAGACAGAAAGAGTCAGAGAAGAGAGTGTAAAAGAGAGAGAGAGAGATGAAAAAAAAAAGAAAATTTTAAAAGTTTTAAAATATTAATTCAATTTATTTTTCAACTTGTATAATTTAATAATATGAAAAGAAAAAACATGAATTTTCCATTAAATTTTGAAATAAGGTCTAACAAAGAAGGCTACTCTTGCAAAATTGACAATAACAAAAAAAAAAACAACAACAACAAACAACTAGAGTCACAATGTATTTGATAAAACATGTCTGGAAATCAAATTGTATAGCACCCCTTTCATATCTTGCGATCTATAGGTCAGACAATGTTAAGGTCATCTGTTTCTTTCCCAAAAGTTAACGAGCAGAGTGTCTTGTGGCCAGCACAATGACCAACCGCCTTTACTTTCTCCAACTTAAGTCAGCTACCCATTAGAGTTGGCTGGACTCCGGACGCCCTAACAATTCCGAAATCCAAAATCCCTAAGACCCCAGTTTCGGAGCCAAGACCTTATCCACCCAGCATCATGACCCCTTTAATCTCGGTATGTCGCACCTTAAAAACTAAGAACGGCAACTCTTAATGATTCTATAGGAAAGACAAACCATTTTAAAATAATGTAATCTATAATATGTGGAAAAGAAATGGCTTCTCAATGACTAGTGAACTGATGTAATCTATAGTAAATCTATACGGTTGCTCAACATTGAGCTGCTAGCTTAGCGCTAAGCATATATTTCCTGATCATTGTGTATATAGAGCTGATAAATAAGCAACGTAGCATAAGGGCAAATAGGTAACGTAGAATGGAAGAAAATTGGTAACATAGTAGGAGGGCAATAGGCAAGGTAGAATGAAATGGTAACATAGTGGGAGGGCAATAGGTAAGGTAGTCTGAGAACAAATAGGGAGGAGGAGGTAATGGACAGCGATTTATTTAATTCGTTTTCTACTTTGGGGCGCGATATTTTATAAATATTTTTTTTGCTTAAGTTAGGATGGTTAGATTAATAGGCTTCGAAATACAAGCGTAGAAAGTTTTTTTTTTAAACTAATGGCTAGCGCATGTTGCTTCATCTTCACCTATTTCTTAGTCTACTGTGAACCGGCTTTGGTTAAATGGATTCCATAGGCGAAGTGAATAGGGTGAATATGGCTGGCCCTGGTCTGTTGGCATCACACAAAATCTGTTGACCGTCTCTCTCCATTTCACTCTTTTGAATTTGATAGAACCTCTTTCAAAGACAGGCCTGTTCATTCTTTTATGTTGTCTTTCCATTGCTTTCTCTGTCTGCCTCTTCTTTTTTTTCTGTTAGGTTACTGTTCCCTGAAGGAAGGTTTCCTGCGATCCCCGAGGACCTTTTTTTTTTTGTTTACAATAGTTAGCAGGTCTTTATGCATGCTGCAGATGATAAAAAAGTAGCCTCTTTCTTGACAGTTCTTGTAGTATACGAACCACTTTGAAATAAGGTTATAGCTTCACAGCATCTGGGCCCCGATCGAGAGCTACACCCCTGATGAAATGTGGAAGGTTGTGCAGTACTCTTATAAGGTAACGAGGTATGCACACGCCCTCATACACGCGTACGCACAAACACACATACTTGCTACACTAAAGGTCAGTTCAGATTTTCTTTCCTTTCAGTGTTGAATTTAAAAAAACAAAACAAACATGCACACAAACACGCACAGAAACACACATAGAAAGCACGCACGCACGCACGCAAACAATGCAGCCGAGACAATAATTGCTTGCAACGATTTGTGCTTGTTAAATATTTATAGCATGTTTAATTGTGTTTCCATCATGGCTGTCCACACAAATCTATCAACTATCAGATTCAAAATGAAATAGGCCTAATAAAGATAATGGAGTGGCAGTGGCTCAGTGGTAAAGTGCTTGGCTTCCGAACCGTTGGTCCTGGGCTCTAATCCTAGAGAAGACTTGGATTTTTGATTTCGGGATCATTGGGCGCCTCTGAGTCCAACCAAGATTTCATGGGTACCTAAAACTAGTTTGGGAAAAGTAAAGGCGGTTGGTCATTGTGCTGGCCATATGACACCCTCGTTAACCGTTGTGCTAATATGGTAATATTGCGTCATTGTTTATTGTGAATGTTTTGTGAGAAAGTAGGATGTGATGTAATAAAAAAAAAAGATAGTCTTCAATGTCTACTTGTATAAACACAAAGTCTCTGTTATTATTATTATTGTTATTAATGATTAAGGTCTACAGTATGTTATATATATTTATCTGTGACAACAGAACATGGGGTCAGAAGTGGTCCACATAAACAGATGACCTTTAATCGATCTGCACTATAGATCGAAAGTTCTGAAAGGGAACTACTTTGAAGATAATAGCAATACGCTGAAATTTCTTTATATATTTTTTTGTAAAACACCAAACATCTAGAAACATTACATTTGAAATGAAATCTAAGAATTCATTGATTGTCACACTAAACTTAAAACAGAAACTTTTTTTTTTGTTAGTATTATTCTCACTTGACTGAGCTGTGACTATATCCACAGTCTTCTCCATTACATTGTCCGTACATTTGATATGTCATATCAGCTGGACCAGCACCTTGTATAAGGCAACCAAATAGTGTTGTCAGTTCTTCAATAGACTTCTAACAATCTACTTCGTTTATAAACCAAGGCCACAAGCTATATCAGGGGCGGCAAACTATTTTTTTCGGTGTGTGGGCCGAATCAAATTCAGAAACGTGTCGATCCTCTTAAAAAAAGTAAAGTACCCCTTTCAATCCTTGCGATCTATATGGTAGATGAAAGGCCGACTGTTAAAGAGGGTGTCATGTAGCCAGCACAACGACCGACCGTCTTTCCTATCCCCTACCTAAATTCAGATACCCATTAGAGTTGGGTGGAGTCAGGGGCATCGAAAAAGTGCTAAAATTAAAAATCCTTGTCTTCACCGAGGTTCGAACCCGGGACATCTCGGTTCGGAAGCTGGGAGCTTTGACACTGTGAGCAGAAGAGGTCCGGATATTACCAGCAGGCTATAGTTTGGGCGCCACTGTGCTAAACAATATTTCTTTCCAATCTATTCAAACCAACGCGCTATTTGATCCGATAGTTGAGATGTCCGTTCTTGCTCACAAGTCGCATCTTGCTTGTACTTAAAACCGGTTAAATCTACCAGCGGAGGCGTTACTAAGGCTAGCGCCACTTGGTGCAATTAGCCAATGGTCATCCCTTCCCAAAACAAACTGTCACAATAAAATCAGTCGTTAGTAATAAACAAAAGTTTCTTCTAGGTGAAATAAAATCGCCTGTAATGTTTTTTTTATTATTTGGATGGCTCCTCATAACTGGTGTTTTTTTTTTTTTTTTATCCTCGGCGTTCCAGTACCACCTCATCGTGGTCGCCGAGTGAACACTCCGCTCTTCAGAGGAGTGGCCAAGGGTACTGGTTGCTTGCCGCTGATGAATGAGCAGCCGGCAAGTGTAAAAGGAACTCAAAGGGGTTATGTCCAGCCCCCCCCTGTGGGGCCCCGGGGCAACGGTGAGTAAGAGACGGGATCTCCGAAAAGCGGATAGCGCTGGACAACAACTCGAGGGTTGGTCGGGTTCTCCTGGAACTCGGCTGATTCGCGGGTCTCTCTTTGGGCAAAGACTGGACTGACTGGCGCGGCCTTAGCGGGCTGCGTCGGGCGGACTGGTCGGCGTCCACGAGCTAGGCTCTAACTAGCCCGTCCCCTGTGAGGTAGTAGAGGAACGCGCTTCCCAATAAGCAGTTTCGATACTGGGGATATCAAGCAATCCTTACACAACCACTCCTCCAGTAAGCGAGCTTTTGCCATACGGAGGTGGTGACCAGTGGTGCGGACTTCCCGCACCCTAGAGCCCCGGACCCTCTTGCAGGCCATGTGTACACTACTTTCTAATCGGCAATAACTAAGGCCGCCAACGGCCTTCGACTTCTTTGCAAACATGAATAATACACATCAAACCAGAAAACCCGGGTACGAGCAGACCCGAAAAGGCTCTGTCGCGCGGATAGTGGGCGGCAGGCCCGACAACGAAAAATCCTCTACTACTCGCCCCGTGGTTACGATCCGGCGGAACCTGTCGAACCACGAAAAATCAGCGAAGGTTCCCCTTCCCAGTACAAAGCCCTCTTCCCAGGCTACACTGCATTCGTTCTTCCCTCGGAAGAACGGTAGCCAAGGTGTGGCTAGCCAACCACACCAACCTGGTGATCATGTCCCGCGCCAGGCCCAACCAACTATTACCACCCAAAAGGCCCAACCGACTACGACCAACGAAGCGAGGACCATCGGTCCTCCAAAACACCAACCATTACAACGGTTTGTCGCTTCCGGTCGAAAACCCTTAGGGAGCGATAAACTTAGCCAGATAAAAGTACTACAGCTCAATATCTGTGGATTAATACCCAAGATAATTAGAGCTTACAAAACTCATCCATGAGAGGGCAATAGACATCGCGCTCCTGCAGGAGACTTTGGTAGGCAAGAAACGAAGTAGCCACATCAGTGGCTACACGGCTTATAAATGTAAATGCGATGAGTGCCGTGGAATTATCACATATGTAAGAAACGGCATGACAGTTTCACAAAATTCTGGCCCTCAAAGCGGGCGTACCGACGCCATCTCGCTTGATATATTCAAAGCTGGTAGAATTGATATATTCAAAGCTGGTAGAAAACTTACGGTCATTAACTGTTACAACCTGCCAAAACACGAACTTGCCATTAACCTCGGCAATAAGAATATTCTCACTAAAACTCTATTAGCTGGGGACCTAAATGCCAAGTCTCCTGCATGGGGCTATGACGCAACCGACTCCTCGGGCCAAAAAGTCCAAGAAATTCTCAACACAACGAACTTATTCTGCCTACAGAATAAACACAGCCCGCCAACCGTCCTACACACTGGCAACGGGTCTCGACACCTAACTCTTATCTCCGCAGACCTAGAGGGGAAAACCACAATGAATGTGCTTGAGGATGTTGGAAGCGATCATAGGCCCATTGAAATTACTATTGCCCTCTCAGAGTTCAGGGGTTTAGCCACTAAACGGCCCAAAAAAATGGAGCTACACTAAGGCTGACTGGCCAGCGTACGGGGCGGCTGTCGACTCCGCCCAGTCGGATATCGCGGTGGAAGAAGGGACAGTCGACACCAAATACGGCGAAATCACTGCAGCGATTTTGGGTGCGGCTAGGAAGTATATCCCGCGGATACGACACTAAAGACCTACCCGGCCTACACAGACGGGTCGGTCATAAAGGACCCCGTAAGAACTGGGTATGGGGCCTGTATCTGTTACCCAGACCACGAACCAGACAAGCTGTCAGACACATGCGGCCTCGCCGCATGTAGCTTTGATGCAGAATTAACGGCGATAACCAACACACTCAATTACCTGCTCCAAAAAATGCGTGAAAAGGTAACCGTTGCGACAACCGTTGTAATGGTTACCGATTCCCAGTCCTGCCTCCAAGCCATGGCTGGCTTAGGGGGAAAGTCCAAACTGGTGGAAGAGGCATTAGGCGCCGCAAATAACATCCGCCTACTTATTGGAGCTGTCATCTTTATGCAGTGAGTGCCCTCGCACTGCGGCGTGAGGGGCAATGCCGTGGCTGACGCCCTAGCTCGAGAAGGAGCGCTGGCCGTGCCCACTTTCGAATCACCAAGTACGTTTCAACAGGCTACCAGTTATACGAGAGTGGGTACATGAAAAATGGTTAAAATCCTGGGATGACTTCAACACTGCCAGGGGAGTCTGGCAGCACATGCGTCGCCCAAATCGAGAGGACCCGTGGTGGAGGCTAAAAAGATCGGAACAAACAACAATAGCGCAGTGGCGCACGGGACACTGCCCCATAGGTGCGTACTTCGACCGGTTCCGGCCAAATTTTGATGCCCGTTGCCGACACTGCGGGGAATCAGAAGAGACGGTGGCGCACGTCTTGCAAGAGTGTCCGCGGCTCAGCAAGCTGCGGGAAGACGTATCCAGTGGTTCACTATGTTTGTATGGAAGCTATGAGGCATTACGCCAAACAGCAGAGCTCCTTACCAGGGCACTACGGGAGACCTAGGTCTCCCTGCCTTGTCACCAATTGGAGTTCATCTCTCTCTCTCAGGTGTTTTTTTATCCTCTATCGATGGCATGCGTAAAGAGGGGAACTAAAGACATCTGAATCGAACAAACTTTTAAAAAAAATTTTTATTCAGTGCTGAAGAGATTACATTGCCAACAACACGTAAGACACTAACATGAGTTTACGGTTTACACAGTTCACGTTAGAATTGTTCATAAGCTGTCCAAACTTGACAATCACCGTACTATATGTATTGTATGTCTGCCTGGTTACACCAAAAATCTGAAATAAACGAAACAAATCCGTGTTTTGAAACAGATCTTTAGAAATTTGAATATTCCGTGAACTTCTTGCGAGATAAATAATTTAATGTGTGTTTTACCAAGTCGTCATTTCTAGCTCGTTTCCTAATGAAAACGGACAAAAAAAAAACACCCTGTGATTTTATCGTCAAGTAATGCAATACATTTCATTGAGTCCTGTGCGAGTCCCCCTCCAATCAGAGGCTAGGGCCCTAGGCGACTCCATCGAGGAAACAAAAAAAGGCCATAAATGACATAAATGGGACAGTTAAGGAAAATGGGGGGGTGGATGTCACAGGAATTTAAGGAATATTTAGGAGTAAGTCTAGAGGATGTATCAGTTTGTGAGATCTTGGTTCAGTTAAATAACAAAAAAGTTGACTAATGGATGCTTAGCCGTGCCCTAACCTGCTTCCTTAGCAACAATTCATGTCAGCTTTATTAGCCACTTCCTTCACAGACTTAAGGAAGAGAACTACAGGAAGGAAAATTATATCAGTTTTCCTCGAAAAAACAACAACAACAACAAAAAACACTGATTTTTAGCAGCCCCCAAAAAGGGGAAAAGACGCTATTAATTTGGGGGGCCTGTCTGTCCGTCTCTCCGTCCCGTTTAGATCTCAGAAACTAAAAAAGAAAATGAAAATCGGACATCATGATATTTTAGATCATTCAAAGTTCTGATGCAACGGCTACTTTTTTCTTTTACGAAAGTGAACCATCTAATTTTTTAAATTTAAATTTAAATTTTTCAAAACATTACACCACTTTTCAATGAAAAACTTCAGGGGAGGTAAGTCTTTTTAAAACAAAGGGACGTAATTATTTTTAAAGGATACCTCAGCTTTTTTAATGCTTGTGACACATCATAGGAATTCTTGCGCTTTTGCCTTGTTTCTTTCTTTCTATCTGTGGCTATTGGCCTCTATTTATTTTTTGTTTTTTAGTAAAAAGGTACAAATTAAGTAACAATTTAAAATAAACTAATTATAATGTGATCAAGCATGAAAATAAAACATAAAACAACATTTTATCGTTATAAGGCATATTATTGGAGATTTACTACTTAAGGTACGAATGATCAAAGAACGAAATAGATTATACTTGAATCAATCTCAGAACTATTAAAAAAATTTAGAAGATCATTACGCTATGATCATTACATCATCATCTCTGCCTGTGGTTCCTTCTGGGGCATAGGCCACCAACCATCTTCCTCCTGGCATCTCGGTTCTGGGCGAGTCTCTCCAACTGTCCCCACGTCTTGCCCATCTGCTTAGCATCTGCTTCCAGATAGCGGCGCCATGCATTCCTTGGTTCTCTGTTGATAGGTCTGGTGATATGGTCTATTTGGTTCTCTGTTGATAGGTCTGGTGATCCTCTTCTGCACTGTGTGGCATGAGGTTGTTATTATACATGGTTCATGCTCTTTCCACCCAATAGGTGCTCTTTGAGCCTGCTTAGACTGCATCAGGGCTACTCCCTGGGTGTGTAAAGCCTCTTGCTCATGTCCTGAGTATAAAGGTAGCTCACCCGAAGTCAGTTTTTTCTGCCAGGAACCAATCCATCTTGACTCACTGATTCCTAGGCTGGTGAGGTTGTACCTTTTCATCTCAGCTGCCACTTGCGCTGTCTTCCCAGTCTCATACATGGTCCGGACATTCCATGTACCATTGATGGTGGTCCTGGTAGAGATGATGGTATTCGGCCTGTCAGCTTCCAGATGACTCTGGCTTTCACTGACATGCGTCATAAACCTTCCAGCTGGAGGTCCATCCTCTCCCAGGTCTGTGACTTAGTCGATTTGCTGTTTCTGTAGCTAGTGTTTTTTTTTTACAGGATAGGGTAGCTGGCCCTACGTCCAACCATCCTCCTTTCTCAGCCTGGATTAATACAGTCCCATTGTGAAATAATAGAGTTACGATGATCAACATTAAATGTAATATTTGATTTTATTTTTTTTATGCTAAAAAATAATGTATGCGACCGACACCGAAAACTAAATAGGTAAATATAAATGATTAGATTATGTAATAAATTGATGGTTTTTAAAAATAAAAAATGAAAGTCAGCAATATCGTAATGAAATAAAAACGAATTTTAGTGTTTGCGATAATAATGAACTTTTAAATTAAATTTTAAATAAACATTTGTTTTGATATCTCTTAAAGAATTAAAAAATTTAATATACCATTCACAAATATGTGAATTTTGTTGAATCTCTGCGGTAAGTTTTTAGATTGAAAAATAAATTGTGAAGAGGGGTGAGAAGGGGCCGAGCTAAAGTTGAAGAGACATTCGAGGCAGACTACTTTGTACGTTTAGACTTCACTTTAGCGTCTAAGATCCACAGGACGTCTTGTAGCGGGTCTGTATCAGAGGCGGCCTTAGCAGAGCGCGGGGCCCAAGCGAGTGTCATACGCGGGGGCCCTGAGCCTAAAGAATGCCCTACCACATCACGTTAAAGGGCTCGTAATGAGAACTGACCAGGATTGCGAAGCTGAAGGTACAAAAAGGAAATATACAATCGCGGGGGCCCCTCAGGCCTGGGGCGGTTGCCCCATTTGTCACCCCCCTAGGGCCGCTACTGGTTGGTCTAGTGTACGTCAAGACGTCAAATAACGACGGAAGGACTCTAGAATCTTATTAACAAATATAGAAATGTCCTCTCCAAAAGAACAACTGTATAAACAAAAATATTAAAAGGAACTATTTAATCTCAAAGGAGGAATGAACATCACTTAATATAATTACATAATTAAATTTCTAAGTCATTAGTAATAATACCTTTCTTCCATCAGCAATACACATATATGGAGTTATAACTATAATTAAGTGCCCTTGGATGGAAAATATGAAACTATAATAATACTTTAGAAAAGCATATCTAAGGGAAAGACCTACACATTTACAGCTACAGTGTAATAATATTTTAAGATTAATTTCCCTTTGTCTATATCAAACACATTTATTTAATTACCACTAATTAATTATTAATTGGTTCATTTTTTTAATTGAGTCATGCTTTGTTAGGGACAAGGAATAATGGTGCGAAGTTTCAACTTAACGCGTACAAAATTTGTTCCAGACAGACAGACAGACAGACGGAGTGAGTTGATATAAGCTTTGTTACAAAAAGTTTTTTTCTCGCGCACCCTTGACAGCACGCCCACAAGCCTCCTAGAGGTTGTGTCTCACAGTTTGAGAAACGCTCTAATAGTGTAGAACATTTTCCTTTCCTCTTCTGCTTATGAAAACAAGAAAACAAAAAGGTGCGCGAGTCAGATAGAAAGTACAGAGTTAGTTAATAACCAATTTATCGGAAATTTTCTACAATAAAACAATTTTTATAATAGATCTAACCCTACGGACATTTCAGTTGTTTTTTTTTTTTCCTCTCCCAAGCTACTTATAGAGAAAGTTAAAAATGGAAACCACTATCAGAATGACGTCATGACTCGTCAGTCTATACTCATTAATGTTGTCATGGAAACACGGATAACGTTTTTTTTTTAATGAACAAAACACTCATGATTTTTTGTGGAAAACTATTCTCATTCTCTTCGAATGTAACCAACCAAACCATTGGTGGTCTTCAGACAATAGGTTTAATCATTATTTAACAACGCATTGAAAAGAACGCAGCTAAAATAAGTAGTCACCTGCATTAAAAAACAAAACAAAACCGACCCCCCCCCCCACCAAAAAAAACAACAAAACAACAACAAAAACTGGTTTACAATCCTTTTTATGGTTGTTTCGTTTTAACGAAGAGGGGTGGGTGACTCGCAGCTTTCGCCTCTACATAACTGATGCAAGATTCCTTGTCTACATTATGTAGCGGCTAAAAGCCGAATAATAATAGGCCAAATAATATTTATAATAGAATAATAATATCAACCGAGGGGATAACAACAGCTGACCACACAGATACCTTCAAGGCCCTTCACATTCCAGGAACATACTCGTTCGTTTCTAACGTAATACTAATACTACTAATACTACTAATACTACTAATACTAATACTACTAATACTAATAATACTACTAATACTAATAATACTAATACTAATAATACTACTAATACTAATACTACTAATACTAATACTACTAATACTAATACTACTAATACTAATACTACTAATACTAATAATACTAATACTAATAATACTAATAATACTAATACTAATACTACTAATACTAATACTACTAATTCTAATAATACTAATACTAATAATACTACTAATACTACTAATACTAATACTAATACTACTAATACTAATAATACTAATACTAATAATACTAATACTAATACTACTAATAATACTAATACTAATAATACTACTAATACTAATAATACTAATACTAATAATACTACTAATACTGATAATACTACTAATACTGATAATACTAATACTAATACTACTAATACTAATACTACTAATTCTAATACTACTAATACTAATAATACTACTAATACTACTAATACTAATACTAATACTACTAATACTAATAATACTAATACTAATAATACTAATACTAATAATACTAATACTAATACTACTAATAATACTAATACTAATAATACTACTAATACTAATAATACTAATACTAATAATACTACTAATACTGATAATACTACTAATACTGATAATACTAATACTAATACTACTAATACAATAATACTAATACTAATAATACTAATACTTATAATACTAATACTACTACTACTAATACTACTAATACTACTACTACTAATAATAATAAGGGCCTTAACATTCTTAAGAAGACTCTCGTTGCCTGTCAGAGGGCGGTACTGCTGCAGACCTGCCACATCACCAGAAAATTCCTCAGTGGAAACTGTTAAAGGGACTACAATGAATTTAGTTTCTCTTTAACGAAACTCGACCCTGGCAGCGCCAAAGTATGAACATTGATTCATTTCCAAAAACAATAAATAATAATATAGTTTGCAACTTAAATGAAAGAAAATGATCCGTTCAATTTAGCGATTACACAAAACATTATTATTATAATTATTGTTATTATCTTTCTTCCTCGTTCATCGCCCTCCTTCAGTCGCAGGACGACTATGGTTCATCGTAGAACATTTTTTTCATATGGCTATAGCAGAGATTCTCAGATTTTTTTGGACTCCGGGACCCTTTACAAACTCCAACTTTCCCATAGACACACAGACATAGGTTACTAATGTAAAATTAAAAAAAAGAAAGAAAAAAAAAATAAAAAAAATAAAATAAAAACATAAAAAAATAAAATAAAAAAACATAAAAAAAATTAAAAAAAATTTAGTAGTGTATTGAAGGCGTGTTTATTGAGATTATAACTTTTGTTTAAAGTAAAATAAAATAAAATAATGACTTGAATGAGGTTGTTGAGATTTTATGAGTGTATTTATGTCCGGTACTATGTTTGTAATTAGTAATTAGCAGCCTCAAATCTCAACGCGCACACATTTCTGTTCTGTTTCTTTTACTTGTGATGAGGTTCATGACTGCAATACATCCACGTTGTACCAAAGTAAGAAGACGTGAAAGTATGTCAACAACTTCTGTACCCACATTGATGGATATAAAATTAAAATCTGTTTTTGAGACCAGAAGTTTCGGTATCCTTTTTCAGACATTGGTTCAAGTTTCTCGTTTAAGGATATTTCCATAACATGCTCCCGCAGTAGTGTGGACTCATCTGTGGTTGGGCTCTGAGTTAAAGGGTTCGAAACCCAGTCGGAAATATCAAATCTTTGGTCTAGGTCATCACATATTACGTAATAGACATATTAAACAGTAGTGCGTGGCGAATTAATTATCATTCAGATTATACGATCGGATAAACTGGCTTTAAGCGAATAAGTAATTGTATACAATTTTCTCCTTTCTGCGGAACACCTACGCAGGGCCGGCCCTAGCTATTGCGGGGCCCTATGCGAAACGGATTGCGTGGGGCCTTGTCTGGGTAGGGATAAGCATAATGTCAAAATTAAGATTATTTTAGTTAGAAAATATTTTCGTCTTTGCAATAAATTTTTATTAAATGAAAGCTCACAATGCTGTTTTTATTTATTGGCACCCAAAATATGACAATATTGTCCATTTTTCAGGAGACTTTAATAATTTCGGGAAATTTCCTGTAAAATCATGAGGCCGTGGAAACCCTGTTATTATATTTAAGTTATAACGGTTTAATTTAATAGCGCGGAGCCAATGAAAGCGCGGGGCCCACTGCGACCGCATAGGTTGCAGTGGTCTAAGACCAGCCCGGCCCCTACGGACGTGTCGAGGACCCTTGGGGGGTCCGCGGACATTTGGTAGAGGAGCCAGCCATTTTTCTGTTGGCTCTCTTCTCCTCCAGAGTTGAGGTCATTACTTTTACGGTCCCCATAGCTTTCCTGGTCACTCCTTTACAAAGTGCTATGTCCATGGCGATGTTTGCCCAGAAGTCTACATCCACGCCCTCCGATTTAACTCTTTCTCTCCGTAATTATTGGTGATTGGTAATTATCTGGTGGAATCAACGGTGGTATCGTCAGTTCGGAGAGAAAGAGTTAAGGTCCCGCTTGATTACATCTACCTAGCGAATAAGAACATAAAACTAAAATGTTATTTAACCTTGGTTAGGCCAAGAATAGAATACGCATCCTCTGTCTGGGACCCCTCAACTCAAGAAAACATTAAAAAACTGGAACAGACACAAAATAGAGCAGTGAGATTCATAACAAACGAATATTCACATTTGACTAGAGTAACACCTTTAGTAAAATCACTAAATTTAGAAAGCCTTCAGGACAGAAGACTCAAAAGACTCAATAATACATAAAACACTGAACCATAATCTTCAAATACAAAAACAAAATTTAATAAAATACTCTGAAAGACACATAGATAAAGGCACATTCCTCATCCCATATGCTAGGACAAATTTGTACAAATACTCCTTCTTCTCTAATAGTGCTATTAGAGCATGGAATGGGTTGCCTGAGCTAGACAGGAAAACCAGTGACTTGGCAGAATTTAAGTAATTGGTTAATATGCATGACTAAATGCATGACGCGTAGGACATAATCGTCTTTTTTTTGAAGTAACGTCTGTATTATATAAGATAAGAAGATAAGGAACACGCGTAAGACGTAATCATCATCTTCTTGAATTAACGTCTGTATTTTAAAAAGCTCAACAACATCAGCAAAAAACTGTAATTCAATGGATCCCAGCTCATATAGAACTAGAAGGAAATGAGAAGGCTGACACACTCGCCAAGAGTGGGAGAACTAACACACTAATAAACTCTGCACTCTATCCAGAAGAATTGAAGAAATTAATAGTAAATAAAATAAATGAGAAATGGACGAGCTCTCATCCAAATCACAAGAAAGATGACGCTTACTATAAGCTATCCCGACAAGACCAACGTCTAATCTTTCGACTCAGGACCGGACACAACAGAATGCGACACCACATGTACCGGAAGCTCAAAATTGGAACCAGTGAAATCTGCCCATGTGGAGAATCACCAGAGAATACAGACCACGTCCTCCAAAACTGCTCTCTATACCAAGAGGCCCGTATAAGACACTGGCCCCAAATCACCCCACTAGAAAGGAAACTATATGGAGAGCTCCCTGATCTGGAAACCACTGCGCATTTCATCTCATGTATTGGTCTACTCATCTGAACACTCCAACATAACAATGAGAATGAAGAAGAAGAAGAAGACTGAACCATAATCTTCAAATACAAAAACAAAATTTAATAAAATACTCAGAAAGACACAAAGATAAAGGCACATGCCTCGTTCCATATGCTAGGACAAATTTGTACAAATGCTCCTGCTTCCCTAGCGCTATTAGAGCATGGAATGGGTTGCCTGAGCTAGCCAGGAAAACCAGTGAATTGGCAGAGTTTAAGTCATTGGTTAATATGCATGACTAAATGCATGACGCGTAGGACGTAATCATCTCTTTTGAAGTAACGTCTGAATTATATAAGATAAGATAAGAATGTGGGGGCGACCAATGTTTTCTTATGCCAGCTGCAAGTTATCCATAGAAGATGACTTTGGGAATTAGTTCGGTCTCAGTATGTCGGAAATGACTTTAGACTCTGACCAGTTACAAGTAGAGAATTTTTTTTTTTGCTTTCAAGCAATAGTTACATTTTTGTTTTAACATTTGTAAATAAATAGTGCCATATATAAATAAATTTGAAACATATTCCAAGTCCTCGTTTTTGCACTTTTTTTTTCTTCAATTCCACTTATCAGCTGGCGAACTCTTGTTGGGTAGAAAAAGGTGTGTGGACATAGATCTCGAAAAAGACTATAACGATTTTCCTAAAAATCTGAACGTTTATTTAGAACCTTTGGAAAAGAATTACTAACTAATTGGCCACACACGGAAAACTCTGGTTTGGCCGTTATAATTTTTCAAAATATTATCTCGTAAAATTAAATTTGCTCTGCAAGTCTAGACAATATCCATCCTTGAACACACATACGTCAGCCGTTATTCCTGTATGTATAGATTAAAGAATTTTGGCGCACCATCTTGTAAGTGCGGATCTATAGGCCGATCACCAAACTAGAGTCTTCTATACCATATGCCCAGATACAGTATTCTAGTCTAGACTACTGTCTTTTAATGTTGCCCTGCCTGGATCTTTTATCACTAAAGTAGAATTTTATGTACTCAGTGTATATTTATGTTAAAGAACACTAACGGTATCATTCATTAGTTATTAAGTACGAAGTATAATAAAAGCTATTACAAAAAAATCATCATCTTCAAAAATGAAACAATGTCATTAAAAGGACTTTTTACTAAGCTTATAGAAACTCTCTGTTTGTCTGTCTGGTCAAAAGTTTGTACACGTTATTTCTCCGACACCCAACCTCGGATCAAGCTGAAATTTTGCACATTTTTTTCTTTTACCTGACCACACAAGAATCAATAAAAAATAAATAATTAGTTAAGTAAGTATTGGTAATAAATTACTCTTTTGGTATCTCAAACAAGGGGAAGAAATAGTACTTGGCTGAAGTGGTGGTATAGGCTGAATTAGTCCCCTTTATATTATTGCCGTCTCAGTCTTACTGAACAAAAACTTGAAATAGATAACTATACAATCTTCCATGTTCATAGACTCTTCGCTAGCAGAGTGGTTACCGCGTTGGCTTGAGGAGCACGAGAAGGCTTTAGCCCACAAGGTGAAATTATGGTCGTTTTTTTTTTTAAAATTTATTTTTATAACTTCTTTTTAAAAATTGTTAGTCTAGATCTATTACAAATGTAATTACATGACTGATCTAAACTTATAGATACAAGTACGTTTAATATAAACTTTGTTTTGTTTTTTTAAAGTATTGTTTTTTATGTTTTTCTTGTATTTTTATATTAATCATCTCATCTCGTCTTGCAAACGGTTCCCTTATGTCGAGCTAGTGCTGTAATTAAGTGGCTTAAAGAAACTCGTATCGCTGAGGACAGTTTTAGAATCACCGATGTATGCTAGATTACAAGCGACCATTCGGAAGCATTCATACTAGCTGAATAATTATCCAAGCTTGGTTTACTTTGTTTTGTTTAAAAGCGTAAGTGTATCTAGAATGAGTGAAACATTCAGCAAACATAAACACATATGCTTTCTCTTGTTCCTTGTCAGAGCCTCACTTCTCTGCTCTATGTTTCTTTCTTTCGTTCTATAATTAGCGCATCCAATGCTCATGTTTTTTGTAAATTTATTAATTAAATTGATATAGATTTAAATTATTTGCAGAATTTTGTCTTTCGATTTATTGTATTGCTGTCAGATGTGGATGGGCGGGGTAGGTCTGGACGCTGAATCACTGGCTATTGCAACATACATTTGTACCTGAGGGGGTATAGACTTTCTTACGCACCTTGCCCTGGTAGCTCTATGAGAAACTGAATGGGGACAAAAGGATTTAACAAATTCTTTCCATCTTTGACCTTCTCACTCACACACTTACAAATGTACACACTCACACTTACAAACGTACACACTCACACACTTACAAACGTACACACTCACACACTTACAAACGTATACACTCACACACTTACAAACGTACACACACACACACTTACAAACGTACACACTCACACACAAATGTACACACTCACACACTTACAAATGTACACACTCACACACTTACAAACGTACACACTCACAACCTTACAAACGTACACACTCACACTTACAAACGTACACACTCACATTAATGTGGTCTTTCTTTTCTTCACAGACATATTTGTTCTATCTCTGTCTCTCTAATACTCTCTATCACACATACACACCAACTCTCTCTGTGTCTCTCTGTGTGTCTCTCTCTGTCTCCTCTCTTTCTGTCTGTCTCTCTCTCTCTCTCTAACATACACACCCATTCTGCTTCTTTCTGCTTCTCCCTCTGTTTCTAACGCTCTGTCGTTCTCTTTTCCTGTCTCTTTCTGTATCTCTTTTTTTTTTGTCTTTGTCTGTACTTCTCTTTTCCTGTCCTATATTTTTTTCTGCGTATTTCTCTTTCTCTCACTCTCTTATCTTTTTCTTTCCGTCTCTCTTTACTTAAGGTGTATTAGTATGTGGAGGCGCAAGCAAGAGGGTCCCGGGTTTGAATCCTGATGAAGACAGATTTTACTTTGGGCGCCTATGAAGCCACTCAGCTCTAATGAGTGCCAGACATTAGTTGGAGAAAAGTAAAAGCGTTTGGTCGTTGTGCTGGCCCCATGACACCCTCGTTGACAGTGGTTTACAGAAACATATGACCTTGACATCATCTGCCCTATAGATTGCAAGGTTTGAAAGGGGAACTTTAAATATTTCTATGTGATTCTCTCTGTCTGTCCTTTTCTTTTAACAGCCGCAGTTAATCCCCTTGCTTATAAAAACATGGCGAAGTTTATCCAGGACCTTGCTCTGCAGTCTGCAATTGCTATTTACCCGCTCCTGGCATTGCATTGTTTCAGCACTGAGGCTAAAACCTTGAAACGCTGACACAAATAACATCTTTAAAGTCTTCACGAATGTCCACCCCTGGTATTCAATTCTAAAACATTGTTGGGACATTTATTTTAGTGAATCCATATAATTTTAAGAGCCATTTAACTAAGTTTGAAAAACATTTTTGTGAATTGAAATTTCGTCTAACTAGCAAGTTTGGAGGCGCGGTGGTTGAGCGGTAAAGCGCTTGGTTTCCGAACAGGGTGATCCCGGATTCGAATCTCAGTGAAGACATGGATTAAAATTTCGGGAACTTTGGGCGCCTCTGAGACCGCCCAGCTCTAATGGGTACCTGACATTAGTTGTGGAAAAGTAAAGGCGGTTGGTCGTTGTGCTGGCCACATGACACCCTTGTTAACCTTAGGCCACAGAAACAGATGACCTCTACATCATCTGCCAAAGGATCCAAAACTACTAAAACTATTTAGACATACTGCTTTTTTTTTTCTTGTACCAACAAATACTAAAGTGTAGTCAGTGATAAATAACTGTAGCGCTTTCTAAAAGCTAAACTATTGAAATATTATATCCAAATTAACTAATTAATTGCTATCTGACTAACTGAATCGCTACCTAATATCTAAACAACCGAACAGCTATCTAAAAACTAAACAATTGAATTGTTATGTAAAAACTAACCAATTGAATAGCTATCTAAAATCAAAACAATTGGATTGTTAGGTAAAAACTAACCAATTGAATAGCTATCTAAAATCAAAACAATTGGATTGTTAGGTAAAAACTAACCAATTGAATAGCTATCTAAAAACTAAACAAACCAATTGCTATCTGAAAGCTAAACACTTGAATGGCTTTCTAATAGTAAATATCACAGTAGGTCTCCCCCCAAGTTAAATCCCAGAAAGACAGGTTTAGGGCCCAATGTCTGTAAGCTACAGGAAACGCTCAGACATCACGTTTTCGTAGAGCCAGTCCATGATCACAACCTGCGTGGGTTTGATCCTCTCAGCCTTAAATAGCAATATGTAATAACTGTCTGGTGACGTCACTTCTTATATTTATATCAGACTTTCCCTGGCCGTTCCAACCCTTGTTTTGAACACACAGTATGACGCATCTTTTCATATAATTTTCTGAAGTCCCTTCACATCTCTCTATAGAAATATAGAAGTATTTACATAGTTTAATCTATCCAGCTCTGACACTCCATTTTTAGTATACCTCTGTTCAGTTCATAGCTTCGAGGAAACTTCACAAACTAACACCTGGGTGGGTGGACATTAATATCAAAAACGGTTGCAAAGAAAATGGACAGAAACTAAAACTTCGTTAAACCGATTGTATTTCTTTAACAGGAAAAAAAAAAAAAAAAAAGACAATACATCTTTAATACATCTTATAGAGCGATTACTTTGTAATTAACAACTAGTGAAAGTTAGATTTTAAAAAATTCTGGATAAGCAAATGTATAAATCTACTACACTTTTAATGTTCTAATGCTACCCATTAGATCTAAACTTAGAACTCTATGAGCAAAGTTGTTGCTGAGCTTTTATAAATCTTATCTTATAAAATGCAGACGTTACTGTAGAAATGAATTAATGTGATCAACTAAACTATTGAAGGATAGAATGTTGTTTACATTTGGATATACACGAAGACGTGTCCTCTTTCTTTCTTCCTTTTTTTACTTTGAAATATGATAACGGTCAAACTTGAGTTTTTTATTTTCCTGTGGCCAACGAGCTAGTAATTCTTTCCTCAGCGATATTCAACTGCTAAATTTCTAGGAAAATCGTTTGAGCGATATGGAAAAAAATCTGGTGGCATTCTAATGGAACCTTCAGAAAACAATTTACGCAAATGAAAGGGGAAGATTAGAAGAGATTCAGAAATAAATAGACAAAATAAAAAACAATGCCAAGGATGTCATATTGAAAGATTATTGTAACCATCTAAGTATTACAGATTGTTTCGTGCTACAAGCGCATGAGATTAAAAATATGATTATACTAGTCGACCGGCGGCATACCATACGCCGCTATTTTGCAGGGCCGGTCTTAGGTCACTGCAACCTATGTGACCGAAGGATCCGCATTTTCCTGGAACCCGCGCTAATTCAAGGTGTATAAATTATTAAATTAAACCATTTTATAACTTAAAACAGATTTCCCGCGCCCTCCTGTCGATTTACCAGGAGCTCCTGGAAATCTCCCGAAATTGCAAAATATACGGAAATACATTTAAAAAATTGTCATTTTGGGGTGACATTCAATATGGAAAACGTCAATCCTACGCGCTATTGATAAAAACAGCATTATGCATTACCCTTAATTGTGTAATCTGGTGAAAGAAGCTTCTCGCGCCTCAAACTAATGAAGAATTAATTGAGGTAAACAATTCTCAAAGATAGATTAAAACATTTGGTAATTCTTGCTATTGAGCGGGATCTATGTGAGAAACAGAATTATTATGATATACTGTATGACTTTGCTACACGCACGGCTCGTAAAGTAATTCTGCACGTAGTAAAGAATGAATAAAATGCATACACGAATTTATTTTCTAATACAAATTCTTAAATTTTGACTTATTGTCCGCTTCCCTACCCAAACTTGGCCCCGTGAAATCCGTTTCGAATAGGGCCCCACAATGCTTAAGTCCGGCCCTGCTATTTAGTGTTTGTAAATTGTTTTACATGTTTCGGATGTTCCTTCAGAGTTGACGATAGTTTACTTCCTAGTCCAAACCTCCAGCATGGGATTGGAGCGGGCAGGGTTTGACAGTCCAGCGCGCAGCCATCAGTAGCGAGCTGTGAAAACGTGTTCTCCCCCCCCCCCCTCTTGTTTTTTTTTCGTGGGGAAAGAGTGATCTTTCCTTTACTTCTTGTTTGACCCGTTTAGGGAAGAAGAGAATTACATATAGAGATAATACTGAAAAGTACTTACAAATTATGATATCAATTACAAATATAATATTTCGCTTTTCAGTACTTCTGTTTTATGTACACCGGATACACCAAAAAGCTTTCCATTTATGGATTTTGCTTTTGTGTATTTAAATCTCCAATAGTCTCAAACGAAGAGATTTATTTCATTTGTAAAGAAACTTTTGTTACTTATTCATTTGTAATATTTTGTTTTCTCCCTTTGTAGGCTCTTTACCTCGATATTAAAGTCAACATTATAAGAAACACACAGGCATACACACACATACTTTCCACACACACACACACATACACATGAATCTAGGAAGTTTAGGCACCGGAAAATTAGGCACTCTTTAATAGCGACCTTGATTTTGAAGATCATTAAAAATTGTTAACGTATATTTTTTTAGGTTATGGTATTTTCGAAAGCTATAGACAGCGAGAAAACATGGGCCTCAGCTCTTGAAGAAAAGCGTGCCACACGGAAAATGGCCAGCTCCTCTACCACCAAAGCGAACCTGAAATACATGTGGACGGGAACGTCTCTCCAAAATAGGGCTCCACAGCTATATGAAAAGTGTTTGAGATGAACCATGGTCGTTTCACGACTGAAGGAGGCCAATGATGGAGACTTTCGATAGCGCCACCAATTGTCCATAGCCTAACGATAACATATACAGTAACATTATTCAATTATCTTCAAAATTGAGGTCGCTATTAAAGAGTGCCTGATTTTCCGGTGCCCAATTTTCCGCTTTGTCAAAAAGTGTCCAATTTACCGGTTCCCAAATTTCCGAGTGCCTAAAATGCGGTGCCTAAATTACCGGTGCCTAAAATTCCAGTGCCTAAATTTCCAGACACCATACAGATACATTTACACCCATACACAAATACACACATGCTTTGTGGAGGAAACCAAGTAGTAATATAATCGTAGAAGGGGATTGGGAAGCCGTTTTGACCACAGGTCACTAAGGCGCTAATTTACGCTGTTGTTGAACGTGTCTGGTCAAGGCTCTTCCAACTCTGGTCTGTGTTTCTGCCTGATACCCGAGACGTAGAGGATTCTCGAATCGTACCACCTGTACCATCCAATGTCAAGGTCATGCTATTCATCGCCACTGTGTCCGTAACACATCAACAACAAACGTGAGCGATAACACGAGTTACCTTTCTTGACAGTCTGGCAGAGCAATGCGTTTTATTCAGAGGGCACGGGTTCGAACCTTGTTGATGTCTAAGGGCTGAGCCGAAGGCTCTTGGAGCCCTAAGTTTGAAAAAAAAACCTGCTTGGACGCCAAACAGTAAAAAAAAAAAAAAACCTGTCTGAACACACAATTCTGTTTGGGAGAGACCCTAGACAATGCCTATGTAAAGCATTGCTGTTGACCGATGCATTTGGCCCCAACGCGTGGGCTAGACACGGCCGAACGCCGAGAATACACCGGGATCTTCTGCCATTTTCCTTCAATGTACCAAGCTAACTGTGCAGGACCCGCCATTTATGTAACGGTCCCTTTGAGGAACAGCGCATGGATTGGTGACAGGTTTGTGGGGACTTTGTTACAACCCCGCCCGTGCAATGGGTGGACTCTCGTCTACCCGTGTGCATCCCCACGGGAGTCCTGTGTTGTTACCCATTTAACCTAGCCACTTCCTCTAATGGCCGTTTCCACGCGAGCTCCACGATGATGCAGGGCAACGTGCTCGCGCGGGTTCGAACCTAAATGGAACAATGTTTTTTTTTTAGTTCATGATTCAATCAATGTTGAGCTCGCGTTTTTCCTATAGCAAAGGCTACCAAGGGATTCGGTAGTATCCACTCACAGAGAGAGAGAGAGAGAGAGAGAGGAGAGTAACTATCAATTAATCAATCAATTTATCAATCCATCCATCCATCCATCAATCAATCAATCAATCAGTATATCTATCTATCTATCTATCTAACAACATACCTGTCTCTACTTCCGTCCGTCTGTCTATCTGTCAGTCCGTCTGCTATGTGTATGTGTGATTAGGAAAAAACTGTTTTCTTCTTTTCCTAGAGCTCAAAAAAAACATTGAAGAGGTCGAAAACAACAAAACAAGCTCTCTACCTGTGGGGGAACTGCGCTGTGGTATCCAGTCTAAACACTGTTCTATATATGTTATTGATTCTATAAATAACGTGAGGCCCTTTTGAAAAGCATGCTCTTTTGAAGGCTGCACTCGTCGTGCATGTACCACATGTTTTTTTGTCCTCATTCAGGAAGCAATCTTCCGTGTCCTGCTCGAAAACAAAAAACAAACAAACAACAAATAAAAAGAATAAAATCTCACAGTATTGAGATATATGACTGTAAATATGCAGTTCTTTCCCTTACTTAAGCCTTTTAAAAAAAAAATTTTGCTTGTTCATTCTCAGGGTGGTGCTGATTTGAATTTCATACGAAAAGGATGAGAAATTTTTAAAAATATTTTTTTTATAGAGTTTCAATGATAGTAATGGGGTCAGTCAAGAAAACAACCAAACGAATGACGACATGTTGAAAGTGTAGTGTACCTGCTTCTTTGTCAGTTACCCCTACCGCTCTGTTGCTGAGGAATTCACCTGTAGCGATACTTTTTTTTCCAGCCTATTTTCCATTGTTCATTAAATGGCAAAACAAGCGACCCCCCCCCCCTTTTTTTTTAAAAAGTTTTTTTTTTTTACACCCTAGCCTAAACCTCTTGCTTAACGGTAGGCGCGGGAGCTTACCACGTGACCAGGAAACCATCACATGTTTTAATGACTTTATTTTTTGATGAACCATCGGCGAAAACACCCGTCAAGTAGTTCCTGGCGCAGTGATTCTGTTGCTAAGTGTAAATAATGTATCCTTGAGCTCAATTTGATGGTCGTCGGAACGCTTCTTAATATTGCCAATAGTGTCTCTATTGATGGAGAGCTTCTGTTGCTCCAGTGTAGGAGGTCGTTATCTATCGTCTCAAAGTGTTTCATGTGAAATGTTGAATTGTGACTATCTCACAGCTAAGCAAAATCAATCTACAACAACATCAACAAAACTTCATCAACTAAACACCATGAACAAAAGACCACCATCAAAACATCCTCAAAAAACTTCCTCAACAAAACTTTATCAACAAAACTTTATCAAAAAAACTTTATCAACAAAACTTCCTCAACAAACCATGTTCAAAAAAACTTTATCAACAAAACTTCCTCAACAAACCATGTTCAAAAAAACTTATCAACAAAATTTCTCAACAAACCATGTTCAAAAAACTTATCAAGAAAACTTCCTCAATAAAACTTTATCAACAAAACTTTATCAACAAAACTTTATCAATAAACCTTTATCAATAAAACTTTATCAACAAAACTTTATCAACAAAATTTATCAATGAAACTTTATCAACAAAACTTTATCAATGAAACTTTATCAACAAAACTTTATCAACAAACTTTGTTAAAAAAAAACAACAACTTATCAACAAAACTTTATACACAAAAGTCATCAACAAATGATTAGGCTTGGTGTTCCTGATAAACAAAGGCCCTTATACCACCATACATTAGTTGCACAACTAACAAAACAATGAAGGTATCTAGTCGAGTGATTCTATGAATGGACCACTATGGGGGGGGGGGGGGTTAAAGACGACCGTACTCACCGACCTTGCCAGCAGCAGCTTTTATCCTCCCCCTACCAACCCCTCCCAGCCCTTGCCAAATATACTTAAGAGCCCTGTGGATTTTAAACGTCTCGACACTGGACATTAGGATAAGTTTGTTAGCCTGCAGAGACACGGCCGGAACTGGCCGTAGGGCGTTGGGTAAAAACTGGGAGGGTTGGAAGCGCCCCTAATAGCGATGGGGCTATTGATCAGGAGACGAAGACATTATAAGGCGGTATGGCCATTGAGAGAGAGAGAGAGAGAGAGAGAGTAGGTGAAGGAATAAGTAAACGAAAGAGAGACAGAAAGAGAGAGAGAGAGAAAAAAAAGAAAGAGAGAGGGTGGTGCAATACAATGCTTGGTATCTATCTTAAATGACGGCACAGAAATCTGGCACAGCAATTTAAAAATAAAACTGGACACGTCACGTGGTCAACATATCCAAGCAGACGATTGGTGTATGCAGAAAATACTGTGATGTAATGGTGTAATGATACTGTCGTGAACATAACCTGTACTCAAAATTAGAGTGATGTTGAAACTCAGAGCATGCGTGGACTACAACGTTATTGAAAACTAAACATTTTGAACCAAGGTGTCAGATTTAAAGCATGAAAATGTTTCTAATTGTTCACAGTCGATGACATGTTGGCATCCCGCGCGTTAAATTTGAGCGAGTTCTAACCAGCTGAACAACCGCATCAAAGAAATAACGTATAACTTGTTGGCGATCTGTGCCTTTTTTACTTGCATCTCTCACAGATGACCCATGATGATGGGTGGACAATTTAGGAAAATTTGTACTCTTGATTGATTTTTTTTCTTCAGCTCGAAGTTGTAGATTTTTTATAAAGAAAAAATACTGGAGAAAATAATTAGAGAACACAGCTTACATGTCTTTAAAAACAACAACTTCCGCCATGTCTGGATTGTCGTCTGCTTAGGGCTATTACAATCTTGTAGACTTCTACACGTCCATGTTGGAACTTCTACATACACACTTTTTAGAATTTCTCTAAGCAGTCTGAATTTCCTTGTGATTCGAATCACCTTCAACTATCCCTTAGTCTGTTGGACCCATCATACGAAATCTGTTAACCACCTTTCTCCATTCCTCTCTTTCTTTTGCCTTGGATAGAAACTCTTTCAATGATAGGTCCGTCCATTCTTTTATGTTGTCTTCCCATCGCTTTCTCTATCTGCCTCATCTTTTTTTCCTGGTACTGTTCCCTGAAGGAAGGTCTTTTCGAGCCCTGGGGACCTTGTGATATGGCAATATGGTTTTAGTTTACGTTTTTTTACAGAAGTTTTTTATTTTTATTTTTAGCGGTCCCCGCAAGGGGAAAAGACGATATTAGTTTTGTGTGGCCTGTCTGTCCGTCCGTCCCGTTTAGATCTCAGATACTAGAAGAGAAAATGAAAATCGGACATCATGCTATTTTAGAAGATTCAAAGTTCTGATGCAACGGTTACTTTTTTCTTTTCTGAAAGCGAAAAATCTAATTTTTAAAATCAATTATGCAAGCAGTTTTTCATTAAAATACACCACTTTTGCAACTATTCACTATTAAAAGTAATAAGTTATGAAAGCTTTTCTTTTGGCAATGAAGAATAAAAATTACCATATTTTGTAACACATTTATGCAAATGGTTTTAGATTTTTGACAAAAAAAATTTTTTTTTTACAATTCTATTGCTAAATTCTGTAAGTTCTGTCATACTAAATACTACATTTACACACAAAAAAATTGTTAACTTTTTTTTAAAGAGAAAAAATCTATTTACTATGCAAATAAGTTGCACTTTCACCTATCCCTTGGCCGGACCGTTGAGGCACCACACAAGATCTGTCAACCTTCTTTCTCCATTCGTCTCTGTCAATTGCCTTTGATAGAATTTCATTCAGATATTCTTTCTGAAAATATTGAAACCTGCCCCTTTTACCTGCCTTGGTGGACCACTTCTGATAGAACTTAATACCGATATTCTTCTGAAAATATTAAAACCTGCCTTTATTCCTGCCTGGGTGGACCACTTCGGGGGGGGGGGCGATTTCGATTTTGTGTTTCCACACAAACTGTCTTTGTAACCTTGTTTATAATTACCAATGGGATAGTGCGCCAACTGTTTCCCTACTTTATCGAGTCAACTTTTCACTTTTAAGCTTTCGACCACTGGCAGTTTCTGCTGTGGAACATAAGTATGATACGTGGTTCATCTATTGTCACTACGCTTTTAAAGACAGCGTTTCCCTAAAAAAAAATTTGTTTTTTTTCTTTTATTGAGATCTGTTTTTTTTAATATTGTTACATTCACTCCTAATCAGGCTTTCTGTAAACACTGCTAAACACAACACAGCACATCAACACATCAAGAACTTGACAACAAGGCTCCAAATAATCTGGTACTTTAATAAGGACCAAATAAAACAGCCAATATGACACAATTGGCAAACACACACATCAACAACTAAAATGTTACACTGTATATCACTGTACTAAACTCATTAATTCTACTGTCTCTTCCTGGACTCTTACGTTTCACTGGAGGACTGCACCAGGACCTACTTCATGGCTGACTAACAGTCCCGGTCTCAACGCTCTCCGGTCTTGAACTGCCGCTTTCTTACACACTGTGTCTCTGGTCTGCGCAGGCCTATGATCAGATGACCATAACACTCGTCATATTGGCGTGCAAAGTTCATACCAGTACTGTCCTTTGTCTATCGACAGCCCTTGACCTGTGTGATTGGTCTGAGTCGTGTGTGTCAGTAGGCCGCACACACATTGACTCTGCTGCGCCGACAATAGGTATAACAATAGGTATAACAATACCTTAAATGCTAATACAGTTCTGTACTGCTACCAGTTTCCATGATTATTTATAAATTACAACATTAATGATTTCAAACCTGGAATCATCTCATTGCAGAATATTTATGCTGTCATCAGGTGGGTGGTCCAATGTATGTATATAAAATACGACTGACTATCGATAACTATCGATAAGGAACCACCCAAATGCGTAAGGGAAAAATATTTGTAGCCGAATCGATTCCACAATGTCTAGAATCGTCCATCACTAGATGTCACTCGATTACGCAATCCAGGAAATCCATTTGACAGAGACAGGAGACGAGACGCGTCCCAGAGTCTCTGGTATCTCAGAGACAATCCGCTTAGTGTTTATTTTACCAGTTCTTTAGTACCGTCAGCAAAAAAAAAAAAGGAGATAACACGTCATACAGGCTTTCGTCCACGTTTTATAAGATTTCACACGAAGGTGTTTTGATTTGTGTACATCTGACACGAGAAGTGTCAAGATATATAGCAGTGATTTGGCGGTTCTTTTACCTTAACAGTTATTTTTAAGATTAAAAAAAAATTGTTTGCTTGTTTATTTATTTTCAAATATATTTTTTAAATACCTATCTGCCTGTGTCAGTGAATAGACTATTTTATTTTTACATGTCATTAATCGCATGGCCTACATCGGGGACGTGGTAGCTGAGCGATTAAGCACTTGGCTTCCGAACCTGGGGTCCTGGGTTCGAATCTCGGTGAAGACTGGGATTTTGAATTTTTGGGATTTTTTGGGCGTCCCTAAATTCCACTCAACTCTAATAGGTACCAGATATATTTAAATTTTTAGGGCGCCTCTGACACCCTGCTCGTTAACCGTTGGCCATAGATAACAGATGACCTCAACACGTCTGCCCCTTGGCTCTCAAGGGAAATTTTACTTTATGGTCTCGACCGGTCGTCCCAAGTACGCACCTGCTATAGCCAATGACTTACATATTGAATGAATAAATAACAAATGAAACATTTCAAACAGAATACCTGCTACTGTTTATGTCTTGGCTGTCAACCATAATTCTAGCAGACAGATTTATTGACGCTTTGTTAATGCTCGCTAAGATGCACAGTTTTACAACGCGAAACAAAATAAGCATGACGACCGCACATGTGGTCATTGAGAGCCACAGCCATTGATCAGCATGTGTGGTCATTGAGAGCCACAGCCATTGATCAGCATGTGTGGTCATTGAGAGCCACAGCCATTGATCAGCATGTGTGGTCATTGAGAGCCACAGCCATTGATCAGCATGTGTGGTCATTGAGAGCCACAGCCATTGATCAGCATGTGTGGTCATTGAGAGCCACAGCCATTCACCAGCAACTCTTTTATTAAGGTATTGACTTATTGATGACACGTCAAGGTGTAGACACGGTTACAGTGAAGGGTCATAGGTGAACTTTCTTTTTTTGACTATGAGTTAAAGAGCTAGGGTCAAAGTGAGGACAAGGACACACTGTTTCCTGGTTAATACAAAGCCTTAGATCAACTCTGGTAAAAAGTTTGTACACGTTATTTCTATGACACCCAATCTCGGATCAAGCTGAAAATTTCGTACAATAATTTCTTTTACCTAACAACACGCTTGTTAAATCTATTCCTGTATCTTGTTTTTTTTTGGTCATCTGCTTACCTTAGATTTTAGACTGTCTGTAAATTTCATTCCTATTTTGACATGATGCCAATTTAACGCAATGCCAAAAGTAAAAGGTGTATTTAGTTAATTTTTCATTTTTTTACAAAGCTTATATCAACTCACTCTGTCTGTCTGTTTGTCTGTCTGGTAAAAAGATGGGACATAATTTTTCTCCTATTTCCCATTATCGGATCAAGTTGAAACTTTGCACAATTATTCATTGTACCTGACAAACATGAATCCATAAAAAAAAATAGATAGTTAACTAATTAGTTAAGACCAATTAGTTAATTAATAATTTGGGATTAATTATTTTGTTTCATCTCGAAATAAGGGGAATAACTGCTATTTAATGGGAGATGTGGATGTATGTATGGATTTAATCCTCTTATTACGTATTGACACGCTTCCCCCCCCCCTCTCCCTTTTCTCGATCAAGTATAAATTTTAAATAAGTATTTATAGTTGATGGCATCTACACGAATCAATAAAAAAAAAATAAAACAACTAGTTAATCAATTCGTACTAATTGAATAACTTATATCGCAAAAGGGAGATAAACCTTGCCATTTTAGATAAATGGCAGTAATTAGCGGTTCTTTCCTTTGAATAAGCTTTTTTTTTTTTTAAAGGAATCTTTTTTTTCTAAGTTTGTTTGATTTTAAATAGGTCTGAGGGTATTTCCTATTTTTAAATAGTATATGCGTTAGGACGCTTTTTTTTTTTCTATATTGTAACCCATCTTGACAGTGAGATATGAAAAAACATGGATGGCTGCCAGGTCGTGTGTTATGCGCTCTGGAACGTTCGAAACATGCATTTAAAGTAAACCAAAATAAAATCATATAATCTGTCATAGAAAGTTTATGTAGTACGTTATGATCTGTATGGATGTAACTGCACCCCAAAATCCCTTTTTGACCCAAAACTGATTTTCCCACTTAAGGTGGAAGAAAAAATTCTAAAATTTAACCTGTTATTACTTACCATGTAAATAGAACAACTAAGGCATTTTCACAATCCAACCGCAGTGCTTATTATTTATTCCAAGTTTGTCTCCAAATATGTTTTTAATAAATTTGACATATTAATGTTCGAAATGATATTTCCGCTTTCAAGCACTAGTTAAACTCTTTTTGGTGTTTGACCTTTTATAGCTATAGCACACCAAGGCTCGTAACTTTCTATAACTATAGCACTCCTTGGCCCGTAACCTTCTATAACAGATATTTTATAAAACAATAAGTTTTTTTTTATGTCAGTCAAAACTGGGACAGATAATAAGTTTGGACAGATGAAGGTATGGGAAATAATTCTAGTTCCCAAAATCATTACAGTGATGCGATGTTGTAGGCTGGCGACTAAGGATTGATACTAGAATTCAGAGGCAGGAGTGACTTGAAGTGACTGTGTTTTAGAGGGCGTTTTTAAGTGGGACAATGCTATCAAACTGGACAATGCTATCAAACTGGACAAAGCTATCAAATTGTATCATACTGGACCAAGGCTGGCCTTGTGTAATTGGAGGCCCTAGGGGAAGTAAGTTGGGTGGCTCCAAATGAAATAGAAAAATAACAAATTAAGACCGAAAATAGGCAATAAATTAAAAACGTTCCTGTATCTATCTATATCTATATCTAAATCCACAAATACGTTAAATTCAAATAGCAAAATTTTCATAGCCTTCAATTAGCGTTCCTTAAAATTCTTAAACTTATTCGTACAGATGTAAACCGTTTTTACAGCTCAATCCCTATGAAAGAAACAATGGAATTTTTTTTTTCAAATATACACCGCAATCACACCACAAAACAATCGACTTCTAACATCTGCAGTCTAACAAATAGATCTAAACAATGGTCTCATACGAGATATAGTCTAACAAATAGATCTAAACATTCTTGAATAAACCTTCAATTATTTAGAGACATGTGCGAGGTACACAACCAATCGGAGCCAAAGGAGGCTGCCTTGTTTGCGTATGCGTAAGGCCGGTCCTGACTGGACAATGCAATCAAACTGGACAATGCGATCAAACTGGACAATGTGATAAAAATGGACAATGTGATAAAAATGGACAATGCGATCAAACTAGACAATGCGATCAAACTAGACAATGCAATCAAACTGGACAATGTGATAAAAATGGACAATGCGATCAAACTAGACAATGCGATCAAACTAGACAATCAAATAAAACTGGACAATGTGAAAAACATGGACAATGTGATAAAAATGGACAATGCGATCAAACTAGACAATGCGATCAAACTAGACAATGCAATCAAACTGGACACTGTGATAAACATGGACAATGTGATAAAAATGGACAATGCGATCAAACTGGACAATGTGATAAACATGGACAATGTGATAAAAATGGACAATGCAATCAAACTGGACAATGTGATAAACATGGACAATGTGATAAAAATGGACAATGCGATCAAACTAGACAATGCGATCAAACTAGACAATGCAATCAAACTGGACAATGTGATAAAAATGGACAATGCGATCAAACTAGACAATGCGATCAAACTAGACAATGCAATCAAACTGGACAATGTGATAAACATGGACAATGTGATAAAAATGGACAATGCGATCAAACTAGACAATGCGATCAAACTAGACAATGCGATCAAACTAGACAATGCAATCAAACTAGACAATGCGGTCAAACTAGACAATGCGATCAAACTAGACAATGCAATCAAACTAGGCAATGCGATCAAACTAGACAATGCAATCAAACTAGACAATGCGATCAAACTAGACAATGCAATCAAACTAGACAATGCAATCAAACGAGACAATGCAATCAAACTAGACAATGCGATCAAACTAGACAATGCGATCAAACTAAACAATGCAATCAAACTGGACAATGTGATAAACATGGACAATGTGATAAAAATGGACAATGCGATCAAACTAGACAATGCGATCAAACTAGACAATGCGATCAAACTAGACAATGCAATCAAACTAGACAATGCGGTCAAACTAGACAATGCGATCAAACTAGACAATGCAATCAAACTAGGCAATGCGATCAAACTAGACAATGCAATCAAACTAGACAATGCGATCAAACTAGACAATGCAATCAAACTAGACAATGCGATCAAACTAGACAATGAGATCAAACTAGACAATGCAATCAAACTAGACAATGCGGTCAAACTAGACAATGCGATCAAACTAGACAATGCAATCAAACTAGGCAATGCGATCAAACTAGACAATGCAATCAAACTAGACAATGCGATCAAACTAGACAATGCAATCAAACTAGACAATGCAATCAAACTAGACAATGCAATCAAACTAGACATTGCGATCAAACTAGACAATGCGATCAAACTAAACAATGCAATCAAACTGGACAATGTGATAAACATGGACAATGTGATAAAAATGGACAATGCGAAAAACTAGACAATGCAATCAAACTAGACAATGCAATCAAACTAGACAATGCAATCAAACTAGACAATGCAATCAAACTAGACAATGCAATCAAACTAGACAATGCAATCAAACTAGACAATGCGATCAAACTAGACAATGCAATCAAACTAGACAATGCGATCAAACTAGACAATGCGATCAAACTAGACAATGCGATCAAACTAGACAATGCGATCAAACTAGACAATGCGATCAAACTAGACAGTGCAATCAAACTAGACAATGCGATCAAACTAGACAATGCGATCAAACTAGACAATGCAATCAAACTAGACAATGCAATCAAACTAGACAATGCAATCAAACTAGACAATGCGATCAAACTAGACAATGCAATCAAACTAGACAATGCAATCAAACTAGACAATGCAATCAAACTAGACAATGCGATAAAAATGGACAAAAAAAACAACAACTATTAAAACATACTTCATTCGCACGAAAAATTTAAATGAAAGATTAATACATCAAAAATATATTGTTTCACTATATGACACCTTGATGTGGATTTTGTACAATTATGCTTCTTTACCCTAACAGTTGGGCCTAACAACTTTTAATTAGTTCATTTAAACGTACACTAAACAAGACGATTAGGCAGCATTTGAGTGTTTTTGCACACGATCCATTGTATATTTATGCAGGTGTGTGTGTGTGTGTGTGTGCAGGTAAAATGTATGCATGTATAAGTGTTTACATGGCGACCGGGGTGTTTGTAGTAAATTGCTCGGAGTGGCAACTTTCCTTTAGTTTCCCCGACATTTATTGTATTATCCGTGTCAGTGGGTCGTCTTTATCTAAACGCTAAAACATACGCACTGCTAATTATACACCTACCTAAAGTTGTCATAATCTCTTTAACAATTTTCTTTTTGCTCAGCACTTGGCGTCGTTTGCCAAACCCTGGGTCAAGGCGAGCAAGGGAGTTAATTCTTTTTCGTCTGCGACTAATCCAAGGGAAATAACTAAAAAGAACAAAAGCGGATGATCTCGGATACCATGCTTGCGGCCCAATCGCATCTAAGTGTTCACTTTTCATTTTAGTCTACACACATGCGCATATATAACGAATTTTCGAGCATACAATCCGCGGGTTATATATGTTTTCACACTCGGATGGTAGCTGTGCGGGGTAGACTTTTGTGTTGCTTGTACCAGTGCTGCTTTTGGCAGACTTCAAGAACAAGTGTGGCAACGGAAAGGACTCAGCATATCCACAAAACTGAAAGTGTACAGTGCTGTAGTTCTCCCGTCACTCTTATATGCAGCAGAGTCCTGGACCCTATATTCCCGCCACACCAAAAAGCTAAACTCCTTCCACCTACGCTGTCTATGGAGTATCCATAAGGTGCGTTGGTCCGACCGGATACCAGACACAGAATCTTAAAGCTGTCCAACATGAACAGTATCAATGCGACAGTAAAAAAGGTCCCAACTTTGATGGGCGGGACATGTAGTCCGCATGCCAGACAAACGCCTTCACAAACGACTTCTGTACGGGGAGTTGTGTGCAGGAAAGCGCTCACAGGGAGGCCAATACAAGCGCTATAGAGATACTTTCAAGAGCTCCTTCGAGGAATGCGATTTCGACATTCACGGCTGGGAAGCACTAGCCCTCGATCGCTCCTCGTGGCGTGAAGCTGTGAGTCTCGGAGTCTCAAGATTTGAAGCAAGAAGAGTGGCCAGGGTGAAAGAGCGCCGAACCAATAAAAAGCTGAGAGAAGAAGCAGGTCTATCTGCAACTGATCAAACCCACTCTTGCCACATATTCGGCCGGATTTTTAAAGCGAGGATTGGATTTTACAGTCATCTTCGGGTCCATAGGAAATATTGTTCATCTTCGACCACGAAGGAGGATATATATATATATATATATATACAAATGTGAAAACCTACAAATGACAAATGTCTTTGGGTTATTTGTCACAAAACATTTTCAGAAAGAAAAAAAAAAGGAAATTTAAAACATTTTAAATTCTCTTTGAGATGTGTCAACCATGGGAGAGAAAAATAGAGCAGATTGGACCTCCTTTAGTATTTTTGCTAAAATTGCTTTGCCCAACAGGTCTATTACTTTGAATCTGTGGGTCAAGATAAATATTTTTTTTTCTGTTTTTTAAAAAAAAAGAATTATATATACCGCTTAGACATTGTCGTTGTTACTGGTTTCACCTAAACGATGCTTTCGTGATGACAAAGACTGTTGCATGCTAAAGCTAAAACTAAAATTCACAATGCGATGAATTACTTTCAGTCAGTAATTGTCGATTCTTTCAATGTACCCCTTGTTTGCACCCTCCACCCATATCAGTCTTTCATATTTTCTGTATGTTTGACAAGCTTGTTGATGAAGTTATGTAATGGACCTCATTCACCAACCGTAAACAAACAACATTTAGCCACGTGGGGCTCTATCTGTTTTATATAATTTACGATCTGATGTTTAATTCATGATGGTTATCACGTGACAGTTGTTTTTCGTTGCTTTATCAATAAGATCACGTGACTAAATGTTGTTTGTTTACGATTGGTGAATGAGGTCCATTAGTAGGCCTTTCAATGGAAGACAAACATCATTGTTGCTGTGTCAGGGTATAAAACCCCCAGACCATCTGAACGACTTTCCAGTGCACATACCAGACGACAAAGCAGCCACTATTCCATGATAAATGTAATTAACGCTCTTACTTAATATTTTTTTGTTATAAACCTCCTCCCTATTTCAGTCAATATAAGTAGCACAAAAAGGCAACATTTCCAACGTTTCCCTGAGTAACAGAACATGTTGTTTCTTTTTCTTGTTTAATATCTTTTTTTAAGTCTAAATCTAAATTTCTGGTAATAGAAAAATGAAAAAAAAAAAAAAAAGACGCTTTCTTTAAAAAAAAAAGCATAAAAAAAAAAGGTAATATTATCAACGGTTTAATTAACAAAGCGGAAAAAAAAAACAGAAGAAAGAATGGGAGTATGGGAACCAAACGTCACCACCAACGCATCGTCACCACCAACGCATCGTCACCACCAACGCATCGTCACCACCAACGCATCGTCACCACAGTACAATAAACCTGATGAAAGCAGTTTCTTACAATGACTTTAGGTGTAAACACGGGTTAATGTTTGAAGCTAATATAAAGTTTGATATGACGTTCAGGATATTTTAAAAGGAAACATTAGTCATGAGGCCAGGCGATATGAAACCCCTACGCGCCAAGCAGTTCCTTATTTAGAGTTGAAAAGACCTTAAGCTATTTGAGATATGGGGGGCCCAGAAATTTTATGTACCGTAACTACTAAATATTTCCTGGAGGCCCTAAGCTAGAGCTTATGTTGCAAAGAGGTAAATCCGCCCCTGGCCCTATGGTTGCTACACCATCGGGTGTGGGCCCCTAAATGGTCGAGAGCCCTGGTTCATTGAACCCCTTCACGCCAAGGATGCTACGCCACTGGATACGACCTTAGGCTCATAAAAAAGTAAAAAGGCGCGGTGACTTATAGTTAAAGCGATTGTCTTCCGAACCACGGGTCCCGGGTTCGAATCCTTGTGAAGACTGGGATTTTTAATTTCGGGATCTTTGGGTACCTCTGAGTCCACCCAACTCTAATGGGTACCTGACACTATTTGGGAAAAGTAAAGGCGGTTGGTCGTTGTGATGGCCGCATGACATCCTAGTTAACCGTGGGCCACAGAAATAGATGACCTTTATATCATCTGCCCCATAGATCACAAGGTCTGATAGGGGGAACTTTAATTTTTTTTTTTTTTTTTTTTAGTTGGAACAAATAATTGAGTACGATTGCATTTTGAGGGGCGACCTCTAATGAGCAACAACTTTATGTTCCAATAGTTTGCGGCAAGTCACACTTTTAACATGCACATATAAGGTTGCGGCAAGTCACACTTTTAACATGCACATATAAGGTTGCAGCAAGTCACACTTTTAACATGCACATATAAGGTTGCGGCAAGTCACACTTTTAACTTGCACATATAAGGTTGCGGCAAGTCACACTTTTAACTTGCACATATAAGGTTGCGGCAAGTCACACTTTTAACATGCACATATAAGGTTGCGGCAAGTCACACTTTTAACATGCACATATAAGGTTGCGGCAAGTCACACTTTTAACATGCACATATAAGGTTGCGGCAAGTCACACTTTTAACTTGCACATATAAGGTTGCGGCAAGTCACACTTTTAACATGCACATATAAGGTTGCGGCAAGTCACACTTTTAACATGCACATATAAGGTTGCGGCAAGTCACACTTTTAACATGCACATATAAGGTTGCGGCAAGTCACACTTTTAACTTGCACATATAAGGTTGCGGCAAGTCACACTTTTAACATGCACATATAAGGTTGCGGCAAGTCACACTTTTAACATGCACATATAAGGTTGCGGCAAGTCACACTTTTAACATGCACATATAAGGTTGCGGGTTGTACGATTTGTAATTTGTATGCGGTATACGCGCGCGCGTGTGTGTGTATTTACGCGAAAAAAAAGTAGTCTCATATACATGTTTCTATTCGTGAGAATGTAGTTCGTCCGTCTGAAAACTGTAAAGTGGAGGGGGGGCTCAGGGCTTTTCTCTGCATTTTTGTGTGCTTCTCATCTTGTTTATGATCTAAGCCCGGCATGTTCGACTGCACGCTGGGTTTGAGCTTGTGTGAGATGCATACAACAGCAAAAGATGATTAAAGTAATTCATGAAACTCTTCAAAGCCGCTCTTGTTTTAAAATGTTTTTGTTAAATACAAGTATAAAGTCAAATATAATAATGTTTTTATCAGTTGCCTTAACTTATGTAATCAAATCTTAGTTTAAAAAAAAACTGAGATTTCCCCCTGTTGCATAATCCTGTATCCGTCAGAACTTCAAAGTACTAAAAGCCATACTTTACCACTCAGCCATCAAGTTCTACAAATATCTTTTCATGTAGAATATATATTTAAAATCGAATTCAACAGGGTTAAGTCTTGCTACTAGTATTAGTAGTAATAGTAGTTCCCCTTTCAGACCAAGAGGGCAGATGATGTGAAGGTCATCTGTTTCTGTGCTCCACAGTTAACGAGGATGTCATGTGACTAGCTCAACGACCAACCGACTTTTCATTTTTCCCAACTAATGCCAGGTACCCATTAGTGCTGGGTAGACTCAGAGGCGCCCAAAAGATCCCGAAATTAAAAATCCCAGTCTTTGCTAGGATTCGAACTCGTGACACCCGGATCGGAGGCCAATTGATTGACCACTCAGCCACCCGCCTCCTAATGTCTTGCTAAGACTAACTCTCCCTCGTCTGCTAGATTTAATGCGTAGTACAGACTGCACTTTTGACATTCCCATTATCATATGGAACTAGTAAGTTATCTGCGTGACTGCGCATGCGTAGACCTAGTAGTCTTGTGTACATCGTGGCCAAGCAATGTCTGCCATCTATTACAATTCCCTAAAGCACGGATCTATTGACATGGGCTTCCCCGAGCTTCTGGCCAGCTAATGTTTATCAGACTTGGACTGGGCGATCAGACTATCGCATCTTTTTGGACAGCATTTTGTCAAGGGAGTCTCTTGATAAGCAAATAGTAGCCCATCGCAGCAATAGATCTAGGTTGATCTGCTTTGATACAATCAGTTATTTAATAAATACGACTTTACCTTCTCTGTAGTACTAATCAATAACATGAATATTCTTGAGTGTACGTCCGATGGTGATGTGTGTGTTAGGAGTTCGTACAAGGAAAAAGGAAGAAAGTATCCCTATCTAATAGCTGTAAGGCAGACTTGTTCCCTTGCAAAACTGTGGCAAAGTCTGCCCCTAATTGACCTTTTTTAAACTTATCTTCTTATCTTTTAGAAGATGATTACGTCTAACGTGTCATGCATTTAGTCATGCACTGAAGATTCTGCTCCGATTAAAAGGAGAAGTTAACATCAGTAGGAATTTAACTGGGCGCATTGAAAGTCTCTCACAAACAGTAGGATATAATTGTGCATTTTAAAAGTATAGATAAGATAAGATAAGATAAGATAATAATATCACGATGTGATCATGTCGTCTGCCGAATGTTTGAAAACGAGATTGGGAAGAGCTGGGAACGAGCTCTCACAAGTCATCCTTCAAAACGCTACACGAGCTTGGGATTTCTGGGTTTAGACGCTGCACGGAAGATAGTTTGAGCATCTATGAGTGTTATATACCATATGCCTTTGCAAGAAAATTGTAAAAGTTATTCTTTGTCAAAATAAATAGCTGTAGGACAAATTTTCCTCTTTTCTAGCGACCACCCAGAAGTTTATCGTGAACCTCTCGGAAAGGCCTGACAAGATTAATTTAAAAAAGTGATATATACAATATATTACAAAAAAAAAATCCGCGTTCATATTTAAAAGTAGCCTATGGTACCTAACAGTAGAATGGTGAGATGAGCACTGGAATATGCAATATCTTTTACAACTGTTATTGAAGTTGTTGATAGGATAATTGTCTGTGGTTGTATCCCAAGACAAAAATTCATTGAAATATAATGAAGTCATGTTTATATGAATGAGAATCCCTGATCATTTAATAAAAAAAAAAATTCGAATGGCGTCCGATTCAGCAGACAAAACGTGTATCTGTTATGAGATCGACAAGTTGATTTACAAAAAAAAAAAAAATAATAAAAAAAAATGGCCATGCTTTGAATATGTGTCTACTTAGAAGAGTGTTGGCTTGATTAGAAATAATTCAACTTTGATGAAACAAAATAAACAACAACAACAACAACAAACAAGCAAAACATACAAAAAAAGGGTATTCGAGGGAAAGCACAGCACAATTATTACCAGTAGTATCAATACTGTAATGTTTATCCTCTCTTTTTCCATATAAAACAAAATAAACAATAAAATAATTGTTAATTTATAACGGCACCCGAAAGGGGAAAAGACGCTATTAGTTCTGTGTGGAATGTCTATCCATCCGTATGTCCGTCCGTCCCGTTTAGATCTCGTAAACTAGAAAAGATAGTGAAAATCCGACATCATAATATTTTAGACCATTTAAAGTTCTGATGCAACGGCTACTTTTTTCTTTTCTGAAAGCGAAACATCTAATTTTTTAAATCACTTATCCAAGCATTTTTTTTCATAAAAAATACACCACTTTTACAACTATTCACTTTTAATAGGAAGAAGACAATGTGCCATATCTTTAACACATTTATGCAAACGGTTTTAGATTTTTGTCAAAACTTTTTTTTTTTACATTTGTATTGCTAAATTAAGTAAGTTCTGTCCTACTAACTATTACATGTACACACAAAAAAAGTTTACTTTTTTATAAAGAGAAAAAATCTATGTAGGCCTAGTATGCATATAAGTCGGACATAGTTAAACTTTTTTTTGCAGTTAAGTCCCTTTCTTCTAATAACAAAACAAAAAAAAAAGGAAACGACTATCCCCAAATTCCAAGAGCCACAGTTCAGGAAGATTTTGATTTTATAACCCCCCATTCAATATAAAAAAAAGCAAATTACACACTCAAAATGTTATGAGCGTAGGTAAATGGGTTTCGACTCAGTTTTGAGTTTAAACCCCTTTTAGCGGGGTTATAAGGTAAAAAATACTTCTTTAATATTAAAAACAAAGCAATTTATACACTCAAAATTCTATGTGTGTAGTCAAAGGGGTTTTGAGTTTAAACTCCCCTCCAGTGGAGTTTGAAGCTAAAAAAATAACTCTTCAATATAAAAAGCGCACTCAAAATGCTATGAGAGTTGCCAAAAGGGGTTTTGAGTTTAAACCCCCCTTTCAGCGGGGTTTGATGCTAAAAAAATACCTCTTTAATATGAAAAAAGCAAATTAAACACAAAAATTATTTGAGCGTAGCCAGGCCAAGCCAATTGGGGGTTTTGAGTTTAAATCCCTCTCCTACAGTTTGCTTTTCATAAAAGTTTAAAACCCCTCCAGATGGTTTTGAGTTAAAACAAGATTCTAAAGCAAACTACAGTTACCAAATACTATGACCGTAGCTAAATGGGGTTTTGAATTAAAAAAACAACCACTCCAGAGATTTTTTAGTTTAAAATCCACAACAGATGATTTTGACGATAAAACTTCCCTTTTCGATATAAAATCTAAAGCAAACTACAGTCACCTAATTCCAAGAGCGTATTTTAAGAGAGGTTACACACTTCTACCAGTGGCGGGGCTCCATTAATAAAGTGCATCTGTCGAAATTGAAAAACACTAAATGTGGCTCAACAAAGATGGCTAAGATAGATTTTAGGAGTCAGTTATAAATATGGGGTCTAAATCAAGGAAATCCTATGTCGAATCGGGAGTCGACCCCTTAGTAAGGTTGTGACAGAGCGTCGCATGAGGTTTGCGGGACATGTTCTCCGACAAAATGAATTACGCATACTTAAGGGTTGCGATGACATCCTAGTACAACTTAGCGCCAGTAAGGCAGTGAGAATAGCATTTGAGGTTTTTGAAATAAAACTTTTTAATAGCAGGAAAATCTACTGTAGATACCTCAGAAGATTCATTTTGTTGGCTTTCAATACCCGAAATAGTGCTTGGCGGCGGGGCTTCGCCCCGCGCTGGGGGAGCTCCAAGCGCTCCCCCAGATTCCATTGCTGTCAATGGCGAAAATCCCCCCCAAACCCCTCTCCGAAAAAAAAATCCTGGCTACGCCCATGTTGACCATCCAATACGTTATAAAGGAAAAGCGCTTTGTCGTAATTCAATGGACCTCATTCACCAAACGTAAACAAACAACATTTAACGTAGTGCTCTATCTCTTCTATATAATTAACGATCCAATGTTTAATTCATGATGGTTGTCACGTGACAGCTTTTTTTTTTCGTAATAAGATTACGTGGCTAAATGTTGTTTGTTTACGATTGGTGAATGAGGTCCATTATACCCTCAGGATCCTCGTGTTAAAAAGGGTCAAAACCTGACCTTTGACCTGCATTGGTTATCAACCACTTTTTAAAAAAGTCTACTTTATGCAGAATTGTTTGCAGTGCTATTGTAGCATTTAGAAATAGAGGAGATCCTAGGCTGAACCAAGATGGATCCATAATTAAGGCGTTTATACTAATGTTGCTTTGTGCCATGGGAGAAGAAATCATACGAACATATGATTATATGTACTTTATGTACCAAAATATCAAAGTATTTCAACATTAACAAAAGTTGATTGAAGTAATACATTGTAAGTGGTAATAAAAATATTCTATAACAGTAACAAAGTGTAATGAACAGTAGTAATGCATAAATAAATAAATTTAAAACAGTCCACAATTTTACTGCATTATTGTTTGTATATCATTGTTTATTACTTTCGTTGTATGTCTGAAGGCTTGAGTTAACAATGTCTCCCGTCATCACAATTACCTGCCCCTGTCAGGCAGGATTACGTTCTTCTATAGGTGAATCTTCCACCAACACCAAGTCTCTCCGTTTCCCCCTGTATCTCTTCTATCTCTCTCTCTGTCTCTCTCTCTCTCTCTCTCTCTCTCTCTCTCTCTCTCTCTGTTATAAAGGAAATAAGTTAGTCATCACTCAGCAACAATGTCCATATCTATTTCAGGGTGATGCAACAGCTGCCGCCACACATTCCATTACGACAATACAATATGTCTTGAGAGCTCTTCACCTTTGAGGATGCATATTCCTTCCCTAATTCCCCTATAATGTCACCCACAGTTCTAATAGGCCTGTTATTAGAAAAAAAACAACAACAGTATATATTTATATAAAAGAACAGATTACCAATCCTCGCAATCTCTCAATATAATCAATGCGTCTTTTAGACTTTTAGATAAAATGTATTAACATATAGATTTAGATAAGCTGGAATTTGTTATAAAAATGTTTAATTGAAAACATGAAGCATGCGATCTGCTTCTATATTAATTTATATCAAGCAAAATATTCATATTTATAATATCATTTTTATCTTGAATAAATTTGTAGGTACTCAACTCGGTTTTTTTAAGAATTGCTGTGTAGTGTTCCACAGAGGCATAACTCATAACCCATTGAAACAAATTTTGGCGAAATAAAATATATCAAATTAAATCAAACATGGGACATATTAAAATTGTTTAAAAGTAAAAATATGCTTCAACAAACTACGAAATTTAAAGCACAAAAAGTAAAATGTAAAAAGATGTCAGTTTTTTATTGAACAAAATTTCATCTTATTGCAACAGTTTTCCACTGTAACTACGACCGTATCATATTTGGTATCGATTTAAAGAGAACGCTGTGTACTACGTCATTTTCTTGATTGTTTTCCAAGCTAAAACTAATTATAGAAACTAGAACACGAGAAATGACGTAGATCTCAAGGTTTTTGGTAACATTTGATTGGCTAAAAGGTATTCAACTACATAGAGGTCTCAAGGCGGCCATCTTGGAAACCGGAGGGTAACTTTAGACCACAATGCACAGCGTGTGTATCAACATCCCTGTAAACTTTAAATCCCATTTTTCTCAAAATAAATTTTTCATGACACACACAATCTTATTTTTTATTTTTCTAGAAATCTAGTTGTCCAATTGTTTTGTTATTGCATATATGTGTTCAAATATATATATACTACATAGTAACAGAGCGAAATTTTAAAATTAAGTCAAGAAATGGAGATATTAGCAGATTATGAACAAATTTAACTTTAATTTTCTATACAAATGTATGGAAGGGCACGTATTGTTTTTGTCGCAAATAAAAAAAATCGCGCAACGACGGGTTTTTTTCAGAGTCAGGCGGAAACTAAGGATGGGTCGTGGGTCAGGGAGCATTGACCCATGACCCATTTGGCCCATCCAATTTTGCGACCCATTGACCCATGACCCATTGACCCATTACTTGCTCTGCTGTATAGCGCAGTGCATCATAACATTTCTTTAGCAAGCACCTCAGAGGTAAAAGGAACATGCGTACGAAATTTGATGCAAATCCATACGGTATTAGTTGAGATCCCTTGATACATAAATCAATCAATCAGTCTGTGAGTCAGTGGTAGTTTAGGAATATGATGGAGATTTATAGTTAGACAGTTTAGAAGAAAAACAGAGGTTAATTGCTAAGGTATAAAAGTTGTTATATTGAGCAATAAAATATATGAGCGTGTGTGCTCGTGTGGGTGTATGTGTCTGTCTTTACGTGCGTGTGAGTGCGAGCTGGTTTCTCTGTGTGTGCTTGTGTGTAACAAAACAGTGATTTTTAGAACAGCTGGATTGGGATATTAGACATTTTTATCTAAGGCATATAACTATAAATAGCTAGCGATTTGGTGTACCCGGTGTACAGAATTTAGGACTTGTTGGAAAACCATATATATGTAACTGGTTTGTGATCAATTTTGTGAATTTTTTTTCAGCGCTGTGGGGTCTTATTTCTAAACTCTGCCGATTGTAGCACAAACACATTTTATTTTATAGTTGGCAATGGTGATCTTTAAATAAAGCGTCCTTGACCTTGTAAGGAATTGAAAAGTTATCGTGAAAATCACCTAATATGATCACTAGTGCCATTTACGATATGCACTAATGGAAACTTTTAGCCCAAGAGGGCCTGGATCGCAATATTTCAGTGCTCGTCGCGGTGACCAGGACACAAATCACTAACTTATCGGTTGATTCGCAGTGTAAGTTCAACGGTGAATGTGAAACATTTTAAAAAGGAGATACGTTATTCTAAAACTAGAAGTGGGAGATAACGAAATAAAATAGTAAATACATCAGTTGAGGCTAATACAAATTTTCTTTCCAACAATACTTTACAATGGGGCTACGCTTAAGAGTAAAGTTAAAAACTAAGGTTCTCTTGTGAAGACAAAACAATGCAAAACTTTTCTGATATATTTTATTTTACATTCCAGTAGTGGACTGATTCCTTTGCTGTCCTTTCAAATAGTCCCTCCCTCTTTTGGCATCCTCTGTTTGGGACCCTCAACTCAAGAAAACATAAAAAAGAACTAAAATCAATAGAAAATAGAGCAGTGAGATTTTTAACAAACGAATATTCCAAGTTGATTAGAGTAACATTATTAGTAAAATCACTAAACTAAGAGACACTTCAGGACTGAAGAATAGAAAGTAAAGCAGCTATAATACATAAAACACTGAACCATAATTTACAAATAGAAAAACAAAACCTAATGAAATACTTAGAAAGACACAAAGATAGAATCAAATTTCTTATTTCATACGCTAGAACAAATTCGAACAAGTGCTCTTTCTTTCCTAGTGCCATTAGAGAATGGATCAGCCAGGAAGGCTAACGACTTATCAAAGTGGATTAACATGCATGACTAGATTGACACATGAAATACGCATGACGTAATTATCCATTCTTTTTTGAAGTAACGTCTGTAATATATAAGATAACATACGATAAGGCTCCAGTTCCCCTTGTGAACCATTCATGCGCCGCCACTGCCAATGTATAACATGTCAAGACGACTTTGCATCTAATGATGAAATAAACAAAAATGTATTCTATTACCACATTAGTTTTAGGTTGATATCGACAGAGGATCATGGGAATACATCTAAATGGCATGATTTTTTTTTTTTACAACATGAGGCGTTGAACTCAGAATAACTCATTGTAACTCTGGCAAATTTTGTTTGATTGGTAGACTGTAGACAAACCATGTTACTCTAGTTCTGTGGTTCCCAAACATGGGTACCAGCAGCCATTAGTTTAATGCGTTACACTTCAAGAGGTTATATAAAGACAAGGGTCAATACACAGTATTACTTGAATGTATACCCCCCCCCCCTTCTCCCCAAAAGAAGCAAGGAAACTTGTACAAGTTTATGTGAGTACGTGAGAAAACTTTGCCAATGTTAGGATTGGTTGGGGCACTGCAGAAGAGTTACAGAACCCCTGAACCAACCACTCACATGGATAGAAACATGGTGCAGGTAACAGAAAACAGATGGTCAGTGATGTCTGCAGAACTTGTCGGGTCTTACATCAGAGTTGTATCACATACGTGTGGATCTATCTATCTATCTATCTATCTATCTATCTATCTATCTATCTATCTATCTATCTATCTATCTATCTATCTATCTATCTGTCTGTCTGTCTGTCTTTCTGTCTGTGTGTCTGTCTGTATGTCAGTCAATCTGTCCGCCCGTTTCGTCCGTCTGTCTATCTGTCTGTCTGTCTGTCTGTCTATCTATCTATCTATCTATCTATCTATCTATCTATCTATCTATCTATCTATCTATCTATCTATCTATCTATCTATCTGTCTGTCTGTCTGTCTGTGTGTCTGTCTTTCTGTCTGTGTGTCTGTCTGTATGTCAGTCAATCTGTCCTCTCGTTTCGTCCGTCTGTCTGTCTGTCTGTCTGTCTGTCTGTCTGTCTATCTATCTATCTATCTATCTATCTATCTATCTATCTATCTATCTATCTATCTATCTATCTATCTATCTCTAAAGTGCCTTTATGGACGTATTGGAAGGATGTTTTTTTAGATAGTAGAAATAATAGACATTCTATCAATTTGATCTAGAAACCTGATGTTTTGTTTCTACCCAGAAAGAAGGTTAACTAGTAGAGGATTGTAAAATGGTTGATTTTACTCCGACTCTACATTGAACCAACAATAACTACTGATACCACCATGACACCGATATGAAGAGGTTATGTCCGAGAGAATGTGAGCCTCCGTAACCTTTGTGTCAACTATACATAATGACTATAATGCATGCCTTTGTAATGGTGTCCAAAATTACCGCTAGTTACTAGTCCACTGATATTGTACGGGAAGCGCTTCTCAGCCTCACTGTGGCGTTGGGGTGGAAGCAGTCGTCAGAAGGACGATCAAGCCAATGGGGAGGCAGAATGGGGCTCTTGAAGGGGGCAAGAGGTTTTATTCAAGGACTTTGTTTTGCTGTTACAAGTATATACTCCCGCTACATCAAATAGTGAAATAATTTAAATACAAATTTTATTGTACATTTATGTGGTGTGTATACTATGAATGTAATCCCAAGCTCTATTATTAAAGTTTTTGAACTTCCGTAAAAGAAGATTTCAATGTTATTTTATTATTTTGAAGTAGTATCTCCGGCATCACGATAATATTTTAGAGGTAGATCAGTGCATTATTAGCATATTTATAAACATCAGAATCGCATTGCCTGATTGGCACTATTTCATTGTAATATTAAGACATCTATGTCATCTGTCTCTCTAAATACATCGTCAATGGTAAATAGAATACTCCTTCCATATTGTCTTTGTAATCTGCTTTAAAACGGAAGAGTTAAAAATTTGAATTTGATACCCCCCCAATATTATTGTATGAGCCAGTTCAGCTTGTTGAAGTACCCTTAAAGTTTTGACCGTCTCCCAAATTCTCTCCCCTTGTGCATCCTATTTTTGGAATACTTACGTCACTTATGGTATAAAGAGTGAATAGAACAATGTTTGGCCAGAGTTGCTGTACTTGCTGCTACAACCTCCCCAACCCCCCAGCTCACGCAGTCTTGCTGGCTCTAATATATTCCCTAGCTTGTGTTTACCGCCCCTCCCTTAGGAGACTTTCAACCATTAAGAAAAATAAAATGGTCGAGCAATACCAGAAGTCGATTTCTGGGGTCGTCTGGGGGGATGAATATTTTTTTGTTTCACTTAACTACTAAATAAATACAGAACCAATCTTATCCATATTCTCCCCCCCCCCCCGTATCACGTTACACTCCAATATGCTGGTCGTTGACGTCATATAATAATAATAAAAAAAGAAACGTCCGTAAGTTTTGCAAATTGAAGAGTTATCTTACATCTCGTCTTGTTAATTGTACTCACCAAGCGATGTGGCTTATCTTACAAATACATCTTTACAACAGGTCCAATGATAGTCCAACTTACTAAATGACTTTTTACTACTGTACCTTTTCATATTACCAATAGATCTTTGTAATAGTTAAAGATGAAGAGTAGGTACAATTTAAAGTCTCCCCTTTAGATCTTCAGATCTATCCGGCAGGTTAACTGAGGTTAACGAGTTAATGAGTGTTAATGAGCGGTCATCGCGACTTATCACCAAAATAATGCCCGGTAGTCATTAGAGTTGTGTGGTCTAAAATATCTGAAATTTAAAAATCCCTTTCATCACTGGGATTTGAACCCAAGACCTGTCAGTTCGGAAGCCTTTCACTTTACCACTTATCCACCTAACCCTCCATTACAATGGAACCATTTCCAAAATGGCGCCCATCTATACTAATCAATCTTTGTAACAATGATATGAGTGGGTTTAGGGTTAGAGGCTTAGACCTAGCCATAGCTCTAAACATTCTCCACACCAAACGACAAGATCCTCAGACAAACATACAAGCCATGTACATAACAGCGCGAACACTAACCGTAACTCTGATGACTCCACGAATATTGATTTGGGAAGATACAAACTTCCTTATTCTAAGCACTAGACTTAAGCAAACAGCTACATTTCTCTCCCCCTGTTCTCTATTTCTTAAGTAGGAAGAAGGTTAATCTTAGAACACTTTAGACCAGCGGGTCTCGGTCGGTGTGAAGTATCCATCACAAGGGGTAGCTTTGCCAAAGAGTTAATAAATACTCTATTTGAATAGAAAACACGCATATAGACAGAGAACTGTAAACTAAATAAGCACACACCGACAAGATATTCAGAGCTATTCCATAAACTTGTAAAATATTTGTTGGTATTTTGTGGCTTTTTAGGTCTCAAGAGATGACCTTTCCCCTTTGCAGCTCCTCATGGGACTAAAGAGGCCAATCCTTGATAGACAGCTGAGGTCACAGTTTGGTCATCTGTAGTCACCAGGGATTGTTGTACTTCCACCCTTCTTTCTACTACTGTTGTGTACTGTTGTGTACTGTTGTGTACTGTTTACGCCATCTGCAATCCAGGATCCTTCCTTTATGCTCGCTCTCCAAGAGGATCTATCCAGTGTTTCTTTCTCCCAACTGCTGGTGGGGATTTCGAGGAGCTTCATGTCGCGTTTGCATACATCAGTGTACCTTAAAAGTGGACGAAAAGAGGCTCTCTTTCCTTCTGTTAAAATATAGAGTGGCACACCAATCTGAAAAACAGCTCCATACCTGTGTACATGTAAGTCAGCTAGACACCTTTAAATGTAAAACACGCACATTTCAATGTAAAACAGAACAGCACATGCAACATAGGTCTGAGCCGACTTTGGCCGGCTCTGCCATCCCCCCTGAAGCTTGCTATTCTACCGGGTAGGGAGCGATTAACTTCTGTGAAATGTATTTAAGTAGAAAAATTTCTATTCTATTTCTATTTGTATAATTTAATATATTTTTCTATTTTTTAAAAACAAACAAACAAACAAAACAACAACCTTGTTGCCAACTTTCAAAAGGATCCAAATCAATAAAATGAAAAGAAAAGAGATGCGTTGAAGAAAAAAGGGAAAGTGAAGAGGGGGGTGGGGTTACAATTTTAGATCAGACCAACGACGGGCTAGGACGCATGCCAAGCTGCTGGCTTACTGAATTGATTTCCATATGATTAGTATGTGTTTATTTCTGTAAGTTCTTTTATTGCGGACTATAACTCACTTCTTCTCCTAATAGACTGCCTCTAAAACTCACTTCTTCCATTTTTCAGATTTTCACGATATAAACTAAACAATGTCAAGGACGCTAATTTAAACATCATTGCTGCCAACTTAAAGAAAATTGAGCTACAAACGGTAGAGCTGAAAATTTGAACTCGGCAATGCTAAAACAATGCACACAAATGATCCTATGCCCTTTAAAAAACATAGCTTATCAACACTCCCTTGGTTCTGTACACCAGATACACCAAAAAACTAGATATTTATAGTTTTTCCGCCATACTTAAAAATCTCTAACAGATAGAACCTTTAACTCATGACTTCTCCTACTTAACTGATATTAAAATAATTTCTTGTACTAAATTATATCCAGTTGGTCCAACAAATAAGAAATAAGACAAAACTTAGACAAAAAAGTTTTTTTAAAAATATTATATCACGGTCATACATTGCACTTAAGAACAGTTTGTGTATTTAAAGAACACAGATCTGTGTGTTTAGTCACAACGGATTTAGAACCATTGCTCCAGTAATTAGCTCGACGATTTCACTTTTTTTCCTCCATTATTTTCTCCGCCTCGTTTTGAATTTAAAACTGTTTCTAATTAGAGGCATTGATGAGAGAGAATAAAACAACTATTGATTGCTGCAGAGAGTCCAAGTGTAAAGGCCTATTTGAGTTGGTCAATTAGACCAATGATTCTCAAATGGTGAAAGGTTTGCTATCATTATGCTTGCCCTGTATGAAAGGTACGTGAGTTGTAGCTTTGAATTGTAAGGAAATAGGGATTGAGCTGATTGTTCCAAAGGAGACTATTGGCAAGTGGTGACTCAAAAAAAAAAAGCGATGATGTGAGATTGACCGTGACCTTACTTTACAAGATAACATCTAAACAAAGTGAAATGATCTTTGGTTTATCACACAAAGAGAAATGTCCCGTGATTCACCACCTTCACCCGTTGGGACACCACACAAGATTTGTCAACCGTCTTTCTCCATTCCTCTCTGTCTTTGCCTTGGATAAAACCACTATCAATGTCAGGCCCATCCATTCTTTGATGTTGTCTTCCGATCGCTTTCTCTGTCTGCCTCTTCTTTTTTTTCCTGGTACTATTCCCTGAAGGAAGGTCTTTGCAAGCCCCCAAAGACCTTGTAATATGGCCATAGAGGTTTAGTTTCCCCCCTTTTTGCAATGGCTAACAGGTCATCGTGGAATCAAATCACTCTAGTAACTTAGTCTCTAATCTATTCATTTGTGATGCGGTCTTTCAATGTTATACCTGTTGATCCTTCTGCAGCATCTCAATTCTATTGCTAGGATAGTCCTCTATCCCTGCACTCAGCGTTCAAGACTCGCAAGCATATAAGAATGTGGCCATGACTAGGGAGCGCATCAGACTGACTTTGGTATCGAGGGCTATGCCTATGTCTTTCCAGATTGTTTTGATTTTTTTGCTAGTGCTGCTATATTCTGTGCAGTTCTGGCCAGTAGTTCGACCTATGATAAATCTCACAAAATAAGATGACCTCTAAACAATCCCTCAACATGGCGCATGAATTATGACGCCACTAAAAATGAACCAATCAGAGACGTTAACGTAGAAGAAGGAAACTGAAAACTTGTCTTTTGCTCTTCTAACCTTGAACCTTGAACCTTGAACCTCGAACATTTATTGGCAAAGGAATAGCCCTTCAGTTCCTGTCACGCAATGGATCCTCCCCCTCCCAACCGTCTTGAAACCAATAGTAATCACACAAGAGGAAAAAAAAACAACAATTCTACCCTAACTTGACTTTATGGAGTGGGCGAAGACTTTTAATTGAGAGAGTCTTGCAATAAATCACATTGAAAAGAGAACCAGATTTTAAAAAAAAGCTCCAGTCTAGAGAGTACATGGTAAAATTCTGTACTACTAACGCAGTTGAAATAAAAATTAATTCAGTGTTTTTGTATTTAATTAAGTTTTTTTACTTTTATTTATAGATATTTATAATAAGGCTTGTCTTCGAGTCCGAAGAAAGCAGTATTTCCCGTGGCTACGCAGCCCCGGCTGCGACCTACACATTTTGCCACACTTAGCGCAGGCATAGGCCTAACCATTGTCCCCGTTGGTCGATTTAGATTTTCTTTTCGCCGTCTACGTCTGTCCTTTGCTGGATTTATTTTAGAGTTGTGCATCACGTGAGCAACTGTCTCAACTTTTTTGTGCATCACGTGAACAAATGTCGCGCGATTTATTTAAATTACTTTTGTCTAGCGCTACTATCATGCTGCAGTACATTCGCTGCGCTCTGGTCGAATCTCTTTTGAGGACCAATAGGGTGAGGGGGTATCCTGGAGCAGGTTTCCGTGCTACCTGTAGGGGGCTTAACAAACACAACTCTGCTAGACACGTGATTTGAACTGGAGCCTCCTAGATTGGTGGCCAAGCGGGCTTTTTTGTTCAGCCAGATATCCCACAAAGTCTTCCGCAGACATCACATATAACATATAACTAAATTCGGTGAGGGGCCTTCGATGTGAAGTTTTACACTCAATTCTTCTTCCAACAGACAGCACAATCTGAGCACATATAACTCAATTCTTCTAACAGACAGCTCATATAGCTCAATTCTTCTAACAGACAGCACATATAACTCAATTCTTCTTCTAACAGACAGCACATATCACTCAATTCTTCTTCTAACAGACAGCACATATAACTCAATTCTTCTTCTATAGACAGCACTTATCAATCACTCAATTCTTCTTCTAACAGACAGCTCATATAGCTCAATTCTTCTTCTAACAGACAGCACATATAACTCAATTCTTCTTCTTACAGACAGAACTTATCATTCAATTCTTCTAACAGACAGCACATATAACTCAATTCTTCTAACAGACAGCACATATAGCTCAATTCTTCTTCCAACAGACAGCTCATATAGCTCAATTCTTCTTCTAACAGACAGCACTTATCACTCAATTCTTCTTCTAACAGACAGCACTTATCAATCACTCAATTCTTCTTCTAACAGACAGCTCATATAGCTCAATTCTTCTTCTAACAGACAGCACATATAACTCAATTCTTCTTCTTACAGACAGAACTTATCATTCAATTCTTCTAACAGACAGCACATATAACTCAATTCTTCTAACAGACAGCACATATAGCTCAATTCTTCTTCCAACAGACAGCTCATATAGCTCAATTCTTCTTCTAACAGACAGCACTTATCACTCAATTCTTCTTCTAACAGACAGCTCATATAGCTCAATTCTTCTTCTAACAGACAGCACATATCACTCAATTCTTCTTCTAACAGACAGCACATATCACTCAATTCTTCTTCTAACAGACAGCACATATCACTCAATTCTTCTTCTAACAGACAGCACATATCACTCAATTCTTCTTCTAGTAAATTACGTTTAATTCATTACCAACTACATGTATATTTATTACCAATCTATTGTTCATCTTTTATTCAATTCTCAACGGAATATAATATACAAAAGGGAGAGAACGTCTTAACGACAAATATTCCCATTTATGATTCTAACATTACAGCAATACTTAGACGTGGTTAAGGCCCTTAACTACCATCAATTTGTGTTTTTTTTTTAATCTACATTTTTAATTTTACTAAATGCATAGAGTTGAGGCATTAACAGTTCATCAACATTGTACAAAAATGTTTCTAAATGGACTGATTTTTAGCTCAATTATTTCTTACAAAAAATATAGTTAGTGTAACATTAACTTATAAGTATTATACTTCCTATACAGTATTTTATATATACAATGTAAAAATACTCAGAAAGACACAATTTCTTATTCCTTATATAAAAGCACTTATTCTTCCAAAGTGCTATAAGAGCATGAAACGGGTTGCATGAATTATAACTGCACCATTAAAGCTACATAATTGATTGATCATTTTAAAAGATTTTCAGGTGTTATTCTTCTTCATTTATTTGTACACTTGATCAATGTCACCATGACTTTCTTTTATCTTGATCCGGCCACCTTCCCACCCCCAACGCACAGTAATGATCTGCTAACGAGATACGTAGTTGAGATGATTGATATTATAGTGAGCACTCGTTTTGGTGAATGGTATATATTATTATTATTATTATAGCTTTTATATAGAGCTACTTTCATGCTTATAGCATGCTCAGAGCGCTTTTGGTCCAATCTCAGTTGTGGACCAGTGGGGGGCGGTGGGGGGGGTAGGAGGGGGTATCTAGGAGTTGGTTTTCCGTGCTGCCTATATGCAAAGATCGTATGTTTGAAACGGTGTGTACTACTGTGTACGGACGCATATGATGATGCAGTAATAACGTTATTTTGTTCTACGTATGTACACAATAATAGTGTACGTATTGTGATAGGGCTCAAAAGTGAGCGAAAGATAAAGAAAGAAAATTAACATGAAAACATTGACGGTCTTAATATGGTTGATTCCCTATTAAAAATAACTTTTTCAAAAAAAAAATAAAAAATAAAAATATTTTGTATAAAAGGACACAACTTTGAATGCGTCTCAGATGTAAAATAATACCATTGGCAAATATCTAGAACCAGCCTTGAAGAAAACAGACAAACAAGCTGTATTTTATTTGTTTTCTTGGGCAAAGTTCTGTTAGTTGTTTTTGTTACTTTTCTTCTGTAGGTTTTTGTTTTTAAATTAGAAAGAAACATCCCAGGAGATTCGTGGCCGAAGACTTGATGTTGGTTCCTTGCAGAGAACCAGAAGTCACATGTGGTCGTTCGCTGAACTAATTGGCTCGGTCTTGCCAGCTGGACACAGGAACCAGATGGTGGCACGACACCCGCAGGCGATAATGCAACAACAAAATAAACAACTAAAATAAACTTTTCTGTCAAAATGAATCGCCCTATAGTTATCTCCATATTAAGTTGTTGACCTCCTGGTAAACGGGTTAGAGCTAGTACAATTTTGTTAACTTTTTTTTTTTAAAAGTTACCGTTTCCGGCGTTGTGATCTATAAGGCAGATGATGTAAAGGTCATTTGTTTCTCTGGCCAACGGTTTACAATGGTGTCATATGGCCAGCACAAAGACCAACTGCCTTTACTTTCTGCAACTACTGTCAACTGCCCATTAGAGCTGGGTGGACTCAGAGGCGTCCAAAAAATCCCGAATCAGAAAATCCAAGTCTTCACCAGGATTCGAACCCGGGATACCGCTCAGCCACCGTTCCTCCAAACAAAAATGTTAAATTAAGATGAAATTGAGATTAAATTATAAATTATACATCAAAACGTAAGACATAGGGGTGACAAAAAGCAAGAAACATCCAGTTGTTTAATTTTAGCATCGCTAGATAAAGGAAACATTCAGTTTTATAATTTAAGCATCGCTAGATAAAGGAAACATCCAGTTGTTTAATTTAAGCATCGCTAGATAAAGGAAACATTCAGTTTTATAATTTAAGCATCGCTAGATAAAGGAAACATTCAGTTTTATAATTTAAGCATCGCTAGATAAAGGAAACATCCAGTTGTTTAATTTAAGCATCGCTAGATAAAGGAAACATTCAGTTTTATAATTTAAGCATCGCTAGATAAAGGAAACATCCAGTTGTTTAATTTAAGCGTCGCTAGATAAAAGAAACATTCAGTTGTTTAATTTAAGCATCGCTAGATAAAGGAAAAATTCAGTTGTATAATTTAAGCATTACTATATAATGGAAACGTCCAGTTGTATAATTTAAGCATTACTATATAATGGAAACATCCAGTTGTATAATTTAAGCGTCGCTAGATAAAGGAAACATTCAGTTGTAAAATTTAAGCATCGCTAGATAAAGGAAACATCCAGTTGTATAATTTAAGCATTACTATATAATGGAAACGTCCAGTTGTATAATTTAAGCATTACTATATAATGGAAACGTTCAGTTGTATAATTTAAGCATTACTATATAATGGAAACGTCCAGTTGTATAATTTAAGCATTACTATATAATGGAAACATCCAGTTGTATAATTTAAGCGTCGCTAGATAAAGGAAACATTCAGTTGTAAAATTTAAGCATCGCTAGATAAAGGAAACATCCAGTTGTATAATTTAAGCATTACTATATAATGGAAACGTCCAGTTGTATAATTTAAGCATTACTATATAATGGAAACGTTCAGTTGTATAATTTAAGCATTACTATATAATGGAAACGTCCAGTTGTATAATTTAAGCATTACTATATAATGGAAACGTCCAGTTGTATAATTTAAGCATTACTATATAATGGAAACGTCCAGTTGTATAATTTAAGCATTACTATATAATGGAAACGTCCAGTTGTATAATTTAAGCATTACTATATAATGGAAACGTCCAGTTGTATAATTTAAGCATTACTATATAATGGAAACGTCCAGTTGTATAATTTAAGCATCGCTAGATAATGATTCATCAAGTTGTATAGTTCAAACGTCGCTTAAAGTAATGAGAGACTACATATTGGAGGCCCTAAGCTAGATAATGATTCATCAAGTTGTATAGTTCAAACGTCGCTTAAAGTAATGAGAGACTACATTTGGAGGCCCTAAGCATCTCTACGAAGAGCCTCGTTACACGTCAGTAGGCAGTACTGAGCAGACCTGCCACAACACCTGTAACTTCCTCAGTAGACACTGTTAAGGGGGCTACAATGAATTTTGTTTCCCTTTAACGAAGCTCGACCCTTGCAGTGCCAGAGTATAAACAAATATTTTTATGTCTTATACATTATAATAATAATAAATACTAGCCACAAGAAGTTTTCGATTCCACCTATTGCTTACCGAACTGGTATTGGCCGATAATGACTGACAAGACGGTGAATTTCAATCGACCAGATGTATTGTCATTGGCAAAAAAGAAAAATCCGCAACCATCATTGACATCGTTGTACAACTATCTTACATGACATCGTTGTACAACTATCTCACATGACATCGTTGTACAACAATCTTACATGACATCGTTGTACAACTATCTCACATGACATCGTTGTACAACTATCTCACATGACATCGTTGTACAACTATCTCACATGACATCGTTGTACAACTATCTCACATAACATCGTTGTACAACAATCTCACATGACATCGTTGTACAACTATCTCACATGACATCGTTGTACAACAATCTCACATGACATCGTTGTACAACTATCTCACATGACATCGTTGTACAACAATCTCACATGACATCGTTGTACAACTATCTCACATGACATCGTTGTACAACTATCTCACATGACATCGTTGTACAACTATCTCACATGACATCGTTGTACAACAATCTCACATGACATCGTTGTACAACTATCTCACATGACATCGTTGTACAACTATCTCACATGACATCGTTGTACAACTATCTCACATGACATCGTTGTACAACTATCTCACATGACATCGTTGTACAACTATCTCACATGACATCGTTGTACAACTATCTCACATGACATCGTTGTACAACTATCTCACATGACATCGTTGTACAACTATCTCACATGACATCGTTGTACAACTATCTCACATGACATCGTTGTACAACTATCTCACATGACATCGTTGTACAACTATCTCACATGGCATCGTAGTACAACTATCTCACATGACATCGTTGTACAACTATCTCACATGGCATCGTTGTACAACTATCTCACATGGCATCGTTGTACAACTATCTCACATGGCATCGTTGTACAACTATCTCACATGACATCGTTGTACAACTATCTCACATGACATCGTTGTACAACTATCTCACATGACATCGTTGTACAACTATCTCACATGACATCGTTGTACAACTATCTTATAACAGAAGGAAACAGGAAAGTAACAAGAAAAACATTCAAATACTTTTTTTTTAAATAAAAAAACAAAGCTCACATCACTGGCGGATCCCCCCCCCCCCCCACTCGGCCGACCGAATTTTACATTAGAATTCACACAATTTGTAAACGAATTTATTACTTATGTTAATAATATATACTAATTATTTACATTTATAACATATTTTTAGATTGTTTCGCCCCCCCTCTAGTATGTTGGCCGATTTGGTGGGGTCGGGAGGGGGCGATGGCATCAATCCGCCCCCCCCCCCAACAATAAACTTTTGAGTGGGGGGCGGTCCAATTTTTTTGTAGAAATCTCAGCTTGCTAACAGAATCAATTAAATATCTATGTGATTAAAACTTGTTATTGATATTTTAACCGATCTTTATATTATGTCTTTCCCCTGTTGACCGTTGGGGGAGGGGCGAATACCTCTACTGCCCTTCCCACTTAAACCCTTTGAGTGGGGGGGGGCGGTCCTACTTTTATGGACAATTCATAGTTTATGAACAAGATTAGTTGAATTACTATATACATTTTATATTATGTCGCTCCCCTTCTGGTATTTTGGCCGATTCGGTGGGGTAGGGGGGAGGGCGATGGCATGTACTGCCCTCCCCACTCTAGCCCTCTTAGTGGGGGGGGGGCGGTCCTATTTTTATGGAGAACTCAAAGTTTGTGAACACAATTAGTTGAATATCTATATAATATAAACTACGTATTGATATGTGAATCCATTGTATATTATGTCGCACCACACTCTAATCTCAAATTTTATGATTATTAAATATAAAAAGAAAAAGGGTTGTACCAGATAAGAGGGGCGATACATGCAATCGCCTTCCCCCTCCCCCCCCCCCATCGGACAAACAAATACTTTTTCTTTTTGTATTATAGTTAAGAAATTACAAAATAAAAAAAAAATCTGTCACTAATATAATTTATTTATGCTATAAATTAAATTCTTATATTGAGTCACACCATCCTATATTCTTTAATGCGAAATGCAATCATTAGCTGAAATTATAAAAAGGAGCGAGGATTAATCGTTTTCACTCTATCGCCCCTCCCGTTTCCAGACAGAGTTTATGTAATTTTACATGAATTTATCATAATTATTTTAAGAAAGACTTTGCTTTGGAAAAGTTAGAATTCAAACGAAATTTTTCAGTACAAGAGTCACGATTGAGATGAGTTCTAAACCAAAATACCAATTTCCTAGTCGCCTTTTCCAACCTTTGCTCAATCTGATATCTTGTAGTTAAATAAATTTAGGACTATAACTCACAATTAACGCTTGAACTTTATTGAATATTATTTATCGAATAATTTTTTCTTCTGCGGCGATCCTCAAAGCCTTAATCTAAATATGTGGGGTATCTAATCTTTTAAAAGAACAAATCTGTTTTATTTGCAATGTATTAAGGGCCTATAAATTCTATTAGAATAGTTTGCAACACTATTCAAAAGGTCCTTTTTTAATAGGGATCTTTAGGTTAGTCGAATGCGTTTCTTCAGTGAAGAATGCAAGAAAACACTTTTGGCGTCGGGGCTTCCCCCCGAACTCCATTGATTACTAATGAGCGGTAGATGTCAGGAGAATGCGTTTCTACAGTGAAGAATGCAAGAAAACACTTTTGGCGTCGGGGCTTCCCCCCGAACTCCATTGATGAGTAATGAGCTGTAGATGTCAGGAGAATACTTTTCTTCAGTGAAGAATGCAAGAAAACACTTTTGGCGTCGGGGCTTCGCCCCGAACTCGATTGATTATTAATGAGCTGTAGATGTCAGGAGAATGCGTTTCTGCGTTGAAGATTGCAAGAAAATGCTTTTGGAGTCGGGGTGAAGCCCCGAACTCCATTGATGAGTAATGAGCTGTAGATGTCAGGAGAATACTTTTCTTCAGTGAAGAATGCAAGAAAACGATTTTCTTCGCCCCGAACCTCACCGGAGATGCATGCAGCGTTCCCCCAGACCCCCAAGCTTGCAAGAGAAATGCCTCAACAAGACTTTCTGTTTTCGACGAAGGTTGAGAAACATTTTATATATATATATATATATATATATATATATATATCCTGTACGCACGTTTATGCATAGGGTTAGGGTTTACTAGGCGCTAGGGTTAGGGTTTTAAAAAAAATCGCCCCCCCCCACTCCAAAGTTCTAGATCCGCTAGTGGCTCACATTAAATATTTAAATATTTATAGATAAATAGTTGTCTACCATTTTTATGTAATTATAATTTTAATGATTACAACACAGGTCTGATAAGCATGTTACCCAATACCGGAAGTACTTAAATGCTTTAATAATATGATGCCACGTAGCTCTTATGTGTACGAATACGCTACCTTGGCTGCCAGTCTAAGTGGTCACTCTTTGTTTGAACTAAAGACTGCCAAATGACGTTGGTATGGTTACTACTTTATCAGCTCAGCGATTTATCAGCTAGGTTACCATAGTAACGCTTGGTCACAGTTTTACGTCACGTCCCCAAAAGTAAAACAATTTGGTGACAAAAAGACTTAAATCAAAGGTACCGTGGTCTTAGTGACCATTGGAATGACCATTAAAAAGTCATTGGGTGACGAATATAATTATCCGATGAAGTCTAATAAGGGGTCCGCGTTGAAAAAAAAAAGCCACTAATGTTTTTGTGCTGCTCGTCTGTTCGTCTCCCCATCAAATGTAGCTCTAACAATAAAAAGTAATACTCCCATCTCAGCATCGTCAGGTGGCTCTCTGTTGGTTTGGTAGATCGTCGCGATAGTCCCGGGTTTGAATCCAGTCCGCCGCCTTCTTCTAAGGTCATGCAGTAGACTTGTGCTGGGACGTAATACGTAAGGATCGTCTGTAAGTTCAAGTCAACTCTGACTGGTGCTCGAAATGACTGGAATATTTTTTGATTCAGGGCCGGCCTTAGGTAATTGGAGGCCCTAACCGAAGTGAATTATATGGCCCCAAATGAAATAAAATATGCCTTTCTCTCTTTCTGAATGTTTTATTAAGTTGCGTTTTTTTTAATAATTTTTTTTTGCGGCATCAGAGAGGGTAATAGCCGCAATTAGTTTTGTATGGTCTGTCTGTCTGTTTGTCTGTCCAGATTAGATCTAAAAAACTAGAAAAGATATTGGAAATCCGAAGTCCGATACTGAACTATATCTTCATATCTATCAGTTCATTGAATACATATGAATATTAACAATGTAATCATAATAATACTAATAAATCTCCTAATCCTGTGGCATCTATCATGTCTCAGTCGAACTAACACTACAATAGTATCGTTAAGAGAACAACTCTTTTTTTTTTGTATCGACGGAGACAGAGTTGTAGTTCTTGATAGTTTGTAGATCATAGTCTCTGATATTCTTTCTGAAAATATTGAAACTTGCATTTTTACCTCCCTAAGGGAACAATTATAGTTCAGCGTTGTATGTATTATTGTTATATCTTGATGAGTCACATAACTGAATACGCTTGTATCTAGATCATATTACATCTGATTACATCTAAATCTAATAGTCCAAATATTAAAACGCCCTAATATGTGAGCTTCCGTTTACGTATACCTAAATATTTTCTATATTAAAGCTTTGAACCTTTACATTCATAACAGCCCCCTCCCCCGTTCCCACAATACATCGCTTCATATAAAATGGCAGCCCCCCTCGGCCCCAAACCCATTCTGCAGATGCATCAAATTACAATAATACACTTATGAGCCTGGCCGTCTAACTATGAAAATGGGGGTAATTGAATCGCCCAGTCCCTGTGCTTTGAATGGTTAATATATTGCAGGCAGTCCTGCCCGTGACAGTTTCGATACAAAGACAATCGATACCGATACCGCACAATCCCTAGAGTTTCTTTCCTACAGTTGCTGAGTAGTCGAGTACACTCACAAACACACAAAGATATCTAAGAGTACTATTTAATTTCGGGCTCGTCTGCAAGAGAAAGTTGGAGCAAGCTTTTTGGATTTGAGATTAATTTTCGATTTTATTAGAGAATGGAGTCGAGCAACAGGAATTGTTTTTCGCTACAGTTCATGTCAGAATCGAGTTTGGCATAATGACAAAAAATCTGAATAGCTTTTGTAAAAAAAAAAAAATGGAAGCAATAATGAGATAGGGTTTGTGTTTGTGGAATAATGGAGTCCATAGTGCACAGAAAAAAACTTGGTTTGGATATGAAAAATGTGTGTTAAGAGGGGGAGGGTGCATGCATTGATCTTAATATGAATAGAATACTAACATTTGCTATGTGGGGAACATTTGGAAGTAATATTGGATATTGACTGTTATTGATTGTAGATTTTATGGCGAGGTAAACAATAATTATATAAATAATTCTTGCATGAAGATATTTTAGCACCAAGGTGTTTTCTATATGCATCGTAAGAAATATCAATGAAATATAAGACAAATAAAAGAGAGATAAGACAAACTAAAGAATAATAAGATAAGCTAGATAAATATCTGCAATATTTTAAGTTTCAAAACCACTGCCTGTTATGGCAATCTGAGCATTAAAAATAAAAATAAACTTTATAGAATCCTAAATGCTGCTGGTAAAATCATTGGCAAAAAAACAAAACCCATTTGGGCAGTTGTTTGAGACAAACATCTATAAAAAAGCTAACAAGATCCTCGAAATAAAGAATCACCCTTTGTGTCAGGATTTTGTGATTTTACTATCACAAAAGAGATACAAGACACCGATAGCAAAGACAAACAGACACAAACACTCTTTTGTTCCCCTGGCAATCAAATCATTAAATAAGAACAATCTGATATAAACTTTGTCACATGTAAATTATTAGTGAGTATGGTGTAAATGTACACTTTGGTTTCTTATAGTTCTAATGTTTTTTGTTTGGTGTAATGCACAAATAGTAAGACAAATTTCCATACGGACAATAAAGATTATTATTATTATTATAAAAGAGCGAGTATTCATTCACTGGCGAAGCCAGGGTCGAGTCTCGTTAAAGGGAAACAAAATTCATCGTAGTCCCTTTATCAGTTTCCACCAAGGAATTTTCTGGTGATGTGGCAGGTCTGCAGAAGTACCGCCCTCTGACAGGCAACGAGAGTGTTCCTAGGAATGCCAAGGGCCTTGAAGGTATCTATGAGGTCAGTTGTTATTATTCCCTCGGTTGATATGACAATGGGGTATATTGTTATTTTAGATAATTTCCATGAACGCTTAATCTCCAAGCCAAGGTTCCCATATTTTCGTTGTTTTTCCAGCTCAGTTTTTTTTTAAATTATGAGATAGTGGTACGGCGATGTCAATAATGGTAGCGGCCTTTTCTTTTTTATCAATGAGCAGCAAATCAGGGCGATTAAAATCTACCGTTTTGTCAGTCAAAATAGGCCTATCCCAGTACAGTAGATGATCCGTAGACTCGAGAACTTCTTGTGGTGAGTATTTATAATATGGAGGAGTATCCTTGCCGATCAAATTGTGTGTCAAAGCCAAGTGCTGGTGTATTAGCTTTGCAACTTGGTTATGGCGACCTAGGTAGGCAGATTCCGATAGGGCTGAACATCCCGCCATTATGTGTTCAATTGACTCACCCACATTTCCACATTTTCGGCATTTGTCAACAATATTGAGTTTTTAGGATATGTTTCTCGTATTTTTTTTGTTCTAAGTATGTGGGTGGAGATGGCTCACTCTATATAAGGAACGTGTCTAAATAACATCTTGACCTAAAGTCAAAAAAAAAGACAAATGTGTAAAGTGTAAAGAGTGGACTAAAGCTGCGAATAGTGATGTTCCATGGATCAAACCGGGAGGAGCAAAGTTTAAATGATTAATCTCTCAGGGCTTGAATAATTTACAGACAAAAATGTGAGTAGCGCTGGGGCGAGTGGGCATTATAATCTGATCACATTAGGGTGCAACGGATGATTTAAAAGAAGTATGTGATTTGTTTAAAATAGTGCATATAAAATAATTTAGGTCAAACTAACCCGATCTGCGTTATCGTTATACGCTTTTGCAATTCAAGGGCCCAAGAAGTGTGTTGTTTGTTTGTTTGTGTCAGTGTAGGGGCAGTCGTTCCATTAGAAGAGGGCCCAAGAAGTGTGTTGTTTGTTTGTGTCAGTGTAGGGGCAGTCGTTACATTAGAAGAGAGGCTCAAGAAGTTTGGTGTTTGTTTGTTTGTATCAGTGTAGGGGCAGTCGTTCCATTAGAAGAGAGGCTCAAAAAGTGTGTTGTTTGTTTGTTTGTGTCAGTGTAGGGGCAGTCGTTCCATTAGAGGAGGGGCCCAAGAAGTGTGTTGTTTGTTTGTGTTAGTGTAGGGGCAGTCGTTCCATTAGAAGAGGGCCCAAGAAGTGTGTTGTTTGTTTGTTTGTGTCAGTGTAGGGGCAGTCGTTCCATGAGAGGAGGGGCCCAAGAAGTGTGTTGTTTGTTTGTGTCAGTGTAGGGGCAGTCGTTCCATTAGAAGAGGGGCCCAAGAAGTGTGTTGTTTGTTTGTGTCAGTGTTTGTAAAATGTTTTGTTTGTTTAATGTTTTACATATTTCGGATGTTCCTTCAGAGTTGAAGATAGTTTACTTCCTAGTCCAAACCTCCCGCAGGACGACGGGGGATGGGAGCGGGCAGAGTTTGAACCAGCGACCATCGATAAATCCAAACGACAATCCAGCGCGCAAACCGCACGACCAGGCAGCCATCCAGGGGCAGTCGTTCCATTAGAAGAGGGCCCAAGAAGTGTGTTGTTTGTTTGTTTGTGTCAGTGTAGGGGCAGTCGTTCCATTAGAAGAGGGAACCAGGAAGTGTGTTGTTTGTTTGTGTCTGTGTAGGGGCAGTCGTTCCATTAGATGAGGGACTCAAGAAGTGTGTTGTTTGTTTGTTGGTGTCAGTGTAGAGGCAGTCGTTACATTAGAAGAGAGGCTCAAGAAGTGTGTTGTTTGTTTGTGTCAGTGTAGGGGCAGTCGTTCCATTAGAAGAGGGGCCCAAGAAGTGTGTTGTTTGTTTGTGTCAGTGTAGGGGCAGTCGTTTCATTAGAAGAGAGGCTCAAGAGTTACGTTGTTTGTTTGTGTCAGTGTAGAGGCAGTCGTTCCATTAGAAGAGGGGCCCAAGAAGTGTGTTGTTTGTTTGTGTCAGTGTTGGGGCAGTCGTTCTATTAGAAGAGGGGCCCAAGAAGTGTGTTGTTTGTTTGTGTCAGTGTAGGGGCAGTCGTTCCATTAGAAGAGAGGCTAAAGAAGTGTGTTGTTTCTTTGTTTGTGTCAGTGTAGGGGCAGTCGTTCCATTAGAAAAGGGGCCCAAGAAGTGTGTTGTTTGTTTGTGTCAGTGTTTGTAAAATGTTTTGTTTGTTTAATGTTTTACATATTTCGGATGTTCCTTCAGAGTTGAAGATAGTTTACTTCCTAGTCCAAACCTCCCGCAGGACGACGGGGGATGGGAGCGGGCAGAGTTTGAACCAGCGACCATCGATAAATCCAAACGACAATCCAGCGCGCAAACCGCACGACCAGGCAGCCATCCAGGGGTAGTCGTTCCATTAGAAGAGGGCCCAAGAAGTGTGTTGTTTGTTTGTTTGTGTCAGTGTAGGGGCAGTCGTTCCATTAGAAGAGGGAACCAGGAAGTGTGTTGTTTGTTTGTGTCTGTGTAGGGGCAGTCGTTTCATTAGATGAGGGACTCAAGAAGTGTGTTGTTTGTTTGTTTGTGTCAGTGTAGAGGCAGTCGTTCCATTAGAAGAGAGGCTCAAGAAGTGTGTTGTTTGTTTGTGTCAGTGTAGGGGCAGTCGTTCCATTAGAAGAGGGGCCCAAGAAGTGTGTTGTTTGTTTGTGTCAGTGTAGGGGCAGTCGTTTCATTAGAAGAGAGGCTCAAGAGTTACGTTGTTTGTTTGTGTCAGTGTAGAGGCAGTCGTTCCATTAGAAGAGGGGCCCAAGAAGTGTGTTGTTTGTTTGTGTCAGTGTAGGGGCAGTCGTTCTATTAGAAGAGGGGCCCAAGAAGTGTGTTGTTTGTTTGTGTCAGTGTAGGGGCAGTCGTTCCATTAGAAGAGAGGCTAAAGAAGTGTGTTGTTTCTTTGTTTGTGTCAGTGTAGGGGCAGTCGTTCCATTAGAAAAGGGGCCCAAGAAGTGTGTTGTTTGTTTGTGTCAGTGTTTGTAAAATGTTTTGTTTGTTTAATGTTTTACATATTTCGGATGTTCCTTCAGAGTTGAAGATAGTTTACTTCCTAGTCCAAACCTCCCGCAGGACGACGGGGGATGGGAGCGGGCAGAGTTTGAACCAGCGACCATCGATAAATCCAAACGACAATCCAGCGCGCAAACCGCACGACCAGGCAGCCATCCAGGGGTAGTCGTTCCATTAGAAGAGGGCCCAAGAAGTGTGTTGTTTGTTTGTTTGTGTCAGTGTAGGGGCAGTCGTTCCATTAGAAGAGGGAACCAGGAAGTGTGTTGTTTGTTTGTGTCTGTGTAGGGGCAGTCGTTCCATTAGATGAGGGACTCAAGAAGTGTGTTGTTTGTTTGTTGGTGTCAGTGTAGAGGCAGTCGTTCCATTAGAAGAGAGGCTCAAGAAGTGTGTTGTTTGTTTGTGTCAGTGTAGGGGCAGTCGTTCCATTAGAAGAGAGGCTCAAGAAGTGTGTTGTTTGTTTGTGTCAGTGTAGAGGCAGTCGTTCCATTAGAAGAGAGGCTCAAGAAGTGTGTTGTTTGTTTGTGTCAGTGTAGGGGCAGTCGTTCCATTAGAAGAGAGCCTCAAGAAGTGTGTTGTTTGTTTGTTGGTGTCAGTGTAGAGGCAGTCGTTCCATTAGAAGAGAGGCTCAAGAAGTGTGTTGTTTGTTTGTGTCAGTGTAGAGGCAGTCGTTCCATTAGAAGAGAGGCTCAAGAAGTGTGTTGTTTGTTTGTGTCAGTGTAGGGGCAGTCGTTCCATTAGAAGAGAGCCTCAAGAAGTGTGTTTTTTGTTTGTGTTAGTGTAGGGGCAGTCGTTCCATTAGAAGAGAGGCTCAAGAAGTGTGTTGTTTGTTTGTGTCAGTGTAGAGGCAGTCGTTCCATTAGAAGAGAGGCTCAAGAAGTGTGTTGTTTGTTTGTGTCAGTGTAGGGGCAGTCGTTCCATTAGAAGAGAGCCTCAAGAAGTGTGTTGTTTGTTTGTGTCAGTGTAGGGGCAGTCGTTCCATTAGAAGAGGGGCCCAAGAAGTGTGTTGTTTGTTTGTGTCAGTGTAGGGGCAGTCGTTCCATTAGAAGAGGGGCCCAAGAAGTGTGTTGTTTGTTTGTGTCAGTGTAGGGGCAGTCGTTCCATTAGAAGAGGGGCCCAAGAAGTACGTTGTTTGTTTGTGTCAGTGTAGGGGCAGTCGTTCCATTAGATGAGGGAACCAAGAAGTGTGTTGTTTGTTTGTTTGTGTCAGTGTAGGGGCAGTCGTTCCATTAGAAGAGATTCTCAAGAAGTGTGTTGTTTGTTTGTGTCAGTGTAGGGGCAGTCGTTTCATTAGAAGAGAGGCTCAAGAACTGTGTTGTTTCTTTGTGTCAGTGTAGAGGCAGTCGTTCCATTAGAAGAGAGGCTCAAGAAGTGTGTTGTTTGTTTGTGTCAGTGTAGAGGCAGTCGTTCCATTAGAAGAGAGGCTCAAGAAGTGTGTTGTTTGTTTGTGTCAGTGTAGGGGCAGTCGTTCCATTAGAGGAGGGGCCAAAGAAGTGTGTTGTTTGTTTGGGTCAGTGTAGGGGCAGTCGTTCCATTAGAAGAGGGGCCTAAGAAGTGTGTTGTTGGTGGAAGGACATTTCGTTGAAAAATAGTGTGTGTGCATTGTCTGTGTGAGAGAGAGAGTTATTATGCGGGCAGAAGAGAAAGTTTCAACTGATGGGCCTAAGAATGAGGATACCCTATATTTTTTGGTTGCGGACCTAATCACTCGCAACATTGCTATCTATGCCTTTGACACAAATTTTTCTGTATATTGCTCTATACTCTGGTTCTCGCTCTCTGTCGCTAGGTACTTTATATCTTTGTATTTATCACTAGAGATTGTATGTTTTTTTCCTGTAAATGTGTAAATATGGTGCATCTTAAAAGTCATCTTAAAGACATTATAGAAAATTTAAACAACTAATTACAGGTACTCATCAAACAAAATAAATAAATTAAGTACAAAATACACAACCTAATAAAATACTCAGAAAGACACATTTCTTGTTCTATATGCTAGGAAAATTTTTTACAATTTCTCCTTCTTCCTTAGTGCTATTAGAGCATGGAACGGGTTGCCTGAATCAGACACAAAAAACAACAACAATTTAGCAGATTGTATGCCACTGATTAACAAGCACGACTAGATTAACATATGGAAACATTTACAATTATCTTCTCTTTTTCAATGAACGTCTGTAATTTATAAGATAAAATAACATAAGTTAAGATATATTAAAGAATCGCAAAATATAAATCGTAAGCATAAGAATATAAGATAATGCAGAACTTTACTTGTACAATTAGACCTAGAGCTACATATTCTCTATTAAAGAAACGTCTGTAATTTATAAGATAAAATAACATTAATTGATTGGTGATAGTTTGCAAATGTTTCGCCAAAATTAAATCAGGAAGGTTATCAAAGTTTGGGAGGCGCGGTGGCTGAGCTGTAAAGCGCCCGGCTTCCAAACCGGGGGTTCCAAGTTCGAATCCTGGTGAAGATTGGGATTTTTAATTTCGGAATCTTTGTCCACCCAGCTCTGATGGGTACCTGACGTTATTTGGGGAAAATCAAATGCGGTTAGTCGTGGTGCTGGCCACATGACACCCTTGTTAACCGTAGGCCACAGAAACAGATGACCATTACATCATTTGCCCTATAGACCACAAGGTCTGAAAGGGAATTTTACTTTCTCAAAGCTTAAATGATTTTATATTAGATTACATTTTTATTTAAATCGGTGATAAACTTTTAGTTTAAAGTATTTGTTAGTTGAAACTTAGTTTTTGTTTAATTTTTTAATTAGTGTAGTTCCAGCCAATCAAGGTCCAGTATGCTTAAATCTATTAACTACGAAGAAAAAAAGTAAATCGGGATATGGGAGTACAATAGATTACAATATTGTAAGCTACCTACATTGAAATGTGAACAAAATGTACTGGAAAGGTCAGCGATGGTCAGGTAGTTCTATGTCGGTACTGGACATCTCTGTAGGGTGAGATGACAGTGTGTGAGTGAGAGAGAGAGAGAGAGAGAGAGACAGGGGGAGAGAGAGAAAAAGAAAGAGACAAAGCGAGAGAGAGGCAGAAAGAGAGGAAGCGAGAGAATGCGAGAGAAATTATCAGGAAACAAAGACGGCCACACAGTTTCATTAGGCAAGAGGTTCTTTACACTGTATACAACCACCACCAACCCTCCCACTTGAAGTTAAACATTAAACATAGAAATTTAAAACATTTGCAAATGTTTTTTTGACGACCATTCCAACCCATCCTATACCTTCTCTTCTTTCCCCATATATTAACTTTGACCTCTTAGTTGCCCCTAGAACACCTTAGTTGAGACCCCCTGCGTTGGATAATTAATTCTTGGCTGGTAACTGGGAACAGTTTATAGCGCCGAGAGATGAGAACAATAAGAAATCGGATACAACAACCGCGCTACCTTGTAGGCTACTGTTATACTACGGCTATAAATAACAGCCATCTCAGCGTCGGCGTTCCTGATGGTGCGATCAGAGGAGTAGCTCTTTTTACAAAATCGTTTAGGAGAATTATGTATTAATATATAGATATAAATATTACCCTAACTTATCTGATTTCAGGGGCTTTAAAGTTTAGATTATAACTTTTGATGTTGCTAACCTAATCCCCCATCCAACTACGCCCATGGCGGTGATTTTCTGTTATTCACTTTTAGGCAATATATTCATGTGTGCAGCAGCCATTTTATTGGCCACACAGAAGTGTAAAATATCATTTCATTATTTATGACTATAATGGTTTTGTTTTGATTGGTCACGTTCAGAATGTTAAGAGTACATACAGCAGTGTACATGTTGCACAATAGGCCTCGGGTCTAAAATAGAATTCTAATGACTGTTATAATGACAACAAATAAGATGCCTTAAGCTGCCCCTCTGCCTCGACCCAGCCACCTTCCCTCCCCGCCTTATGGCTTTATAGTTGAAAGATTTAATTGCTGGCATATATATGAATTGTTCTAATGGCTGACATAGGAAACAAACACGTTGGCATTGTGTCTGCTTTCAAAAGCCCAGTGATTCTTTGTTTCGTTCAAGAGGGGCGGGGGGGGGGGGGTGGACGTTCACTTGGAGCTTGCTCCACCCCCACATTTCTCCAATGTCCTTTAGTCCGACCATGTTTACTTTGATTGGACAGTATAAGTGATGATCCCATTCTGTTCTGGTGAAATAGATCCTTGCATTGGAGATAAAGAGCAAGCACTGTACTGCAGCGTAAGAGTTAAAGTGAAATAGAGATTTTCAATGTCCATGTTGAAGACGTGTCCTTTATCTACCTAAGCGAGTTGGTAGATGTTTTAGTCCATTTCCAATCATTTTTTCTTATCTATCTATCTATCTATCTATCTATCTATCTGTCTGTCTGTCTGTCTGTCTGTCTGTCTGTCTATCTATCTATCTATCTATCTATCTATCTATCTATCTATCTATCTATCTATCTATCTGTCTGTCTGTCTGTCTGTCTGTCCAACTCTCTATCTTCTGTTTATTTCTGTACTAATTTTTTTAAGTATTCATTTTACAATTAACGCATTTACGTGTCCATTTTAGATTCGATAGTGTATAGGCATGCAGAAGTTACCAAGATGAACACCAGATGATCATGCTAGTTTGTTTCACTGCCAGGACCAGCATAAATTTTGTAGTAACTGTCATTTTCAAAAAAATATTGAAAGCTTAGAGCGAAGACTAGAAAACAAGTTAGTAAAGAAAAAAACAAACAACTTTTAAAAAAATCAATATCTGTCGGTGGCAGTCCTGGATGTTTTATCTCCGGCGCAATGCGACTCATTACTTATGCTACCGATCGATCTGCCGCTTCCGGCGACTTCCTCGCGCAGGCGCAGCCAGCGACGTCATGAGCAGTCCATAATTTCCGCCAGATCTTTTGACAGCCAACAAAGCTTTTAGTCACGTGCCGAGCTGTTCACGTGTGACTAAAAATAGAGTAATTGAAAGACACATTTAACAGAAAAAAAAACACAATATTACAAGAAGAGTTTTAGATAAGCAAAAAAAGGTTTCATAATTGTTTCTTTAAAATCTTTTCCATTGTACTTTTTGACAGACCGCCATTAAAGTCTCAGAATGAGAAATGATTTATTAACAAAGTGCAAAAAAGTGTTGGGGCTTCTACCGTTCTTAGTTTTATAATTATATCCACGTGTGTAGGAATATCCGAACTCTCTGGATTTATATCCGATAAAGAGATTTTTACGATTCCTTGATTCAAAGAGATTATACCAACATTTGTATTCAAAAAGATTGCACCATGATATTCACTGAAAAATAGTGCAGCATGTGAATCGTTCAAAGATAGCACCATAAGGTTCCATTTAAGAAAACGCACCATAAGGTTCATACCAATAGATCGCACCCGCACCATAAGGAATAAATTATCTTCTCTTTTGAAGGAGATTATGTTATTTATAGAAGATAGCAAGAAAAACATAAAAGAATACTTAAAACACAAAACAACAAAGTTTATATTAAGTGTAACTATAAATTAGTTTGGATCGGTCGTGTAATCGAATTTGTAATAGATCTAGACAAACGATAATAAATCTGTGCGATTTGAAATATTTTTAGCAATGGACCTCATTCACCAATCGTAAACAAACAACATTGAGCCACGCGTTTCCCTATATCTTCTATACAAATTACGATCTAATCAGGTGACAGTTGTTTTTTTTCGTTGTTTTATCAATATTATCACGTGACCGTTTGTTTTGGTAAATTAGATCCATTATTTTGTTTAGCGCGATTTCATGCTTTTAGCCTTCTCAATGCGCTATTATCCTATCCCTTGTCTGGACCAGTTGGGCAAAGAAGGGTAAGATGAGCTTACAAACTCCACTTCCATACATAGGTCTGTCCAGTTTCATGGTACCCGGTGGACATAAGTGAACTCGCTAGTCTCCCCACCCTCCCTCCAAAAATACAAGTTGTATTTATCCTGCCCCTAGCGGTCCATTCATTTCACTATCTCTTTTGACAAAGGATTAAAAAACATACTTGAAATATAACCAATGAAACGGTTAACTTCCCCTAGTTTTGATTGCAGGCGTCTCAAAGTTCTGATTGATGACGTGTCAGTTCTTAATCCTTTCAATGACCCCTTCCCTTCCCTCGAAATCCCATTTCGAGTTTCCAAGTCTGCTTCAATGATTTCCTGTCGTCTGCATGCTTGTACTTCCTCTTTCACAAACTACCTTAACAAGAAGTGCTTTGATTTGCATTTAATGATCGATGTCACGCGGAGGTGGCCTTCAGACACTGTTTAAGTGTAAAGCTCATTGATACTCGTAAAGTTTGCTTGATCTTACTGTAATTACACTGCTGTTTGTTTGATCTTACTGTCCTTACACTCGTAATGCTTGCTTGATTTTGCTGTAATTACAATGCTGTTTGCTTGATTATACTGTACTTACACTCGTAATGCTTACTTGATTTTGCTGTAATTACAATGCTGTTTGCTTGATTATACTGTACTTACACTAGTAATGCGTACTTGATTTTGCTGTAATTACAATGCTGTTTGCTTGATTTACTGTACTTACACTCGTAATGTTTGCTTGATTTTGCTGTAATTACAATGCTGTTTGCTTGATTTTTACTGTACTTACACTTGTAATGTTTGCTTCATTTTGCTGTAATTACAATGCTGTTTGCTTGATTTTTACTGTACTTACACTCGTAATGCTTGCTTGATCTTACTGAGATTACACTACTAATGTTTGTTATATTATATATATATAGATGTATCAAACGGTTCCGTTTCTAAGCCAGAACTAAGAAATTCTTTAATGTAACACAATTTAAGGTGTGGTTTAAAGTTACGCTTAAGGCAAGGCCTTGGCTTTGTCTGTTCTATTTATGTGTATGTTTCTGTTGTGTTGTCTTTATATGAGAAAAGAGTCATTGTAATCACAACAAATTTCAATATGGATCAATAAAACAGTCTTAGTCTTAGTCTTAGTCTTTCAGGTTCGGACTATCGGAAGTTTGGGCCCTTTTAATACGCTAATGAAGGAGCGGATACTATGAAGTTGGGCCCCTCGCAATAAACTAGAGTGAAGGCCTCGGCTAAATGCCCGAACTATCGGAATACGCTAAATGCCTTGACTCTACAGGCCGGATTATCACAATTTTAGGCATTGTGTAAGTTGGCACTGAGAACCACATCATTATGAATTCAGGGCATATCCATCAGGGCTACACTCTTGCAGCTAGGGAGTATGAGGGGCAACGCTGGAGTTTAACTGCATTCTGAGCTGCAGAGATACATTAGTCGTGGAGAACGAAATAAATGAGCAGAGTCAATGTAACCCTGTTTAAGAACTGCGAAATAAATGGACGCTAAGTTTTGAAACTTGACATGTAGTCATCAAATAATTTGTAATTACGAAAAGAATTGATCCGAGGCTCTTGAAACTCTAGGCCGGATCCGTCCTGATAAAACAAATTGTTCTATTTGGGAGAGGTTTAAGCAGAAGTGTGCCTATATGTCGTATCTCTCTTTTTAAAGTGTCTCGGAGCTCAGGACGCTCGGGCTAGAGACGAGGCCGAAGGCCGAACAAAACACAGCACTTCAGAAGGAAAATCCTCGGAATTCTAGACCTTATTTTATTACCTCGTGGGAGTAATCTCTTGGTGCAAATTTATCTTGAGAACAATTGCCAGGTTTCTAAAGGACTAGTTGTCCTGAAGAATTGAACACTTTGCATTTTGAACTTCAAACAGGTGCACACTGTTTATGTCAGCAGGTTGACAATTTGTTTACATTCTTATTCTGTAATTGAAAGAATATTTTTTCCAAGTTTTTTTTTTCTGTCAGAATAAACAGCAAATTTGTATAAGATAGAAAAAAAAATAACGAGCGTATTCTGAAGTATGTGCGACAATTAGTGCAAACATTTTTATTCCACGTTAAAGTATTATTAAATACCTATTTTATAACAAATATAATTGATATTTAAATATAAGAACTTAACAGAATATTGCTTACCATTGTTTTCAAATTTTAAATTTGTTGATATCGTAAACACATAAAAACATCAGAACAAAAGGATTTCAAGCTGATCTGTCACCCTGTAAACGCACCAACAGAATCATTAACTACGAAAAATTCGCTCTTTGTTATGAATATGAAAAACTGATGTTGTTTGACCACTCGCTTAAGCTCCTAAATCTGTGACTATGCCTTTATAATTGCTGAACTCCAGCTGGTATATTACAGTGAACAGTGTATTTGATCATTAACTATATACAACTTCTCAATAGCCTTGACTGTTCAACAGTGTTATATGGTCTGGACGTGGATGCGTTAACCTGTTTGTCTTGTGTGTTAGTGTAAATGAATTTATAATCTGAATAAACTACATTTTACAAAATCACAATCTCGTTATAATGATAATATTTATCTACTATATAAAATTATTGGTCCTGACCACCTCTTCAGTCTTCTATTATAATCGCTCATTCTCACAATAGCCGTGGACGACCAAGTACAATAATTCAATTTAATCTATTATTTCTTAGCTGACGCCCTAGGACAACGAAGCCATTTTCAAGATCTAAACCGCGCGGAAGATTCCAGCTCCAGTTGCCTCAGCGTGGCGCCTCCGAGAAAACGTCTAGCAGTGGAACTAGATAGGCTAAGTACGGGTAGCGAACAAGGACCCTGCAGGATTCCTTGGGTGAGCTTTTTTTTTTTTTTTTTTTTTAAAATCTCACCCGGGGTTGGGGATGGAACAAATAGCATGAGATGAGCTCCATTAGGTAGCAAGGCTAGAAGGATTAGTCCTCCCGTAGAGCCTTGGCGAGAAACTCCGTGCTGTTAGGCGTAGTGCCTTTAAGCTCAAATTCAGGTCAAGTGACTCTGCAGACAAACTTTCCCGCAGCTCTCGGAGCTGCGCACACTCTTGCAAGATATGCGCCTCTGTTTCCACAGTGTCCGGGCATCAAAATCAAAATTAACAACAAATAGCCAGCACCCTAGTCCAGCAAGTCCGTCACACCGTTCCACAAAGGGGGCCGTCGTCAGTAAGCCATTGAGCTTCAGTGGCGGTCCTTACACTTAATAATGGCGATCACAATATGGGAATATAAGGTCACATCCCCATAGTTAGTGCTGCTCTCGGCCACTTATAGCGAGTGGGGTCCAGGAACGGGGGAGGCGTGGTATGTGGTCCGTCACTGCTGGAGCCCTCAGACAGGGGTGAAGAGCCCCACGTCCAGACATGTTCTTTAAATAAAAGCCTCTCTAACGATCAACAGGATAATGGCGCCCTAATACACTGGAAGGTGAAGAGCCCTAATACACTGGAAGGTGAAGAGCCCTAATACACTGGAAGGTGAAGACCTAAATCGCAGCGGTTAAATTTACCAAAAATGATTTATTTTTTATTTTTTTTGCAATTCTTACAAACCATGTGTATTTGACAGTTGACATTATTATGTCTGAAGTCCGAAGTACAAAATAATAACTCATTCCAGTTTAAACATTGCTTTGGTGTCAACTTTCTATAGTTCCATTTTGGGTAATTCTGCAGGATTTCAAGGGGCAGCCATCTTTGTTACTATTTTGTTATTGTTTATGTTCCAAAGAAATCCCAAGATATTGTCTTAAAAAATACCAAGAATTAACATTGCTTCTGTGTTTTCAAAGCAATGCTATTTTTTCTTTTAATTTTGACTAGGTGTCAACTACAATACGTTTCTTATTGTCCTGTCTTCTTTTTAATTGTTAAATATTGTCTGTATCTATTCTGAATTATTCTGATATAGAGAATCTAAATTTAACTAGGCCTACAATAAATATCAGCACAGTTTATTACCAAAAATTAATTGACCTTTATTGCCTTTAAGAACCTTGTCATATTAATATAGTAATTAGTCTAGTTCTAGCAGTTATATTATGAGTCTAATTAATAGACTTATTAGGACTGGATGATACCGGTATAGCTAGATCTAGCATATTTTTTAACTTCAAAAATAAAAACAAACAAAAACGCAAATCGGAGAGAAAACCCAAGATACTAGATTACTGTCTAAACAATAACAAAGATGTCTGCCCCTTGAACTCCTGCAGAATTACCCCATTTTGTTATTTATCTATATTTCTCAATAGATCTAAATTTTTAATATAATTTTCCTCTAGGTGTAGATAGTTGTCAGAGTGTAGGTGAGAGATTATCCTTAGAGCATTGTGATTATCAAATGTGTTTTTACATCTGTATGAAAGCGTGGGAATGTAGAGCAATTTTAAAAAGACAAGATCTAGAAGTATTCTGAATCAAAAATTAAAAAGTCCTGAAAATTGTCACAGCGAATAGAAAGGGTTGTAGTTGTTGATAGTTTGTAGTTCATAGTTTCTGATATTCTTCTTAAAAATATTGAAATCTGCATATTTACCTGCCTAAGCGGACCACTTCGGAGGGCGATGTTGAGTTTGTTTTTCCACACAAACTGTCTTTGTAACCTTGTTTTAATTATTTATACATAACCTGTGGCAGGCCGGATTAAGCTTAGGCCGAGTTGGACTTGGCCCGCGTGCCGTAGATTGCCAGTCACTTCTCCATTGGCAATAACATCTCTATTTGTGATGCGTTCTTGACATGTTCACGATGGAACAGAGACATCTTTGGCGAAAGCGTTCAAGAAGTCTTAGTTGCTTTCTGAATAGTACCATAGTCACGGATCCATTTCTGGGTAGCACAGTCACAAATGACGCATCAGTTTTAAGGGAGATGATAACCATCTGTAGTCTGGATAGGACCAATTGTACTTTTGGACGCCTCCAAGCTGGATAGTGGCGGATTAAATCGCTCCTCCTGCTTACAAAAATTAGTGTCTACCAAGTAGTGGTTCTCTCCCATTTTTTTTAGGCTATTGGAAAAAAATACAAAGCAAAACAAAAGAAAAAACAACTAGATCTAGAGTCAAATAAAAGACTGCATTACAATCTGTTAGATTCTGGCCTAGGACAATAGATTCATATCACTGGCCTTGATTAGCAGATCAGGCCTATCGGACTTCTGCACACACGAGATGTTTTTATCACTCCCATGTGGTCTAGTGGTTAGGATTTCTGGCTTTCACCCAGGCGGCCCGGGTTCGATTCCCGGCATGGGAACTTTATTTTTTTTCTTCGATAATGTATTCTTTTACCTTCTTTCTTCATGATTGATGTGTATGAAACATTTTACGGAGAAATAAAGATCCATTTCAAGAAAAATACATGTTTCAGTTAATGTTGCAATCATTAATATTATTTCGATTCACATGTACATATCAAACGTTTGACTGTTTGGTTTCAATCGTATCTTACCAAGTTGTCTGTTTGTATTTTTCTTCTGTGAAATTCAAGTTGGTTTCTTTAAACGGAGTCAACATGTAAAATAAAATAAAAATAACAACATGTAATGATTTGTCAAAATATTATAAGATAATTATGGCGTATCTACTTATGATAAGTCTTATACAAGATGACATTTAAAAATGTGACATGAAGTGTAATTAGAATGATATTTTACGTTTAATGTCAATTATTACTTTTTTTTTGTTACAGTTCCTATTAGAACTGGATGAGATTATATTAGGACGCCATTGCCTTCAAGTTTCGATGAGGTTTCCTGCTTTTAGAATACGTCAAAGACGCTGAATTTATTTCTCTTTGTTTATTGGACTAAGGGGTTACTGGAATGTGAAAAGTCAATTTTGGGTAAAAAAAAAATATTTTTTTAATTTTGGTGTAATTAAATAGTTGGACATGTATTTTATAAACTGGCACCAAAAATTTTCTAAAAAATAGCACTTTGTATTGAAAAAAAAGCATTTTTTAAAATACAAATTCACTGTTTTTGAGTGAATCCATTTTTGTGTGACCCCCCTCCTCTGTAGAATATTTCTAAAATCTCTGGAACTAATAGAGATAAATGTGTCAAATTTGGTACACATATTCAGAGATAAATAATACGGAGAATCAGCTAGTTTTAATGACTTTATCGGAAGAATTTTTTAATATATGATCCTTGAAAGAAAAATGTGGATGCATTTTACAGGTAAAAAAATTACCCTTTAAAAAAAAATGCACAATACTATGGAAAAATGTATAAATCTAGCTCCTTCCAGCCACCTTTATACTCTAAGGTTTAAGTATTTATAGCTTTAAAATTTATCAATTTTGAAAAATTTTAGAATTTTCCTATATGAATTAATTTTTGTTTACATTCAAGATGGCCACCATTATCATGGCAACCCGTAAACATTAGACAACATTATATATATATATATATATATGATATAATATAACAAAAGTTATTAAGTTAAAGCAAAAATAAAAAAAAGAAATTCGTACCCCAGTAACCCCTTATTAATTTAATATACGTAGTAACCAGTCCCATTACTTTTGGTTAGAACTTTTTTGTTTGAAACATGCGTTCTTGTTTGAAAAACAAAATGGTGTCATGGACGCGTATGAATTTCTAAAGATCAGTTAGCAGCAAGACGGACTTGCTTTAATGAACATTCATTAGAACTATTTGAATCTCAAACATATTGTAAGTATGTGTTGAGAAAAAAAAAAGGGGGGGGGGAACATTATGTGGTCTGTACGTTTTTTTTTCTTTCTCATTATATTCTAAAAAACATCCTCCTGGATTCGACTGTGAGAGCCTGCAGTGCCCCCAGTACAGACCCCAGCACGCTAAAGTGTTTGTAAAATGTTTTACATGTTTCGGATGTTCCTTCAGAGTTGAAGATAATCTACTTCCTAGTCCAAACCTTCCGCAGGACGAAGGGGGGATGGGAGCGGGCAGGGAATGAACCCGGGACCATCCATAAATTCGAACGACAGTCCAGCGCGCAAACCGCACGACTAGGCAGCCAAAGGGATATGAAGGCACAAATGATTTTTTTTTGTTTTCTTTTTGGAGGGCACCACTAGTAAAAGTTTGAGAAACACTGATCTAGATCCTTCAAAGCTCTATGGTTAAAACTCCAGTGTAAAAAGTAAACAGTTTGTTAATGCAGGGTAGTTTTTTTTATTTGTCTCTATATATTAAGAAATCCCATGTGGTCTAGTGGTTAGGATTTCTGGCTTTCACCCAGGCGGCTCGGGTTCGATTCCCGGCATGGGAATTTTTTTTCATTTCTCATAATTCAATCAGTGGACGTAATCATCTTCTTTTATCAAGTAACGTCTGTATTATATAAGAAGAAGAACATATGTAGAGAAATTAATAATTTGAATACAAACTTGGCGTCGGAAATTTTTCAGATTATCATCCAACATATTATATGTATTTTGACTTACGCGTGCATATTCAACGTCTGACTGTAATTGTGGAGTTCTATTTCGTGTTTCCATCCACAACTTTATACCCTGTTTTGTTACAATAAAATCAAAGCTAGTTTACTAGCTACGAAAATCTGCTTTTATTTGTAGTGTAAAGGTACGCCTATCACAAGCTTGATTATTAATTGAGAACCTCACTATTTAAATTAAACAAACTATATACAATTATACATATACATAAACCTTTCTATGGTGATAGGCTTAGTTCGGACCACCTTTATTCCATTAGAAAAATGGTAATGGTTCAATTCCCATGTATCATATAAGTGAATTTCAACATAACAAGTCTCCTATCCAACACAGGTTCTAATTGCTTTAAACAATAAGTGCGTCTTCTATTTTAAAACAAACCGCTTTATCAAAACATCACGCATAATGACAATCGATGCTCGTCTATTCTTAGAAACTTCCTCCCTTTGAAGAGGGGAGGCTACTGTTCAACGAGCGAAACTAAAAAAGTGCTGATTCGTTGTCTTGAGAGAACGAAGAGATTGGTCAGTGGTGGAGAGTTTATAGCCCACGTGACATACGACATACATTTTTGAAAGTTTCTTCAGAAATGAGGATTATCACACGCCCTACACAAGACCATCTGAAGCTGGCACGAGATGGGACCATCGAGCCTGGGACCATCGTGACGTCATCACAGAGCGTATATCATCCCAATGGGGTCCGATTTTGCTTAATTTAATCTATTTTACGCAAAGCTTTAAAAAAAAAAGTCTTCTTTTTCAATTTTCGTCATATGTCTGGTTCCGTAAGTTTGACATTGCCGGAAGTGGTAATGGATATAAGCACTGCACTACCTATAAAATGCTTCCTTATGGTCTATATCTCAAATAGCCCCTGACAACCAGTCTCAACTCCTGGCCTTCACGTGTGGCTCAGATATTGAGTCCTTCGGAACTGTTCTCACTTACAGGAGAAGGGGCAAGGGCGGGTAACTGGCGCCTTAACCAGTAAGCTTCGGATAGGAGGGGGCTCGTTTGCCTTGGTTGACTACCCAAAATAAGAGAAGGAAATCAGGAGGGGCGACCCTTAGGCGGCTTGCAGCTTACAATGCTGCGCCTTTAGAAGAGTGTGCGACGCCGATGATACCAAACTGTATCTGCCCTTGCCGTTCTTATGGACACATCAGCTGAAGGGAGAAGGGAGCATGCGTGTTGGTGACATCGTTCTGACCATAGGTCATGCCTAGTCCGTCGTCTCAGTTCCATGATTTGATTCATTGTCGCCATTTTCTATGTTCCTTTATCATTTGTACTTCCGGTTAAATCACGGAGTCGTCTGCAAGACGTTAAATAAACATTTTGTAACTAACCCTAACACCTTTAAAAATACATTAGCACGGTTCGATAATGCAGTATGCGCCATAAATATACATGAATTTAACAGTGGAACGCCCTGTTTATAGGTCACTGACCTGCATAGCATTTTATTTTTCCTACTGGAGACTTTATTTTTTCACGTCTGCCAGGTTTAGATGCAAGTGGCGGAGTTATGGGAGATATGTTACTACATTTAGATATCGATTACCAAATCGATACTGCGTCAGGCAGGTGCGTATTTTATTCTAACAATAGGATACTTCGTTTAGACTGAGGCTGTTGTTATGGTATCATCTGTAATGAAATTAAATTTAGCACTCAATTCGTCAAGGGGAGATAACTGGAATGCTCTTACGCCTTTTATAGTGTACCCTTTCTTGTGAAAGCGAATCATTCACAACATCAGCGATATCTGGCACACTCTCAACAGGCATTGAGTCTACATTGTATCTGGGTATCTGATAACACGACTATATAAACAAAAGTAAACTATCTTAATTAACACTCTTTTGTTCCCCTGGCAATCAAATCATTAAATAAGAACAATCTGGTATAAACTTTGTCACATGTAAATTATGAGTGAGTCTGGTGTGAATGTACACTCTGGTTTCTTATAGTTCTAATGTTTTTTGTTTGGTGTAATGCACATATTGTAAGACAAATTTCCATACGGACAATAAAGATTATTATTATTATTATTATTTTGAGAAGATAGGTCGTGCTGTGTTGTTTTTTCTTTAACATAATGAAGCATGAATTTTGTCTAATCTCAAGTGAAGATGGTATGCATTAACAAATTTTGTTTTCATATTTGTTCATCTATTTTATCTTGTTGTTGATCGGTCGTTGGCTTTTAGCTCCACACAGCTAGTACAACTGGACCAATGCAGGCTTATTGTACCTTTAATAAATTAACTTAAAATGACTTGAACAAAAACCCAATATAAATTTTTTTTTACAATATACACAGATTTAACTTGAAATGAGATAGAGAATGACATAAACTGATGACATAAACTGATGAAATAAACTGATGAAATAAACTGATGAAATAAACTGATGACATAAACTGATGAAATAAACTGATGACATAAACTGATGAAATAAACTGATGAAATAAACTGATGACATAAACTGATGACATAAACTGATGAAATAAACTGATGACATAAACTGATGAAATAAACTGATGAAATAAACTGATGAAATAAACTGATGAAATAAACTGATGAAATAAACTGATGACATAAACTGATGAAATAAACTGATGACAAACTGATGAAATAAACTGATGACATAAACTGATGAAATAAACTGATGACATAAACTGATGAAATAAACTGATGACATAAACTGATGAAATAAACTGATGAAATAAACTGATGACATAAACTGATGACATAAACTGATGACATAAACTGATGAAATAAACTGATGAAATAAACTGATGACATAAACTGATGAAATAAACTGATGACATAAACTGATGACATAAACTGATGACATAAACTGATGAAATAAACTGATGAAATAAACTGATGAAATAAACTGATGAAATAAACTGATGAAATAAACTGATAGTTAAGCAAATATCTAACTCACAACAAACACACGTTTTTACTCTTTCACGTCTCTAGATCGTCTGCCGTCCTTAACATAAATTATGACAGACCCTGTCGTGATTTCATCATTCTCCAAAATACAAAAAAATGAATGCTCCCTTTCTTCACCTTTACCTTGGACACACAGACACACACATTCCATAACACCTCTTCAAAATGGATGCGCCGCTGAAAGTCTAAGTTCGTCAAAAACATCCCCCCTCAGATTTGTTCTACTCCCCCACAGCCAACAAATACACACAGTCAGTTGTCTTTCAAGACGAAATCTCGCAACGAAGCGAGTATGTATGTATATATTTTGTTTGACCACTTGTACATGTACATCACACACTGAGGGCACAGGTCAACCCACCCTTCTCTACCCCACTCCCTAGCCAAACACACACACGCACTCATTACGACAACATCACACACATTCAACTTACTGCGAGATCAAAGGAAGCTTATCTGAAATTACTGATAATTACTTCCTTCCCCAATTTCGTGTGTTTCTTGTTCCCTTGATTTGATCCCCACTAAGACATGGGAGCTGATTACATGTCCAGCAACCAGGTGAACACACGCGATTTATTTGAGTTTCGAACTCAAAGCATTCAGTAGAGAAGGGGAAAGCAAATAAATCACAGCACAGCTGCCTAGGCCTGAACTAATGTTCAAATGAACACAAACACAAACAAGTCTCAACCCTGAACCATTTGGAAACACTGTTCGGAGTTACCAAAAGAACTTTCGTTAATGTTGAAAATGTATCAATCACACTTTTTTAGCAAGTGTGTCTTTGTCAATTCTCTTTGTTATGTGTATTTTTCATTATGGTATTTTTGTTATGTGTCAATTGTCATGTTATCTTAAATATGTTATCTTTCATATTATTTTTCTTACGTGTTACTTCTTAGGTTGTCTTTGTTATGCGTTATTTGTTATGTTATATATAAGTCGATTGGCACATTGCCACTTTCCAGACAGTGTCGTGTCTATTCAACCGTGTCAAATCCCTATCCATGCATCCACTGAGACACTCTTCTAAGAGACTCTCTTCTAAGAGACACTCTTCTAAGAGACACTCTTCTAAGAGACACTCTTCTAAGAGACACTCTTCTAAGAGACTCTCTCCTAAGAGACACTCTTCTAAGAGACACTCTTCTAAGAGACACTCTTCTAAGAGACACTCTTCTAAGAGGCACTCTTCTAAGAGACACTCTTCTAAGAGACACTTTCCTAAGAGACATTCTTCTAAGGGACGCCCTCCTAAGAGACACTCTACTGACTCTCTCCTAAGAGACACTCTTTTAATAGACTCTCTCCTAAGACACTCTTCTAAGAGACTCTCTCCAAAGAGACACTCTTCTAAAAGACTCTCCTAAGAGACACTCTTCTAAAAGACTCTCCTAAGAGACACTCTTCTAAAAGACTCTCCTAAGAGACACTCTTCTAAAAGACTCTCCTAAGAGACACTCTTCTAAGAGACGCCCTCCTAAGAGACACTCCCCTAAGAGACACACTGAAATAATGTACAAACGTTGCACTGGGAAACAAAGTCTTAAATTCGTGCAAAGCATCGTGGATTACCTCCCATGTTTACTTTCAGTTGGAAAATAAGCTAAAAAAAACACTTCTTGTTGTTCCAAAAGTGCACTCGTACTTCAGTGGCATTCAGTGCACCTCCATTCTGTTATGACACTCCTATAAGATACTCATTCATCCATGGCCGCACACCTATCGTATTATACTTTCCAGACAAAAAATTTAAAGAAAATGTTTTTTTTAGAAAATTATTAAGAATGAATTTAAGCTAAATTGGGATCATTTTTCAAAACTGAAACGGTAATGTCAACAACTCAACCGGTGCTATGGTTTAATACAAAATCATTTAAATTAATATTTAAAAAAGAGAAGAAGAATGGTCCAGTATTTCCCATCACGCTATGTCTCCACACCTTGCGGCTTCCATCCGTCATAGGTTACCCATAAGCACATATTCCCAGAATGCGGCGTGATGCAATACTTGTTGCCAACTCTCTATTCAATTGCTCTTCTTTAAAAAGTAGTTAGAAGTAGCAATAAAGGATATTATTACTAAATGTGCACTGATACAACACGAAAAACGCTTTAGATACAAAACTTTTTTTTTTCAAAATGATGACACATTGAAACAGTGAGTAAACCAGAAGAAAAATAGAAGACACACCTAATCGGCTATAAAATCTGTATAGTTGGCATCGCTGCACTACAGTGAGGTTACAGAAGTGGGGTAGATGTCTGGCTAAGTTTACGACTTGCTCAGGTAGAGGCAGCTATAGTAAAGCTCTCCACTCACTAACATTTGCTCTTTATTTACTGTACAGTCAGGGGCGGAAACCTCTCCCTGCACACTGCATCTGTCTGTCTAGCCGATGTTTACAACAAATACAAAAAGAAAATATAGAAACAGACATGTTCTGGTGACGATGACATGACGAAAGTGGGCCTACAACAAACTTTGAGCCCATTTGTCTCTAGAATATGAGGTTCTTTTTGATTATCGGAGATGGTGCTACAGATCAAAGTTGAAGAAAAAAAAATTGGTTTGTTAATTTAATTAATAACAAAATTATAGTGTATTTTAATTAACGTTTCAAAATCGATTAAAAAAAATGTATTACAGATATTAAAATATACCAAATATAACACAATACAAAATACACACAACCAAACAAATCCTTCACACATACAAACAAGTTTTTCACACACACACACACAAACTAGTCTTTCACACACACACACAAACTAGTCTTTTACAAACACACAGACTAGTCTTTTTGCACATATACACACAAAATCTTTCACACACGAAGTAGTCTTTCACACACACATACAAACAAGTCTTCTTATCTTATCTTATATAATACAGACGTTACTTCAAAAAAGAAGTTGATTACGTCCTACGCGTCATGCATTTAGTCATGCATTTTAACCAATGACTTAAATTCTGCCAAGTCACTGGTTTTTCTGGCTAGCTCAGGCAACCCATTCGATGCTCTAATAGCACTAGGGAAGAAGGAGTATTTGTACAAATTTGTCCTAGCATATGGAACGAGGAATGTGCCTTTATTTTTGTGTCTTTCAGAGTATTTTATTAAATTTTGTTTTAGTATTTGAAGATTATGGTTCAGTGTTTTATGTATAATTGCTACTTTACTTTTGAGTCTTCTGTCCTGAAGGCTTTCTAGATTTAGTGATTTTACTAATGGTGTTACTCTAGTCAAATGTGAATATTCGTTTGTTATGAATCTCACTGCTCTATTTTGTGTCTGTTCCAGTTTCTTAATGTTTTCTTGAATTGAGGGGTCCCAAACGGTGGATGCATATTCTATTATTGGCCTAACCAAGGTTAAATTACATTTTAGTTTAAAGTTCTTATTTGATTTATAGAAATTTCTTTTAATAAACACTAATGCTTTGTTTGATTTTTTTTTATAGTTTCATTAATATGTGGATTCCATGACAGTTTTTCATTTATTATAACACCTAGATATTTTGCGTTTTTAGTCTGTGTTACTGGTTTGCCATGAATAAGATATGTGGAATTAATTTGTTTTAGTTTTTTTATTACTCTTAAAAACTGACATTTTTCTGGATGGAAAGACATTGCTCCAGTTTGATTCCCATTTCTGTAATTCATCTAATTCTCTTTGTAAAATATCTGTGTCTTGTATTGTTTTTATTGTTCTATATATTATGCAATCGTCTGCAAATAATCTGACTTTTGTTCCTGAAGTAATGCAATTTGGTAAATCATTTATGTAAATTAAAAATAGTAGTGGACCCAAGACTGTTCCTTGAGGTACACCTGAGTTTACTGTTATTGGTGTTGATTTAGAGCCATTTATTATTACAGTTTGTTCTCTCCCTATCAGAAAATCTTTAATCCACTGATGCAGTGGACCATTAATGCCGAAATGTTTTAATTTTTAAAGCAAACTATGGTGGTGAACTTTGTCTAAAGCCTTGGAAAAATCTAGTAAGATAACATCTATTTGTTCACTATTATCTAAACCTTTTGAAAAATCATCAATTAGTCCTATTAGTTGTGTTTCACATGATCTATATTTCCTAAAGCCATGTTGGTATGGGGTGAGGACATTATGTTTGTCTAAGTGGTTTATGATGTTGCTACATATTATGTGTTCTAGGATTTTACATGTGATGCTGGTAAGTGATACTGGTCTGTAGTTTCCTGGATCAGATTTTTCTCCTTTTTTAAATAGGGGGGTGACATTAGCTTCTTTCCAGTCCTTTGGTACTCTGCCCTGGTTAAGCGATGTCTGAATGAGTATTTTGAACACTGGGGCTAGCTCATTGCTTAGTTCTTTGAGTAATCTAGCTGAAATACCATCAGGTCCAGACGCTTTATTTGGTTTGGTGTTGGCTAATAGTTTTTGAATTCCATTTTCTTGTACTACTAAATCTTCTATGTTGTCTACTTGGTTCAAATTAAGAAATATGTCTTTGTCTCCTGGGGCTGAGAATGCTGATGCAAAGTATTTGTTTAGGATGTTTGCTTTAGTTTCATTATCATTATGTATTATGTTATGTTCATCTTTTAATGGCGCTATGCCTGTTGTTTCCATTTTCTTAGACCTAATGTATGACCATAGGTTTTTGTTGTTATCTTTAGATATTACATTGTTTATGTATTCACTCTGCAGCTGTCTGCTTACTTTTTGGGTTAGGTGTTTAATTTTTATATACTTTTTGTAAACTCTTTCTGCCTTGGTTTCTTTAAATTTTCTATATAGGTTTTCCTTCTGTTTACAAAGCTTCTTTAGTCTATTATTAAACCAGCATTTATTTATTTTGTTTGATGTGTATTTAGTTGCGATATGATTTTCTATAATGCTTTTAAGATGGTTTTTAATGAAATTCCAGAGGTCATCGACTGGTTGGTTAATGTCTTTTTCTAATAAGAATGTTTGTTGAAAGTTTAATGCAGCTTGGTGTAGTTGTGTTAGGTTACATTTATTCCAGAGTAAGATTTTTCTTTTGGGTTTTGTATTGGCTACTGCTTTTATCTGACTGTGTATTTTTATGATCTCATGGTCTGATAGACCAGGGATAATATCATAATCAACTACTAATCCAGGTCTGTTGGTTAAGAAGAGATCTAATGTGTTGTTTAATCTAGTTGGCTTTTTAATGATTTGATCTAAACTTAGGTTGTGTAAAGTTTCTATGTGTGAAAGACTTGTTTGTAAGTCTTTCACACACACATACAAACAAGTCTTTCACACACACATACAAACTGGTCTTATACACATATACACACAAAATCTTTCACACACACAAAGTAGTCCTTCACACACACATACAAACAAGTCTTTTACACACACATACAAACAAGTCTTTCACACACACATACAAACAAGTCTTTCACACACACATACAAACAAGTCTTTCACACACACACATACAAACAAGTCTTTCACACACACACATACAAACAAGTCTTTCACACTCATACGCAAATTTTCTACAACCACACAATCACAACCAGCCGCAATGGAGTGAGCCTTATTCTTAAGAAAGTGAAACTACGGCCCGTGGGCAACATTCGACCGTCACACAGTCCAGCTTTCAGTACCTTCTGTCCACACTACACTGTGACTCCATAAAGAATCGGTTACATCGTGACCTTCGTGATTGAAGACGGCCTCAGTTCCATTCGACTCACTGATTTTTTTTGTCTGTGATGTATTGGAAACTTATATGCCCCCAGAGGGCCTGATTGGTTGGACGCCACTATTCTATTCCAATAGTTTCTTGTTATTCAATTTCAAACATTTTTTTCTTGTCGACTTCAATGGTCTAGAGCAAACGTACAGTCATCAACGCCAGGAGGTATCTCAATGTTATCTCTTTGACAAATATTTACAAACTTGTACATACTTATGAGGGGGGGGGGAGTGGAGTAGACCAGAATCGTTCCCAGCATTCCTAGTCATCTCCTGTTATCATTCGAGTACATGGGTGCATCAGGTCTGTTTGTCTACAACAGCGGTTCTCAACCTTTTAAGCTCGGCGACCCCTTTTTTACAATCCCCACTCTGCGGCGACCCCCATCCACACAGTAATAGAAGAATAGACAAAAAACCATCCATATTTTCGATGGTCTTAGGCGACCAATGGCAAATCGTCAATCGACCCCTGAAGGGGGGGTCGCGACCCACAGGTTGAGAACCCCTGCTCTACAAGGATATAGATCAGGTCAGCGTGTGCATAGACAACGATAGAACTTCCTATGTTCTTCAGGAAATAAATCAAGTCACATGTTACGAAAAGTTCCCTGCACTCCCAGCACTTTGAGGGAGCGGCCTTTTGAGAAAGTGAAATGAGAATTTCATAGCATTTATATGACGTGAAGAATAAAAAAAAAAAGGTAGGGTCTATCACTTGTATGAGTGTGGAAGCAGGGCCAGCCTTAGATAATTGGAGGCCCTAGGCGAAGTACATTTGGTGGACCCAAATGAAATAAAAGAAACAAATAAATTAAAAAACAGCGAAAAAATAAAATTACGCAATTTAGTAAAAAAAAAAGCTGCTTGTCTATAAATGAATCCATAAATACCAGAAATTCATATATCGCAAATTCCATAGTTGAGACAGACATGCACGAGTAAACATAGAGTCATTGTGCTCTTCTATGTTTGAGATCTGATCCAAGATTCACAATTTTTATATCTGAATTTTTTTTTAGTCCTGTGCCTCCCCCCAGCAATTGAAGGCCCTAGGCGGCTGCTTAGTTGGCCCATGTCTAAGGCAGACCCTGTTTCGTTTCTGTCTGTCTATTCATGTACTTGGTATGCAGTTCACTGTGTAATATAGAGTATCATCCTTATGTACTTCTCTTTACTCTTATTAACATCGGAAGATCGCTCCGCAGTGTGTTGCAGATGGTAATGGATCTGTAGCACCAGACTTCTGGTTGACAACTAAACCGCTGTAGGCATATTATATCTTAACTTGAAATAACTTCATTGTGAAGAGTATGTATCAATAACTATTATTACAATATAGACAAAATCAACTTGAAATGAAATCAATGTAGTAGACTTTAGTCATAATATAAAATGGTATTCGGAACAAAATCTCACTACAAAAACACGTTTTTTCACTCTGGCATTCTGAAGTCATCTGGTTGTACCCAAGACACCGTACGACAATGCATCTTATCTTGCATCATTCACACTGCATATCTAATCTCTTCGGGGCACGGTGGCTGAGCAGTATTGCGCTTGGCTTCCGAACCTGGGGTCCTGGGTTCGAATCTCAGTGAAGACTGGGATTTGATTTTCGGGATTTTTAGGGCGCCCACTGAGGTCACCCAACTCTACTGGGTAACTGACTTTAGTAGGGTAAAGTAATGGCGGTTGGTCGTTGTGCTGGCCACATGACACCCTGATCGTTAACCGTTTGCCAAATAAACATATGACCTTAACATTATCTGCCCCGTAGGCCGCATGGTCTGAAAGGGGAACTTTGCTTTATCTACTTTATCTAATCTCTTCGCACCGTCACCGTAGTAACACACACACACACACACACGCACGTCCCATAACAACGATCCGTTTGAATACGTTTAGGACGCTCAAGTAGTTAAGCTCTCCGCTAGGAACCTTGAAGTGTTTTATTTACAGAAACCAACAACTATTGGCCAATCTTGATGAAACGTATACTTGGCTTGCTAATTCCTAAGGCTTTTTAATATGTTACAACTTAACCTTACTGGTGGCAGAGTGGTAAAGCGCTTGGCTTCCCGACAGGGTTCGAATCCTGGTAAAGACAGGCGATTTTTCATTTCTGGATCTTTAGGGCGCTTCTGAGTCCTAATGGGTACCTGACATTTTTTGGGGAAAAAGTAAAGGCGGTTGGTCGTTGTGCTGGTCATATCACACCCTCGTTAACCGTGGGCCACAGGAACATGACTTTTACATTATCTGTCCTATAGTTCGCAAGGTCTGAAAGGGGGGACTTTTTAGTGGGAGCCCTAATAAAAAAAAATAAAAATAGACTGGATCACTAGTCTGGGGATGTTGGACTAGAGCTGGTATAAAACATCTCGCTCTCTCTTTATCTAGGACTTAAAAAACGGGTTTGAGAAATCTTTTATGAAATCTTCGCGAGTATTCATTCGATCTAATTAGAGCCTAAATAGTTTGTTACTTTACAGCCGCAAGTAACTGCAGCTTTGTGGGGCTCTGACTTTCCATTTTGATAGTATTAATTTGTTAAACGCGGTCACATTGCACCAAACACTTAATAAGGTCATCGTATTATTTTGTTTAGGCTAATTAAAATACAAGGTCTGTGTTCTGCTTTACATTACAAGAATTAAAATGTCAAATTATAGTACTTTTGAAGCGGTTTACATTTTAATTATTAAATTCTGGTATTTAGTACACACACAGTGCACAGTTACGCTGGACTGTCGTTCGGACTTATCGATGGTACCCTGTAAATTATCTTTCAACTCTGAAGGAACATCCTAAACATGTAAAACATTTTACAGACATTTTACAGCGTACAATAGGATGACCAGTTGGAGGTCAACTGTATGTTCGGTCAGATCTCAATAGGATGACCAGTTGGAGGGAAACTGTATGTTCGGTCAGATCTCAATAGGATGACCAGTTTGAGGGCAACTGTATGTTAGGTCAGATCACAATAGGATGACCAGTTGGAGGGCACCTGTATGCTAGGTCAGATCACAATAGGATGACCAGTGGGAGGGCACCTGTATGCTAGGTCAGATCACAATAGGATGACCAGTTGGAGAGCACCTGCATGCTAGATCAGATCACAATAGGATGACCAGTTGGTTGGAGGGTGAACTGTATGCTATGTCAGATCACAGTAGGATGACCAGTTGAAGGTCAACTGTATGCTAGGTCAGATCACAATAGGATGATCAGTTGGAGGTGAACTGTATGTTCTGTCAGATCACAATAGTATGACCAGTTGGAGGTGAACTGTATGATAGGTCAGATCACAATAGGATGATCAGTTGGAGGTGAACTGTATGTTCTGTCAGATCACAATAGGATGACCAGTTGGATGTGAACTGTATGTTAGGCAGGTCACAATGGGATGACCAGTTGGAGGGCAACTGTATGTCAGGCAGATCACAATAGGATGACCAGTTGGAGGTCAACTGTATGTTAGGTCAGATCACAAAATCGAGGGAGAAAAAAGCGCGGGAAAATAATGACCGACAGACCTTACCAGAAAGTGCAGTAATTGGCATCAACATGAGCAAAAAATTCAAGGTAGAAACAGAAAGTACGACATGACTTAGAGGGTCTGGAATCTAGAAGCTTTTTGCCACAGTAAGATTTAATGAGCGTAGAGTCTATAATCAAGTTAGATAAAATATTTAGTAGGTCGTTATTAGTTGTACACGGTTGGTTAATCTTTGATCATTGTTATTATTATGGTTATTGTATCCACTCTATATCTATACTTCATAGTTGCTTCATGTTTGCGTATAAAAGTATTAAACTCTAGAAAATCATATCCAGCACTGTGTCATTTCAATATGTAGTAGTAGTAATTGAACTATATATACCGCACCTCCGAATCAGCAAATGCCAGATGATTGTGGAGAAAATGCAACATAGCTCTCCCTTCAAGCGCAATTGTGACATTTTAAGAAAGAGAGTCAGAGAAAGAGAGAAAGAGTGAGAGAGATTCAGAGAGAGAGAAAGAGAGAGGCAGAGAGTCAGAGAGAGAGAGTCAGAGAGAGAGACAGAGAGAGAGAGAGAGAGAGAGGAAGTGAGTTTGTTAAAAGGAGAGAGAAAAGAAAAAGAGAAATGAAAAGAAAGCATAAGAAAAAGAGAAGGAAAGATAATATTTCAAACAGCAATAAAATAAATATAGAGTGAGAGAAAAGAGAAGAAAGAGAGAGAGCGTATAAAAAAAGTACAAATTCGACATAGAGAAGAGTGAGAGAAAGAGAGAGAATATGTGTGTATGTGAGAGAGAGAGATTTGGTGGGTGGGAGTTAACACAAGAGCTAAGAATGAAAGTGGAGGAGGAAGAAATGCAACTAGAAAGTAGGAATGTGTTTGAGAAAGAAACAAAAAGAGAGTGACATGAGGTCAAGAAATAAAACAAGAAAGAGAGAAAAAGAGAGTGACATGAGGTCAAGAAAAAAAAACAAGAAAGAAAGAAAAAGAGAGTGACATGAGGTCAAGAAAAAAAAACAAGAAAGAAAGAAAAAGAGAGTGACATGAGGTCAAGAAAAAAAAACAAGAAAGAAAGAAAAAGAGAGTGACATGAGGTCAAGAAATAAAACAAGAAAGAGAGAAAAAGAGAGTGACATGAGGTCAAGAAAAAAAAAAACAAAAAAGAAAGAAAAAGAGAGTGACATGAGGTCGAGAAATAAAACAAGAAAGAGAGAAAAAAAGAGTGACATGGGGTCAAGAAATAAAACAAGAAAGAGAGAAAATGAGAGTGACATGAGGTCAAGAAATAAAACAAGAAAGAGAAAAAAAAAGAGTGACATGAGGTCAAGAAATAAAACAAGAAAGAAACAAAAAGAGAGTGACATAAGGTCAAGAAATAAAACAAGAAAGAGAGAAAAAGAGAGTGACATGAGGTCAAGAAATAAAACAAGAAAGAGAGAAAAAGAGAGAGACATGAGGTCAAGAAATAAAACAAGAAAGAAACAAAAAGAGAGTGACATGAGGTCAAGAAATAAAACAAGAAAGAGAGAAAAAGAGAGTGACATGAGGTCAAGAAATAAAACAAGAAAGAGAGAAAAAGAGAGTGAAATGAGGTCAAGAAATAAAACAAGAAAGAAAGAAAAAGAGAGTGACATGAGGTCAAGAAATAAAACAAGAAAGAGAGAAAAAGAGAGTGACATGAGGTCAAGAAAAAAAAACAAGAAAGAAAGAAAAAGAGAGTGACATGAGGTCAAGAAATAAAACAAGAAAGAGAGAAAAAGAGAGTGACATGAGGTCAAGAAATAAAACAAGAAAGAGAGAAAAAGAGAGTGACATGAGGTCAAGAAAAAAAAACAAGAAAGAAAGAAAAAGAGAGTGACATGAGGTCGAGAAATAAAACAAGAAAGAGACAAAAAAAGAGTGACATGAGGTCAAGAAATAAAACAAGAAAGAAACAAAAAGAGAGTGACATAAGGTCAAGAAATAAAACAAGAAAGAGAGAAAAAGAGAGTGACATGAGGTCAAGAAAAAAAAACAAGAAAGAAAGAAAAAGAGAGTGACATGAGGTCGAGAAATAAAACAAGAAAGAGAGAAAAAAAGAGTGACATGAGGTCAAGAAATAAAACAAGAAAGAGAGAAAAAAAGAGTGACATGAGGTCAAGAAATAAAACAAGAAAGAAACAAAAAGAGAGTGACATAAGGTCAAGAAATAAAACAAGAAAGAGAGAAAAAGAGAGTGACATGAGGTCAAGAAATAAAACAAGAAAGAGAGAAAAAGAGAGTGACATGAGGTCAAGAAATAAAACAAGAAAGAGAGAAAAGGAGAGTGACATGAGGTCAAGAAATAAAACAAGAAAGAAACAAAAAGAGAGTGACATGAGGTCAAGAAATAAAACAAGAAAGAGAGAAAAAGAGAGTGACATGAGGTCAAGAAAAAAAACAAGAAAGAGAGAAAATGAGAGTGACATGAGGTCAAGAAATAAAACAAGAAAGAGAGAAAAGAGAAATGAATTGAATCGGCTCAACATTCATAGAATGGACGAACGAACACTCTCCTTGTTATCCGCCATCTTGGTTTCACTATTTCAGATCGTCTGCCATGAGACATCGCTACGTACATTCCCGCCGAGACGATAATATCATCATTTATTAGGTAAATGTAACCAGTTCCAATAACACCACACTGTGGTTATCAAATAACACTGACATTTATAGCTTAGTTCCCCACCTTGGGATTTTTTCCCGCCCTTATAGAACTCTCCAATAGACAAAAACCTGGAAAAAAAAACACGAAAAAAAAACCCAATCCCGAACTAAAAGGCGTCTTGGCATCGCTTGTAACAAGGGCATTTATCCTTCTCGAGCCTACGTGATTAATTTTCATTACCGGAGAGTGGCTCCCCCTGCGAGACGAGTGGACTGTAAACGGGTTTCACTAGGCCGGCCGGCCAATGCTACTAAATCAATAGAAAGGCATCAATTTGTTGTGGCTTACTCCAAGATCCTTATCGCTGTGTTGGATAAAGAACTGTGCTGAATGGGTGAACTTTGAACTGAACATGTGATGTCATGGCTTTTTGGGTTCTTTATATATATACATACACTGACACACACACACACAAATACATACTATATATATATAATAATAATAATATATATATGGTTCGGTTTTTATTTATTTATTTTTATTTTCAAAGTTTTCATTTATTTATGCAAAATCATCCAAGCTTTAACGAATTCAGAACAACGCCGCTCGAATAGGCCTAAGAAAAATAAGACGAGATTCTGCGACTACTCTCTTGCGCACGCTCCATTGGCTTCCTGTGAAAGCGAGAATCGACTACGAGGTGACCACACTTTGTCATCAGTGTATCTATAATAAAACATGCCCTTGTAACTTATGAATAGGGAACTGATCACTCCATATGTCCTTCAAAGAGCCCTGCGCTCAATGGACTCAACGCTTCTAATGGTGCCACGTTTCTCCCTCAAAAGCTACGACCTGCGGGCTCTTTCAGTGCACGGACCAGAGGTTTGGAACTCACTCCCCATCGATCTCAGACAGACCACATGCTACACTACTTTGAAGAATAACATTAAGACCTATCTGTTTTAAACTTTTTTAAAGATTAGCTTGTCAATATCACTCTCGTATTTATGTTGGTATCACGGCGCCGCCTAGCCTTTGTTTGTTAACAGAGCTCTGTAAATTAAATTAAATTAAATTATTATTATTATTATTATTATTATTATTATTATTATTATTATTATTATTATTAATATAAACATATAGAAAAGTAAAGAAAAGAAAGAAATGGCTTACATAAGTACATAAAACGTTAATGTATTTAACTGACTAGACTTATGTTACAATATGCGTCTTTTATTTGGGACCCCTCAACGCAAGCATAAAGAAACTAGAACCGATACAAAATAGAACTGTTAATTTATAATAAATGGATTAGATTAGATTAGAGTAAAACTATTTGTAGCATCACTGAATTCAGAGACAATTAGGACAGAAGACTAAAATAAATTTAAAAAAAAAGAAATGCAGCAATAATATATAAAACACAGAACCCTAATTTACCAATAAAAAAAAACAAAATCTAATATAATACTAAAAAAAATCAACAACAAAAGATAAAGGCACATTTCTTATTTCATATGCTATGATGCATTCACACAAGTGCTCCTTCTTGCCTAGGACTATTAAAGCATGGAACGGGTTGCCTGAGTCAGCCAGGAAATCCAATGACTCTCCTGAGTTTTCGTCTCTAACACACAAATACGCGTAAGACGTAATCTTCTCTTTTAATGGAACGTCTGAAATTTATAAGATAAGAATTTTTTTTTTTAAATTTCTTTCAATTATCTCATTTCAGATTTATTCCGCCATGACTCCAACCACCCTATAGACCGGTACAAAGAGAAGACCTTTCTAGCGGCTTTCCTCAATCAAAAGTGAATCTCAGAGGACATTGATTAACATGCATGACGAGATTGACGGCTAGGGACATGCGAATTACGTAATCATCTCCTTTTTTTTCAAAGTAGCGTCTGTATTTTATAAGATAAGATAAGATAAAACTTAACAAAAGATAACAAATATTCAGCCATTTTAAATGCATGGATGTATTGAACCGAGACCAAGCGTCATGGTAGGCCTCATCTCTGAAGTACGCCAGACCTGTGATGTGGCAACAAGCTAATGGTTTACACTGACCACAGATTGCCACGTCACAGGTCAGAGTTGAGGCCTACCATGACGCTTGTGTTAATCAATGACTTAAATTCTGCAGGTCCTGGCTGATTCAGGAAACCCGTTCCATGCTCTAATACCGCAAGGGAAGAAGGAGTATATTGTCATTATATCTTATATATCGTTGTTTCAAAATATATGATAATTACTTCCTACGCGTATCCATGAATTAATTTAGTTGTGCGTGATAATTAGAGACTATTCCGCTAAGTCAGTGGTTTTCCTGGCTGATTCAGGCAGCCCGTTCCATGCTCTAATGACATCAGGGAAAGTTGTTTGCTGTGATCCCTTTATAGATTCATCCGAATAGGTTCACACTAACACTAACCAATTAACTAACAAACCATCTCTTATTTAACTTCAGACGTATTTAGTTTCAGATAAGCGCTTAGCGTATTTATCTCTATGTCCCACTGAGCGTGACTGAGCTAGTCCATTCAATAGCTCAGTAGTTACATCTAGCGATGAAAGATGATTCCCCCCCCCCCCACCACCACCACCACCACCAGCAGTGAAATGGTAGATTGTTCCAACTATTCTGTTTTACCCCCCCAGCGCAACGCCACGTCACGCTTGCAGACGGTAGCATCATGGGAGCTTTAGTTTTTTTTTTTTTTTTTTTTACAAAGCTTATATCAACACTCTCTGACCGTCTGTCTGTCTGTGCGTTTGTCTGTCTGATAAAGTTATTTATCCCACACCCAATGTCGGATCAAGTTGAAACTTTGCACAATTATTCATTGGAAAAGAAAAGATATGAATCATTATAAAAGAAATAACTAATTAGTCTTCCAAATCTTCTAATTTTGCTCGATATTTCTTCCATCTTTCTTTCCATTCCTTTGTCAATTTCAAGACTTTCATATATATTCAGTTAGCCACTCTGACCTCCTCTGTTTCTATCTGGAAATTTAGGCACTCTTTAATTGCGACCTTAATTTGAACATAATTTTAACGTATATTTTATCCTTAAGCCATGGGCTAGTGAGACCCTAAGGATAACATATTCGTTAAAAATTTTATAAAATTATCTTCAAAATTTAGGTCATATTAAAGACTGCCTAATTTTCCGTTGCTTAATTTTCCGCCTTGTTAAAAAAGGCCCGATTTACCGGTGCCCAAATTTCCGGGTGCCTAATTATTCGGTGCCTAAATTACCTGTGCCTAAAATTCTAGCGTCTAAATTTCCAAACACCCGCTGCCACCATGCTTAATAAAAGCTAGGTTCACAGTCAACAATAAGCAAACAATTACCACTAGCGTCAAGGTGGAAAACAACAGCTTTATGACCTTGAACTAGTGCACCTTTGTGCACCATGTCAACAATGGTCCTTCAATGGGCAGAGTTTTCTAAATAACCTTGAGGGCAAGTTTCAAAGGATGCTAGAGCAGTCTGTAGTTTGTATCTGTATATTCTGAGCTAATTATACAAATGTAGAGTCGCGGTGGCAGAGCGGTAAAGCGAAATGGAGCTCTCAGGTTCGAATCCTGGTGAAGACTTGGATTTTTAATTTCGAGATCTTTAGGCGCCTCTGAGTCCACCCACCGCTAATGGGTACCTGACATTAGTTGGATAAAAGTAAAGGCGGTTTGTCGTTGTACTGGCCTCATGACACCCTCGTGAACCGTAGGCCACAGAAACACATGGCCTTTCATCATCTGCCCTATAGACAACAAATGTCGCAAAATCTACTTCAGATAATAATATACGACGTTATAATTAATATTTACCCACTAAAATGACCTACACCGATTCCCACACTGAGTTTTAGTACAAATGGAAGAAAGGGCCAGAATAAAATGGCTTTGCCAGACACCTCGATCAATACTCAGCATTGCTATTGGACATGTCAGATTTAGCTGACAGGAGTAGCCGGGCTCAATGCTCTACATTTTATCACAATTTAAAAAAAATAAATAATTTTTAAACATGTTTTTTTTTTTCTTTTCATGCTCCAGGACATAGAATAAACTAAATGACGTCATGGATCATTGCGTATTTCAAGAGTAGTAAAAAGAAAAGTTGTCATAGAGTTGTCTAGCTTAGCTATCGACAAACAGATACGAATATATTGTAGTGTAAAATAAGATTTCAGTTATAGCTGAAGAAATGATTGAAGCAGGTATTTTTAATGTGTTCATTATGTCGTGACCCTACAAACTTATGAGGATGTTTATATATAGAAGTAGTTATCACTGGAGTAAATGACATGATACCTTCTATTACAATGTGTTTCTCATTTTATCGACCCCCCCCCCCCTATTATTATATACGTTTGTAAGTTGTATAACAGGCTAGGTATTGGCGTACAATGGTTACAATGCCGTTTCTACATGATGAAGTGCACACAAGCACATAACCATAACCATAACTTACACCCGTAAATCATCTAGAAAAAACGAGTGCTTGTAATTTACATAAATATTTGATGTTTATCTTTAATACGTTTTTGACAGCATAGAGCTAACTAGTACAAGAAGGTAATAGAGCTGATAATATGAAAAAAAAATATGGCATAGAAAATATAATAATAAATAAATGGCTTCGATTCCGAACATTAATGTCCAGTGCACTGTTTCAAATGCCTACGCAAACGTATTTGTAACCTGCATACAGGGCCGGCCTTAGGCATAATCAAATTAGGAAGGGCCTCGCAACGGACTCAAATAATTTTTTTTAGAGAAGAATTAGCGAAACTTGTGCTAATGGGGTGCACTAGGTTTTTATTTTTTTTGCTGTTTATGTTTTACTTTTCTATTTCATTTGTGGCTAGCAAAATTCATTTCGACTAGGGCCCTCCAAATTAGGCCTACGTAAGGCTGGCCCTGCTGCAGGTTTTAATGGCCCTCGTGCAGACAAAGCCATTTTCATTTCGTCGTCTGCGCCTGTCTTCAAAAAAGTGCGTCTCTGTGGGTCTCAAATGTGTCTTACAGCCTTCGTAACGTGAAACAGTAAAAACAAACAAAAATAGGTCTATTTGCAGGAGAAATTAAAGACGTAAAATAGACTCGAGAGAAATTACGACAATGATGCAATGTTTAATCCTGGGTAGGTTCTAAAGCGTTGTAAACAATATAGAGTCTGGACCTGCATAAATCTCAGACACTATTTCTCAATGCAGCATTATGAAAGTAAGATCACATTTCCTTGGAGTAAAGAATTAAACATTTTGTGTCTTTTGTTCATTCGCCTCTATCTCCCCTTTCACTGCCTATTGGTTGGCTTACTTGGGTTGTAATGTAAGTCTTGATTAGATCGACGCCATTCTTGTTTTTTTTTTTTTTTTTTTTTTTGAAGTAACGTCTATATTTTATAAGACAAGATAAGAGTTCAACTCTTGTAATTTGTGGTTTGGAAAGTTCTACATGCAACCATAGGATCATTTAATATGTCCAGGGAGAAATTCAAACCAAAGAAACAAAAATTTTTACCCAGAAATCTGGCCAGAACCTTCCACCTAAACGTTGCTATCTCATCGCGCCCCTTGGGGGTTTTGACATCAGTTTCGTCGCGAGCGCCCTAATCGATAGTCGCTATTGTCCACTGCCCTCATCTTTTCATAGTTGTCCCTGTCCCTTCCTTCGTTGCCCCACTCCCACTTTACAAACCACTCCCCCCACCCTCCGCCAAAAAAAAAAAAAACAACACTCTGTTCCCAACCGCACTGCGACAATCGTGGTGACGTCAGCACTTCCCACAGCGCGGCAGTTTCTATGGCAACACGAGGGAATGCAGAAGTGGATTGGAGGCAGCTGCCCTGGCCGCACCCCTCCCCCCCCCCCCAAACGCATCCCCCGAAAATTCCACCTACCCAGTCAATTTAGTATGATTATGATTAGAGTTGATTTCTCTCGCGCGCAGGCCGCGTGCTCATTGATTTCCGCAACGGACTTGCTTCAGGGGGGGGGGGGATAATATCAAACAAACTAAACGGAACGCGCGTCACGTGATTGAAACGAGATCTCATTAAATACATGTGTAAGGGGAGAGAGACAAGAGAGAGAGAGAGAGGGGGGGGTGTGCTGTGTATGTGCGGTGGGAGGGGAGGTGGAATTGAGTTACATTTATCGGCGTACGGTTTCGTTGTATGGTTCTACACTCCTACAAACAAACAAAAACGACTTAACATTGTGACGCGTACGTTGATGTAGAGAGGGGGGGGGGACAACTGCTTGCCAAACATGCGACTACCGCAGCGTTTTACTAAAGCTGTCACAATGGCTTCGCTGACGTCCTAAAGAATAAGCGCTAGGTTGTGAAATTGCGAGCAGGGCTTAGTGTTTAAAAAAAAAATCAATGTATGACTTGGACACTGGCACTGGACACAGGCACTGGACACAGGCACTGGACACAGGCACTGGACACAGGCACTGGACACAGGCACTGGACACTGGCACTGGACACTGGCACTGGACACTGGCACTGGACACTGGCACTGGACACAGGCACTGGACACAGGCACTGGACACAGGCACTGGACACAGGCACTGGACACAGGCACTGGACACAGGGTTCGGATGAAACCTTTTTCTTTTCTACTAAATGTATCAGGTATCCCTAGAGCATTCTGTCTGTGAGTTCTGTTAATGCAGTATTTTGTGACTACAATATTTATAAAACTATTGTATAAAAGATTTATATCAGACATTGCGATCAATGGGGGCAGATGATGTGAAGGTCATCTGTTTCTATGGCTGACTTGCGTGTAGGGTTACCAGACGTCCGGCAAAAAGAGGACAAGCCATCCTTTTTGAGGTCGTGTCCTCCTTCCGGCAGGCATCAACATAAGATATACACTTAAAAGACATTAAAAATTACAAAACAAACAAACAAACAAACAAAACCCCTTCTCAATAAAGTTTTGAATAAAAACAACACACCGTAATGAAGTCAAAAGGTGAATAGGTTATAACAACATTCGGGTAACAGGTAGTTTAGTGGTGTCAGAAGGTGCGCGAAAATCATACAGCAAGGAACAATACAAGAAGAAGAAAGGCTGGCCGACAAAAAAAAAGACAATCAACATTTCAATGTATTGACATTAGCTTCCGGTTGATTGAACGATAGAGAGAAATGGAAACAACTGATTGACAAATGACTTCTGGTACCGTTCCTTAAATGTTCCTTTTACTCCAGGATATGTAAAAGGTCAATTAAAGGTGATGGTGGTAGACTGATCAATCTATATGACCTTGATGTAAATAAAAATTACTTTTAGAAATATTTAGAAGTGGATAAAAGGTCAAGGTGTAGGTCTAAGAAACTTCAAGAAAATACTATTTATGACGTAACAATCCAGAAAAGTCTTTTAGTGGAACCATTACAAGAAACGCAGACCTAGCTAGCGGGGGTCATAGTTCCATTTAGTCATTGTTCATTATTCTGTATTTTGTATCGTCAGTTTATTCATCGTCAGTATCTTCAGTATGCTTTATTTATTCAATGGTACTAAACACAATATGCCAGTTAAGTTATTATTCTTTTTTGCACAAGTGATCTATCTATCTATCTATCTATCTATCTATCTATCTATCTATCTATCTATCTATCTATCTATCTATCTATCTATCTATCTATCTATCTATCTATATATATATATATATATATCTATAAATCTATATATATATAGGTGCCGGTGCTCAGTGACGAATTGGCCAACTTTTAACTATTAATATATTAAAAATAAAGGTAAAAATTTTAAAATGCAAGAAAAGGAGTGATTTTTTCCCCACATTGAAACAGGTGCCGGTACGCCGTACCGTTGCGTAGGCCTACTGTCACAAAAAAGCAATGTATATATATAGCGTAGCTAGGGTGGCGGGAGGAGGGAGGAGAATTTGAAAATCCCCCGAGAGGTCCCCATACTAGGGATTCCCCCCCCCCCCCAAATGAGTGTTTTTTTTGCATTAAAAATTAAATATTACGCAAAATGCAGGGCCCCCCAAAGAAGTCAAGCCACCCTGCTCCCAAACGATGGAAAATTCATAGCTGATATGATTCATCTGTTTGTTTCTTTTGTGTGTTCCAGTAGCGGCATAAAGGCACTTACAAACTCTCGTACATTATGTACTTTGGGCTTTGGGTAGACAATACTCTCTATGGCCTCCTTCAGTCGGGAAGCGACTATGGATCACCTCATGGAAATGAGATGAATGCCTGGGCATTAGCTGTGGTCGGAACGATGTTGCCATACATCAGTTCCCCACCTCTCCGCGCAGCTGAAGTATCCAAAGACAATACTACTCCTGGAATTAACTGCTAACACTCTGAATCATCCCAAAATGCAAATAAATAATCTACGGTAGTTTTCTTCTATACCGATTCAATTTTCTGTGAGTCTTAGTTTCATTATAGCTATTAGGAACTTATTGTCCATCAAAGTATTCAACAATTTTTCTACCATATGCTAGGACAAATTTGTACAAATACTCCTTCTTCCCTAGTGCTATTAGAGCATGGAATGGGTTGCCTGAACTAGCCAGAAAAACCAGTGACTTGGCAGAATTTAAGTCATTGGTTAATATGCATGACTAAATGCATGACGCGTAGGACGTAATCATCTTCTTTTTTGAAGTAACGTCTGTATTATATAAGATAAGAAGATAAGATTTTAGCGACCCGCAGAATGTCGAATTCTCTCGGAGTTCATAAACCTCATTTATTTCTCCGTACCCAACGATAAATAGAGTACTTGGCGAGGGGGCATGATTCAATCAAACCTTGTAACACTCGCTGCTCTTGTAAATTCAAAGATAAAAAAAGAAGTCATGTTTATAACAGCAAACTGAGTAATTACAATGAAGACTAGATCAGTGAGACAAGAAGTCGTCTTCTTCCAATACGAGATAATTTATAGAGGGCCGGGCTTTGAGCTTTACACGTAATAACTTTGCGATTTCATCCGTCTGGAACACACACACACACACATATAACATATATTATTACAGAACAGAACTGGAAGGATGTCGGATTACCAAAAACATCGCATTGTCAAAGGTTCGCTATATTCCTATAGTATTAAGTTATATGGCAGTGATTATGCGGTTCTTTCCCATAGATAAGCCTTTTAAGAAAAATATATTTAAAATATTTTGCTTGTTGTTTTTAATTGCATTCTGTGCATTGCTCCAGAGCCCCTCCCGTCCCCTCCTTCTTTTCTTCTCCATTAACCCTTAAAAAGCGTGTGGTAGTTTAGCCTGTAAACATCATAATTTTATCTTCATTTTGTATGCACTACTCGTAAAACTGCTCGGCACTTTAAGGGTTAAAACAGCCCGCATTTAGACGCTTGCCGAACAAAGTTGTGGCCCTCAAAGACTAGACCGAGCTACTTTAGCAGCTTCATTCATTTGTATTTGTTCAAATGTGCCTCCTCTGTCTACTTTATTCCCCGTTCTCGGTCGTTCGTGTTGTCTGCTATGCTTAGCGAGGTCGTCACCACGTACAGTTTGATTGGGGGGCTAGCCACCTTTAACAATGAACGTGATGAAAGCGTGGTACCCGGACTCTGGCTGAAAACACGGGTTAACGTTTTGAAGTTATTATAAAGTTTAGGACATTTTGATGAACCTTTTTCTTTTTTTTTAATCGGCTTCTACAAAGGGTCTCAAGTGGGCCCCTATCGGTCATAAGTCATGGGCCCTGGAGCAATTTATTAACCCTTACGGCAAAGTCAGTGGGTGCCTTATGGTCTATGCCCTGGGTTCACTCAATCCCTTCGCGCCATAGATTCTACGACACTATTGTGGAAACTGGAGATATACTTTAGATCGACTTCTTTAGCATTGATTATAAGGTGAAAAAACGTGAGATTTTTGTGTGTGTTCTTGTCATAGTTTTTACACTATCGTCAAAAATATGTATTATTTTATAAGATAAGATAAGATAATTTTTATTGATCCAATCAAATGGAAATTCAGTTTGACTATAATTGACAACCTCAGCGTAACTACTGTAACAATAACATTATAGATGCAAATACGAACGACATTCACACACGAAACACATACACACATACATAAGTAATAAATACCAAATGTATACTTCTTTAAAAAATTATAAATAAATAAATAGACAAATCACAATAAATACGAAATGAAAATAACAAGAGAAGCAATTGAGGAAACATTTGTAATGTCATTTTAAAAGGTTGTCTTCCTTGGAATAAAAAAAAAAAAATGTTTTTGGCAAGACTCTCTATTAAACTTATCAAAGCTATTAACATATACATAATAAAATATTATTATTATGAGAGAATAATTGAGTGGTGAGGACCATTAATTTTATATTGCAGAGAGACCACAGAGCAGCATTTCCAAGGCTGTAGGCGCTAGTACTTTCATTGTTATTATAAATTCATGTTTGAATCAGTGGCGTCACTAGAGTCGGTGTCACCCGGTGCGGTTAGCTCAGGGAAACGTCATTAGATCCGCGAACTAGGGTATTAAAGTAGCTCCCGCAAAACTTTAGAACAAAAAAACAGAAAAAAAAAAAAACCCATCACGATAAAGGAATCACTTTTTATAGAACTTTGTCTCTTCGTTTTAGACGCCATCTTTATGAGATCCTCTCCGTGGTTTAGACAGCCTCAACATGGCTAAAATGGCTTGCCGCACAGATCTCGTAAAGCAATAAAAAAAGGGATTCATGGCCGAGTTCAGGTAGCCCATCCACGAGAACAGCAGATGCGGCCAAGTAGCCATCTTGTAGCCACTGTAGGCATGCGCAAAGTTGTAAACGCTGAACGGAAGCCAGCAGACGGTAAAACATATAACGACGCATCCAATCGTAGTGAAAGCTTTGCTTGTTTTAATCTGCTGGTTGCTTCTCAGTCCTGACGAAGATGCTTCCGGCTTGTCACGTGACTTTCGTTTCGCGTTTTCAGCGGAAATGACGTATTTAAGGCGACTTCTGCCATTTACTGCACCATTGCTGCCGGGGCAGATGTAACTAGGCGAAGACACTGTAAAAATCGCTATATCCGAATTGGTGAGTGATAACCCCTCGTCATCACTGGCATCTACACAGCTCGGGGCATGTTTCGTATTTTTAAAGCCTTTCCTCATTTCGCAAATTAAGTTTTGATTTCTAGATTTGCTGTTTCCGGTTCTCAATGCTTTGAAGTTGTGAGCAATGGAATCGAAAATAATTGTATAAGTATCCCTCTCCCCAGACTCCTGCTCATTTGAAAGAACAAGCTCTTGTTTACTTTGTTCCTCTGTGTTGATTCCCAAATCAGACGAAAAAGATGTTAAAGTTCCTTCGTTTGGTTTAAGTGGTTCATTGGTGTTCCCAATATTTACAGATTTGAGAATTCGTTCTAGGGTAGCGCCTTTAGCGTCATTACATTTATCATCGTCTGTATTTACTTTCCTTGGTAACTTTCTTAGTAGTTCTATACCATCTCCTGAATGTGCTTCCTGTGTCATGTGACATAATCTCTGGATAAACCCCACACGCGATTTTTGCTTGGTTTTGGAGCTTGTACTCACTGTTCCACGAGAGATGGGTTTTTTGTCTAGTCGACAAATTTCGACCGTCACGAGAAAGTACAGTACGAAAATAAGGAGAAACGGTATGAAGAAGTCTAACATGGACACAACAATCAGGTAAGACCATTGGTAAATCGGTGTGCAGATACCGACCAGTTCTGCGCAGCTGAGCAGCCAGTCGATGTCGCTATGATGCCGACCTCCTGACATCAGAATTGTGCTAATTGTAGTCGGGAATAGCCAGGACAGGGCAACGAGAGTCAGTGTTGTTTTCTTAGACATCGGGCGGTACAAAAGAGGTCTGCAGATGGCAATGTATCTGTCCAGAGCCATTAAAGCCACGTGATAGATGGACACCGTGCATAGCACCTTGTCCAGCCAAATCCAGAAGAAGCAGAGCTCCTTGCCCAGCACCCAGCTTCCGTTCTTGCCGATGACGTAAATCCCGATAGGAATGTTGATGAATCCAATAATGGCATCGGTGACGGACATGGAGACGATAAGAATGTGACATGGCGGGCTGTTACTTCTGCCGGAAGTGTGGAGGCCAGTTCTCGGCGACTGCGCACTACGACGACAGAGCGCCAGAATAACTGTGAGATTACTGATACACGTGCAGGCGGCCAGAACACTACATGTCACGGCCAGTGCAATGGTCACAATTCGACTACTGGTGATGTCCACTTGTCTAACCCCTTCTGGACAAAGGGTAGAATTGTTCATTTCTTATGACGTAAATGAACACATCTGGAACAAAAAATAGTTCGTGTGTTATGAACATGTCCAGGCTTTCACAGTTTGTATCATCATCAATTGTTAGGATTGTTTATAATGTTCAAAGTCTAAGCTTCTGACAATTGATTTAATTTAGTTCAGCTTGTAATCGAATCTCCCAATTAGTTTTTCTTAAAACGTTTTAGGAGAAATCGTATCGAAGGATCATCCATTGTTAATGAAGTCGACTTTCTTTTTTGCAACACTTGTAAGTATCGATACCTTATAAAATTGTAAGAATGGATAAACTATAACCCTTTATTTAGGTGTTGAGGCGTTGTGTACTAAGATTGAATTTGATCCATAGACCTAGATTCAGGAAATGAAAAAAAACAACAACATAAAATGTGTATATTATATACATCTTCATTTCTGCAAATATAGACTTTATAAAATGTAAGATAGCTCTGAAATATAATAAATGCATGCACTTTAATCATGGAGGACCTCAGAGCAGTGGAAATTAGGTGGGAAGAGGCTTCACACATTGCCTGAGACAGATTTTTGTGGAAACAGATAGCCGCCCAATGCGCCGAACGATGCGAGAGGATCTAAGTCCTAAGTAAGTAAGAATAGCAGATAAGGTTTTTGAACTAAAATTTTGGTCATAGCAGGATAATGCACTGTAGACACCTCAAAATATGCATTTTTTTTGGTGTTTTAATTACCGGAAATAGTGCCTGGCTTGCCTGGGGAAGCTCACAGTGGGGTGTCTACAGTTTTTCCACTAACTCCTCGAGTGTGCATAAACGTCTTCCGAAAGAATGAAGGGTCATAATGTAATAGAGACTAATTATTTACACACACACACAAAATCTAGCCATCAAGTATGCATCAGTACATTTAAAACAAAACATTCTTTTATCGGTAGGCCTACTATTTTCTAGAAGTAATGGAGCCATTACATTCAATGCACTTCTGAGACACGTACTTAGACTTAGTCCTCCCGCGCCATTCCACGCAGAAGTCGGTCTCAAGCAGAAATCGATATCAATGGTAATCATTACATTACCATTCATTTGTTATATCGCTTTTTTTTTTTGTTATATATCTGTTAGAACTATAATAACAAGAAGTAAGTTATATAAGAATTTGATACACTTAAATTCTTAGTCATTATCTTTTGTTTACAATTTTTTGGTGTACCTTTGTGGGCCCCCTATTCGTCATGGCTAGAGTTCTTTGAGCCCGTTCGCACCATGGATGCTACGCCACTGAATATCAGCCCGTCCCAGCCCTCCTTACTTTAACTTTATCTGAGCTGCGCTCCAAAAAAGTGTATTGTAGACGCTAGAAAAAAAAAAAGAATTTTCAAAAGAACTTAACTTTGGGGTTCCTCTCAGAGGCTTCACAAAAATAGAGAGATTATATATGAAGTGATAGACAAAGATGAAAGAAAGGCATGTCTCTCGTAAATGGTTCCACACACACACACACTCGCAAAAATATACGAATGACAACAAAATTAAGCTAAATATTTACAGGATGGCTGCCTGGTCGTGCGGTTTGCGCGCTGGACTGTCGTTCGGATTTATCGACGGTCGAGGGTTCAAACCCTGCCCGCTTCCATCCCCCGTCGTCCTGCGGGAGGTTTGGACTAGGAAGTAAACTATCTTCAACTCTGAAGGAACATCCGAATTATGTCAAACATTTTACAAAGATTGTGACAGATAGTGACCTAATTTTACTCGTGGTAGCCTAAAGGTTTCAAGACAGAACTAGGGGAGATTATAGAAATGTTGATAACAGAAGATGGATACGTACAATGCTATTTATAGAGTCAAGAAGGATTGACATAACTCTTTCTCTCCTAGCTGACGATAGCAGCGTTGATTCCACCAGAATGTGGTAAATAATTACGGAGAGAAAGAGTTAAATGGACTTGTACAGGAAGACATGTTTTGACATGCGATAACATCACATACTATAAATGTGATTAATTCTAAACTGACATTTTGTGTAAAAGCGACTCGCAATAATCGAGTATGACTGGATGTGCCGTGTGATTTAATTAAAAAAACAACAACAACAAATCTATTTAATGCATTCACTTGATTTTGCCCTTTCGAGTCCAAGTAAAGCATTGGTCCGCATCTTATCTTATATAATACAGACGTTACTTCAAAAAAGATGATTACGTCCAACGCGTCATGCATTTAGTCATGCATATTAACCAATGACTTAAATTCTGCCAGGTCACTGGTTTTCCTGGCTAGCTCAGGCAACCCATTCCATGTTCTAATAGCACTAGGGAAGAAGGAGTATTTGTACAAATTTGTCCTAGCATATGGGACGAGGAATGTGCTTTTATTTTTGTGTCTTTCAGAGTATTTTATTAAATTTTGTTTTTTGTATTTGAAGATTATGGTTCAGTGTTTTATGTATAATAGCATCAGTACTTTTCCACTGTTCACTGGTAAAATGTTTCTCGGGTCCATGTCCACCTTGCTTTCTTTTCTTTATCTATGTTGCTCCCTTCCAAGTTTACTTTGGTCTCACAGCCTTGATCTTCTCATGTGGGTTCCAGTTCAGAGCCTGCTTTGCGACATTTTCCCGTATCCTCCAACATGGTCTGCCCAACCCAGTTCCAATTGCATCATTTGATTTCCTGCTCTATTGGTGTTTGCTGGGCTGTTTCCATTAGATCGTAGTTTGAATTTTTTTTTGGCCATTTAGCACCCATTATATGTCGTAAGCATTTGTTGGTGAATGGCTAAAAGCTTGTCTGCATAGCTACTTGATACTCTCCGTGTCTATGCGCGAGGCCCAACAAACCACGTGGCAGTGGGTGGTTTCTCACTTCGCCTACGCTTGGCCCCGCCACTGCACTTGTGAAATATTTCTACAAGTCACTACAAGGATTTCATTCAAAATGTGTATGTGTGATATGCTCACAAAATGTCAGGATGGACGCTAGGTAAATTAAAAAGAAATCTTTAACTGTCTCCATCGTTGTTTCTCTCTTCTATGTAGGTTCCAGCCAGATGACGCCTAAGCTGGTCTTTAACGTTTCGGGGAGTCACCTTTGTTACGCCTATCAACTTTCAGCCTGCGAAATTAATTCCCCATGCGCAAAGTTGTTTCTAATGCATGATATAGGCTGTGTAGGATATATGCTGTGTCTAGCGTAACTGTAGAAATATAAGCATCTTTTTACGCCACTGACTACGAAGGAATGCATTTTTGCCTTACTTCTATGGATATCTTCTATGTCTATTTAAAATGAATTTGAACTTAGATGAAATAATCGTTGGCAAGTGTACAGAATCCTTTTTTCATCAATCAAAAATGTTTCAATACATATGGAGAGGATAATTTTAACTACGAATCGCCTTTCAACTGTATGTTTAAAAATATTTTAATGTTTGTTTTCAGATATATTTTGTTCACCTCTATCAAGGTGAACTAAGGCATAGTTTATTTAAAGTATTATTAATAGATTCTTATTTCTTCAAAGTCTAATACAAAAAATATACAATAAAAAAATGGTTTTTATTCAAAAAGTACAAGTTTAAACATTTTATTATTGTGTTTTAAATACATAAATTATATATAATTTGTTTGTTAAAATTTTTTTATAATATGTAATGCTAAAATAGAATTTATATGTGTTATGATAATTTTTCAACTTACTTTAAATACATTTTTTTGACGAAAAATGTAAAATTTTGCTATTAAAGTGTCAATAGAGTTCTCTATAGCATTGTACCTTTGAAAATAATCTACTGAAAGGTCACCGTCAAAGGCTGTTAACTGTTGGAAAAAGATGCCATCTATTTTTAATTTATTAAAAAATTACCAGTTTTTAAATTTTAAATGTCAACTACATAAAACATTTTCTTTTCTTTTACTAAACTGTTTTCAATCAAATCTAATGTTTTAATTTTAATATATTTAAGCATTTTAAAGAAATATTCAAGTAATATTTTGTAGAATAGTGTAGAAAATATTTGTAGATTTATCCTTTAATAATACAATTTAATTCAAAGTATGTTTACATTATCTAAATTTGCAACAATTGCATCGTGCCTGTGGTACGTACGTTGAATGTTGGCTTTTAGAGCTAAAAGTAAATGGTTAAAAGCCTAATGGGCGCATAAAAAAACAAAAAACTTTTATTATTATTTTGTGTGTGTGTTTCAATGAAAATCTATACTACGATAACCTGAAAACTAATAATTTGACCTGAATAAATATATATTCTTAGCTTGCAATGAAAACAAAGGCACGCGCTTATTACTGCAAGATGTTCATCTAGTAGCCTTCTTTCTACTATTAATATTTCTCTAACTTGAATGAGGATTTTGACAGTTAGTCTTGTCTAACAATATGATTAAACCAGTTCTTAAAAAAAAAAAAGATAAACATATAAACGGTATTATACAACGAATATCGGCATTTATGACTTGAACAGCGAATAAAAAATTGTTAAAGTACGCCTACATATTGGAGGATCGATAAGAATATTTACCAAAAAGAAAATGTGTCGTTGGTATAGCTTGCTACAATGTTGTTCACTTTTTAAAGTAGAAAAAATGAAGACATTTTCTGGCGTGTATAAATAAGATGAACATGAAATATCCCATTAACTAATGTAAGTACTAGATCCACGGGCTTCTAATCAGTTTTTGGTCAATTTCATTTCGTTTCTGTAACTTTTCGTTCATATGGCCCGCGACACGAGTGTCGGAAATGAAAATGGCCCGCAGATGGAATTAGGTCGGGCACCACTCCTCTAGAGTGTTTCGTTCTTTGATAACGAGGGGAAGAGGTTAGCAACTTGAAAGATGCAAAGTAAGCTGCAATGTCTTCAAGGGTCTCATGTACAACAGATGACTCCAGATTTCTTGGAGTGAAAACGGGAGGTTATCGTAGTAAGTTAGATTTCGTTTAAAATACCATTTGACACTGTTACTAAAGTCTACTATATGTATTGCATTTCAACTCAATTTAATGTTGTTAATATTGTAATAAAAGTTATATTTAGTTGTTGTTTTTTTCACAAAAAGTTATTTAACTTATCTCACGTTTGACAGATCAAAATATAATACGACAACAGCGGTTTAGATTGTCTACCAGCAGTTTGGTGCTACCGGCTAATAAGTCTAAGAAAATGGAAACAACAGGCATAGCGCCATTAAAAGATGAACATAACATAATACATAATGATAATGAAACTAAAGCAAACATCCTAAACAAATACTTTGCATCAGCATTCTCAGCCCCAGGAGACAAAGACATATTTCTTAATTTGAACCAAGTAGACAACATAGAAGATATAGTAGTACAAGAAAATGGAATTCAAAAACTATTAGCCAACACCAAACCAAATAAAGCGTCTGGACCTGATGGTATTCCAGCTAGATTACTCAAAGAACTAAGCAATGAGCTAGCCCCAGTGTTCAAAATACTCTTTCAGGCTTCACTTAACCAGGGCAGAGTACCAAAGGACTGGAAAGAAGCTAATGTCACCCCCCTATTTAAAAAAGGAGAAAAATCTGATCCAGGAAACTACAGACCAGTATCACTTACCAGCATCACATGTAAAATCCTAGAACACATAATATGTAGCAACATCATAAACCACTTAGACAAACATAATGTCCTCACCCCATACCAACATGGCTTTAGGAAATATAGATCATGTGAAACACAACTAATAGGACTAATTGATGATTTTTCAAAAGGTTTAGATAATAGTGAAAAAATAGATGCTTTCCAACTAGATTTTTCTAAGGCTTTTGACAAAGTTCACCACCATAGTTTGCTTAAAAAATTAAAATATTTTGGCATTAATGGTCCACTGCATCAGTGGATTAAAGATTTTCTGATAGGGAGAGAACAAACTGTAATAATGAATGGCTCTAAATCAACACCAATAACAGTAAACTCAGGTGTACCTCAAGGAACAGTCTTGGGTCCACTACTATTTTTAATTTACATAAATGATTTACCAAATTGCATTACTTCAGGAACAAAAGACAGATTATTTGCAGACGATTGCATAATATACAGAACAATAAAAACAAAACAAGACACATATATTTTACAAAGAGAATTAGATGAATTACAGAAATGGGAATCAAATTGGAGCATGTCTTTCCACCCAGAAAAATGTCAGTTGTTAAGAGTAACAAAAAAACTAAGAAAAAATTAATTCCACTTATCTTATTCATGGTAAACCAGTAACACAGACTAAAAACGCAAAATACCTAGGTGTTATAATAAATGAAAAACTGTCATGGAATCCACATATTGATGAAACTATAAAAAAAAATCAAACAAAGCATTAGGATTTATTAAAAGAAATTTCTATAAATCAAAAAAGAACATAAAACTAAAATGTTATTTAACCTTGGTTAGGCCAATAATAAAATATGCATCCTCCGTTTAGGACCCCTCAACTCAAGAAAACATTAAGAAACTGGAACAGACACAAAATAGAGCAGTGAGATTCATAACAAATAAATATTCACATTTGACTAGAGTAACACCTATAGTAAAATCACTAAATTTAGAAAGCCTTCAGGACAGAAGACTCAAAAGTAAAGTAGCAATTATACATAAAACACTGAACCATAATCTTCAAATACAAAAACAAAATTTAATAAAATACTCTGAAAGACACAAAGATAAAGATGTATCCCTCGTCCCATATGCTAGGACAAATTTGTACAAATACTCCTTCTTCCCTAGTGCTATTAGAGCATGGAATGGGTTGCCTGATCTAGCCAGGAAAACCAGTGACTTGGCAGAATTTAAGTCATTGGTTAATATGCATGACTAAATGCATGACGCGTAGGACGTAATCATCTTCTTTTTTGAAGTAACGTCTGTATTATATAAGATAAGATAAGAAGATTTAAAAGTCGATCTACTTACTTTTAAAAGTCGATCTACTTACATTTAAAAGTCGATCTACTTACACTTAAAAGTCGATCTACTTACACTTAAAAGTCGATCTACTTACATTTGAAAGTCGATCTACTTACACTTAAAAAGTCGATCTACTTACATTTAAAACTTGTGGCTATCAGACAGTAACACAGCTCTTCAGCAACACTTTTTCAACCTTCGCTAGAGTTTGGGTTTTTATAATTTTACAAAGTGACAGAAAAACCTAAGCTCCAGGGGAAATCACCCTAGGGGTAATTAAATCGTCTGCTTGTCGTTCTTATGAATACAAATAAAAACCAGTGTCCAGCTCACACACACCGTTGTATATTTTGTTGGGGTACGGAAAGGCGGGGAAGGGGAAGTGCTAAGAGATTATTGCCAATGTCTACCAAAGGGTGATGGTGAATTATTCATGTTCTATGTTATAGTTATAGCCAGATGAACGACAGCATTAAAAGTGCAATGGGACGCAATCGGCAGTGTTAATCGCTTGGTATCAAAGATTGCATGATTTGATATTCAATGGGGAATGGCACTTTCTATAATGTCATATACAAAATGACATGCACATATGTATATATGTATCCGACATTGTAATCTACGGGGCAGAGGATGTAATGATCATTTGATTCTGTGGCCCACTGTTAACGAGGGTGTCATGAGGCCAGAACAACGACCACCCGCTTTTACTTTCCCAAACCTAATGTCAAGTATCCATTAGAGCTGGGTGGAATCTCATAGATCCTAAATTAAAAATCCTAGTCTTTATAAGGATTCGAACCCGGGATCCCCGGTTTGGAAGCCAAGTGCTTTACAACACAGCCACCGCCCCCCATACACCTATGTATAAAGACATATTCAAAAATGATATACTATGACTTCTAAAATAATCAAATATAAATAAAAATAGGTAAAATGACTTCTGTATGTTTAGATTGGCTATATCGACATTTGGTACCCAGAGGCCTCCCCCCCCCCAATAAATAGATTGAGATGTGAGTCTTGTACTTAGCGTAAAACATTTAAAAAAATATTCTCTCCTATAAAGAGATTATAGTCAAGGCAAAAGACAGAGGATTGGAGAAAGACGGTCGACTGATCATGAGTGGTTCCCCAACGGTTCATTAGACAAAGGATAGGTGAGGATAAATATCAAATAATTTCAAATCATATGAAACAATAAAATAAATAAAAGGTATATATAAAAAGAATAGAGTTAACCTGCCCACCTTCTTGTATGGATACAATAGGTTACGTAAACCCAGTCAGACGTCTTACCTTATCTTATAAAATACAGACGTTACTTAAAAAAAATGATTGCGTTTTACGTGTGTTCCTTTGTCAATCTAGTCATGCATATTAACCAATGACTTAAATTCTGCCAAGTCACTGGCTTTCCTGGCTAGCTCAGGCAACCCATTCCATGCTCTAATAGCACTAGGGAAGAAGGAGTATTTGTACAAATTTGTCCTAGCATATGGGACGAGGAATGTGTCTTTATTTTTGTGTCTTTCAGAGTATTTTATTAAATTTTGTTTTTGTATTTGAAGATTATGGTTCAGTGTTTTATGTACTTTACTTTTGAGTCTTTACTTAAGTTGTTACTCTAGTCAAATGTGAAAATTCATTAGTAATGAATCTCACTGCTCTATTTTGTGTCTGTTTCACTTTCTTTTTTTTTTTTTTAAAGGAAACCTCAGCATTTGTGCTATTTATTTTTAGCTTTTTCATCCTAGGAATCCTTGGGCCCTAGGCCTCTTTTTTCTTGCCTCTTTTAGGGTATTTGTTTCATCTCCTTTTTGGGCTCATTCCTCTTTTTTTTGGGCCTCTTGTTTTTTTTTTTGTTTTTTTTTTAATTCTATTGAAAAGAAATCACTTAACATATTATATTATATTAAATAATAATACAAAGAATATTTTATAAAAACAAATTTGTATGAAGGAAATGGTTTAAAAAAAACACATTCCAGGATTTCCATCATGATCATGTAATAACGTACAAAACTAATAAGATAAAAAAATTACATGGAAACGCTTTCAATACTGGCTGAAATAGGGCATACAGCCAGGGTCCAGAAAGTGATAAGGTATGGGGATACTCCGACGGAGAGAATGATTAATTATGATTGCATTTGTATAGACAAGCACAACTATGGCTTACTCGGTTCAAATGCTTTTTCTTGATCTACAGATAAAAGAGACACATTGAGGTTTTTAATCCTTACTGTACATGATAAAATCCCGCAAAAAATGCGTCACGCCGTCTATGTTTGGCGCACGGAAACAAAGGTGGGTCACTCCTGGTGTAAAGGCAATTATTTTATTTGTTTCTTTTGTTTGACTGTTTCTATTTGGAATGACGATCCCCCATTTTTTTCTACCTTATGTCATTAACCCCATTATTCTGTTTTTATGCTTCCAAAGGACATCTACTAACAGTTTGAGGAGTAGACAATCCTAAATATAATGATCTGTTTCAGATACAATAGAATGAAGTGTATTATTTGTTAAGGTTATTTCAGCCGATCATATTTACAAAAGACCTTTAAAAGGGTGATTATTCGTACCAATCTTCTGAAATAAAAAAAAATACACAGTTTACTCCCCTGTCACAGACGTTTTGCGATTGTTAATAAATGTCATTAGAAACAAGAAGCAAAATAGATTTTCATACATGGCGTAAAATCTAAAAGTAGCGAGCTTTTTGGTGTATCCGGTGTACACAATAAATAGAAGCGTTGATAAGTTATCTTTTTAAAAAGTTGTTTGATTTTTTTTTCTGCACCGTTTAACATTATAAAGAATTTTGGACTTATTGTGTTTGTGACTTTGATTTAGTTGCCAATATGGAAGTTTTATCTAGCGTCTTTGACATTGTATAGTCTATTGCGTGTGTCTGTTTGTCCAATGTAAAAAAAAAAAAATGGATTATATAAGTTTTTTTTTTACTTAGAGGCAATGACGCGACGAATTAAAAAACAAGACTAGGTTTTTAAGCAGAATAGCGAAATGTCAACAGACTACTTTAGACGGCTTTAGAGAGAGAGAGAGGCAGGTTTTTATGAACGTAGAGATTCCCTGTGTTATTATGAAAATTCTTGTTCGACATTCGCTATCAGCCTCGACCAAATTACATTGTTGACATTTCGCCTGTGTTATTTAATTTCGATATTTGAGTGTTACTTCTGTTTTATTTATCTGCATAAGACACAGCAAGGTAGTATCTATCAGTAATTAATTTTTAATAGGTTTAAGCTTACAATAATACATTTGCGCGATTTGGAAATAAAAAAAAAAACAAGGTTACAAAGACAGTTTGTGTGGAAACACAAACTCAAAATCAGCCCCCGAAGTGATCCACCCAGGCAGGTAAAAATGCAGTTTTCAGAAAGAATATCAGAATGAAATTCTATCAAAGACAAATGATAGAAAAGAATAGAGAAAGAAGGTTGACAGATCTTGTGTGGTGCCCCAGCGGTCCAGCAGACCAAAGGATAGGTGAAAGTCAATGTAAAGTATGATGTGAACCTGGCCTAACTGATGTCTTATAATGAATATCTTATTGATCTAATTGTTTTGTAAAGGATAAATCTCTTATTTAAATCCTCAAGAAAAATACATTTCCGTAAAGAAAAAAAAACACCAATTTTCTGACAAAATTAAAAACCGTTTGCCACTAAAAAACGTCTGTTTATTGCAACTTTTTGTTCTCATTGTCCAACCATTTTTGTGGATCAGTTGGGACAGGGGGAAGAATTCTAGCGTCAACTCGAGGAAAAAGTCAGAAGTTAACTACCCTCAAGCAGGGTGCAGCACTCATGGAGGCACGACTTTCGATTTTAAACTGCATTGTGGCCGTAACAATTGTGTGTAGTGGGCAGAGGGGAAATGCTGATAAGTCGACAAAATTTCGACCAAAGCCCACGCTTTTTTTTTTTAATCATCCCACCTGAAGTTCTATGAGATGACATCAACGTTGTTTTACTACTGAAGGTGACCAACCTATATATTATATTCAAAAGCGAGATTACAAAAAGGAGATAATTCGTGCATAGCTTTATGGAATGAGAAAATACAGAGTTTGTTCCCGTAAGTAAGTTGCCCTTTCAGACCACGCGGTTTATATTGCTGATGATGTATAGGTCATCTATTTCGTTTAACTAGGGTGTCATGTGGCCAGCACAACGACCAACTTTTCCCAAACTGATGTCAGGTACCCATCAGAGCTGGGTGGACTCATGGGCGCCATAAAGATCCCTAGATTATAAAATCACAGTCTCCACCAGGAGGATTGGAACCCGTACCCGAGTTCGGAAGCCAAGCGCCTTACCACCCAACCACCGTGCCTCTTGTTCCTTTGTGTCCCATTTAATAACGTACGCTAATTAAAGGCGACACATTGTAAGCATAGAGCTCGTAGTTTATCCAAACTAATAAGATAAATAAATTACATGGAAACGATTTCAATACTGGCTGAAATAGGGCATACAAATAGCAGTCTTAATAATAATCTTAAAAACAGTTAATCAAACCAAGGTCAATCTGCCTCAACACACACCGCTGTACTTTGAACAAATAAAAATGGTCTTCAATAGTAACATTTCATTTCAGAACGAGGCTACTATAAACAAGACTTTTCATCGGTGGTTCTCATGCACTGAAGGCGAGGCACATCCATAAATAGCAAAGATTTTGGTGTATCCGGTGGAGAGATTATTGACCCCCCCCCCGGCTATCTTTATATATATTGTGATATATAAGCATTACAATTTATACTATATACATTCAGTCCCTATCTGTCCATTAAAAAAATAAATTTTTCTAAAAGTTTTGACTTTTTCATAATGGGTCAGACCCCGACGTGCTTCCCCCAAATAAATTAAAGGATTGGTGTGCGAAAGGCTCAACAACAAACCGCATCACAAATGAAAAGATTAGAAACAGGATTAGAAACAGGATTACTTCAATAATTGGACCCTACTGTCAAAAAAAAAACAAAAAAAACAACAACTCTATGACAATATCACAATGTCCACAGAGCTGGCAAAGACCTTCCTTCAGGGAACAGAACCTGGAAAAAGAATAAGAGATGGACAGAGAAAGCGATGGGAAGACAACATCAAAGATTGGACGGTTATGTCTTTTAAAGAGATTCTATCCAAGGCAAAAGACAGACAGCAATGAAGAAAAACAGTCAGCAGATCTTGCGTGGTGCCCCAACGGTTCAACAGACTAAGGGATAAATGAAGCGAGACGCGCCGAGTGGCATTCATCATACATCTACATTTTGTCACATAGACATTCACATTCATCCATACATCTACATTTTGTCACATAGACATTCACATTCATCATACATCTACATTTTGTCACATAGACATTCACATTCATCCATACATCTACATTTTGTCACATAGACATTCACATTCATCATACATCTACATTTTGTCACATAGACATTCACATTCATCATAAATCTACATTTTGTCACATAGACATTCACATTCATCCATACATACATCCACATTTCCTTATACAGACACCAACAACATCAACCATAATTTGTATTTCTATCCATACACAGAAAGCAAAAAAAATAAATTAATTAATAAAAATAAATACCCCAAAACGCATACACAAACGAAATACAAATATAAAACACACACACGCACAGTTTGAACAATAATAAAACTCAGATTCTGTTTCTGTATTTTAAAAATGTTTAATCATGAAAATCTTTTTTTAATATGTGAGAGTAAAAATCGAAGAAAGAAATACAATAATAATTTACAAGCGAACATATTTCAAATATTGACCAATGTACACATTGCGAACACAACAACGTCGAAGCCACATCTACATTTGTAGGAGCATACAATCCAATGTCTCGAAAAGCACACACATATCTATTGCGTCATTATTTCATTTTTACCAGTCAATATTTCCACGTTAGTGTGTTTGGGTATTCCCAATCAATTCACCTTCCATCTTGCGCTTTAAAAGTAGTTCTATTTAATTACTACTAAACAACGACTGGTGTTCTAAATCACTGGTGGATTTAGGGACTGGGGGGGGGGGCGGGCGATGGCCTCCTACTCGACCAACCCCCATGCAGGAGGGGAGGATTTTTTAATTTAGAGAAATCACAATATTTGTGTATAATTTTTTTCCTATCTTAATAATATTTACTAATTATTTATAACAAATCTTTATATCCCCCCCTTTTTTTTTTTCTAGTTTGTTGGCCGATTCTGTAGGGTGGGATGGGGGCGGACGATTGTATCTGTAGCCCCAACCCTAGACCCCGACCTTTTTGCGTGGGAGGTACTGTTTAATTTTTGTGAAGAAATCACAAATTGTGAATAACAAAATTATTCATATATCTATATAATAATAAGGCTTGTCTTCTAGATCCATTGGGTTTCCTAAGTTTTCGTGGCCCACGGTTAACGAGGGTGTCATATGGCCAGCACAACGACAGCAGCCTTTACTTTTCCCAACTAATGTCAGGTATCCATTAGAGATGGGTGGACTCAGAGGCACCCTAAAGATTCTGAAGGTAAAGATTACTAGGATTCGAACCCGGGACCCCAAGTTCGGAAGCCGAGCAATTTACCATTCAGCCACCGCACTTCCTAATAATTAGGAACGGAGCACTGACCTGTTGATGCATACTTTGCCCGGTTCGTCCGAACTATGACTCCCCGATGCTGTAAATGTAAAAAGTGCACCGGAGCAGTGTCGCATATTTTGCACGAGTGTCCCCAGATCATGCAGTTAAGGGGGGACGTGTCTGAGCAATCACTTGATTGGTATGGAGGCTACTAGGTATTGCGCCGTACGGCCCGTTTCTCGCCTTTCGGAGCTCATCTCAGGATGCGCTAGTGGTTCTAACCCCACATCTCAGAGCTCATCTCAGGATGCGCTAGTGGTTCTAGCCGCACATCTCAGAGCTCATCTCAGGACGCAATAGTGGTTCTAGCCACACATCTCGGAGCTCATCTCAGGATGCGCTAGCGGTTCTAACAAAACATCTCGGAGCTCATCTCAGGATGCGCTAGTGGTTCTAGCCGCACATCTCGGAGCTCATCTCAGGATGCGCTAGTGGTTCTAACCCCACATCTTGGAGCTCATCTCAGGATGCGCTAGTGGTTCTAACCACACATCTTGGAGCTCATCTCAGGATGCGCTAGTGGTTCTAACCACACATCTTGGAGCTCATCTCAGGATGCGCTAGTGGTTCTAGCCGCACATCGTTAGCTTCTTTTCATTGGGTATTTTAATATGACCCTGTACTTAGAGTTAATCTACTAGCGGTCTAATTGTCTTTTGGAATTAAGGTCGGCCCTCTTGGTGTAGAATATAGAACCTTAGTCTAAATTTCAAGATAATATCTACAGTCTTGCGAGTTTATTTAGTTACACATATTTAATTTCATTGACATTAACATAAGCCAACAGAAATAAAGAGAGACAGACAGACAGAGACACAGAAGCACTTAGATTTGGCGAGGTTAGAGGCGGAATATTAAAAAAAAATCTGTGCTTAAGTTTTGTTATGTTATGTTGTTATTAATGTAAAAAAACTCAAAGCTGAAACATTTACTTCTTTAATGTTTATGCTATAACTCTTTCCCTCCAAACTGACGATACCAGCGTTGATTCCACCATTATGTGGTAAATAATTACGGAGAGAAAGAGTTAAGGATTTTACATTAATCAATTACACTCTTATCATGCCTATTTCTATACACACAGCAATTTTGTTAAAAATTAATATACTTTAATAACCAGCATTTTTTTTTCAATTTATTATAAGTGATTTTTAATATTCTCATAAAAAAATTTAGTTAAATATATATTTTAAATAATTCGTTTTTGTTTTGGTAAATTAAGGTTTGCATATCTATATTACAACCACTCGCATCATCACATTAAACTAGGTTGTGAACTGAACAACGATTGTTTTTTTACTTTAAGACATTATGATTTCCTATAAACGATAATACTATTGAGATACATCGGGCCGCGTGATTTAATACAATTACAAATATTTTATGAATTAAAAACATTTGTTGAATAAAAGAGTCAGTACACTGATGAATACAAAGTAATTAAATGGTATAACACTTGAGCTAAAATATTTGCTTAAAAGAAAGCGATATTTCAATCTAAATGAAATTTAAATGGAAGTGACTATCCAGGTTGATCAAAAACACCCATGTAATTGTTTCTAATCACATCTAGTAAGTATGTCGATTCTTCAAAATAGAAGACACAGAAGTATCCATACCACTGATCTCAAGGTATCTCACAGTATAATCAGCGTGCATCAACTTTATACTCCATTGATCAGCCAGGACTGGGGTTCCCATGGGTGGACTTCAATAGGTGCATCAAATGGTCAGCCAGGACTGTGGGTCCCATGGGATGGACTTCAATAGGTGCATCAAGTTTATACTCAAATGATTAGCCAGGACAGAGAGTCCAACGGGATGAACTCAGTGGGTGCATCAAATGGTCAGCCAGGACTGAGGGTCCTACGGGATGGACTTCAGTATTCGTGGAATTCAGTACTGAACCAAAGGAACGAAGTTTGATGAGTTAGAACTGGTATTACATTCAAACCAAAAAAAAATAATCAAAGATCACATGCTTTTATATATATATGAACATTTTTGCAATATAAAGACAATTAAAAAAAACTTTCGGGAAATATATATATATATATATATATATATATATATATATATATATATATATATATATATATATATATATATAGTAAACAGGGATAGAATTGTATATTTAAATGTAATATATAAATATAAATTTGGGATAAATGTTTAAAAATATTTTTAAAAATCTTTGAAAAAGTTATATACATGAAAATTTAAAAAAGTGATGAAAAGTTGAATTGTGTAATGCGATGACTTATTTGAAGTCTGATGTAATGAGCTATTTGATGTCTGATGCAATGAGTTATTTGATGTCTGAGGCAATGAGTTATTTGATGTCTGACGCAATTGATGTCTGATACAATGAGGTATTTGATGTCTGATACAATGATTTATTTGAAGTCTGATGCAATGAGTTATTTGATGACTGATGCAATGAGTTTTTTGATGTCTGATGCAATGAGTTTTTTGAAGTCTGATGCAATGAGTTGTGTGATGTCTACCTGCTAAAATGACGTTAAAATGATTGTTTGTTAGCTGAACTGTTGATGAAGGTGCACTATTGTTATGCGGTAGTCACAAGGCCAGAAGAAAGTAGAAATCAATGTTATAACTGAAGCGTTAGACACACGTGTAAACATAATTTAAAACAGATTGTTGGTGGTTCTCTTATAAAACTATGCTGGACCCGATGTCATGGTGGCGATGATCTTTCAGGATCCCAAGTCTCTGATCAATATGACAGTAGGTAGGTGATCCTTCAGGATCCCAAGTCTCTGATCAATATGACAGTAGGTAGGTGATCTTTCAGGATCCCAAGTCTCTGATCAATATGTCAGTGGGTAGGTGATCCTTCAGGATCCCAAGTCTCTGAACAGCTTGCTGTGAGTCATTGGAATGACCTTTTTAAAAATTGTTAACTGTCTAATTAAACACACTGAAAGACACTAACAGCCAAAATAAAAATACCCCGACCCCCACAATTTAAGATTAATGACATGGATGCAGAATGTTTGTCGTTCGTTTAAAAAAAATTAAAAGACTCCAATTTGTGTCCAGCCTGTTTTTTTTTTTAACTTTGAGATAATTTGATAGTCTTATAACATCGAAATTTACGGATTATTGCTTAAAAAATCAAGGGGTTGATAACTTTAACTCGTTTAAAGAGAAATACGGATACCATGAAAAGAACCCCAATAATCTCTCTCTATATTACTGCCCTTACAGTTATAACTAAAACAATAAAAAGCGGTTACTCCCTTCAGAGAGTAGCATCTTAAGTCAGAAGGAACTGTTTTACAAAGAAAACACTGTAAAAGTTACAAAGATATTGGAAAAGTGCCTAGAATGTACTTAGGCGGACTACAGTGGATTAACTTTACTGGCGTCCTGGTGACTTGTGTGATGGTCATCTGAGGTCATCATTCGAATGAATTCTGGGAAAGAGAAAGGAAATAAAGTATTGGTGTTGTTTTCTTTTTAATCATTGGTTAAGTGGTAAAGCGCTTGGTTTACGAACCGAAGGATCTATTGTTTGAATCTTATATATAATGAGATGAAAGAAGCATTCTGGGAATGATGTGACCGAAGAATTCTGGCAATAATGTTTTCACATGTTGTCTTAATTATTCAATTACGATAATAACGCAGCTCAGTTGAAATTCACTTTATATCCATAGTTAAATTTTAAAATTAAAACAACATTAATACAAACACCTTTTTACAAATTGAACAAACCACCTTTCGTTTAACTTCGTTTTTTTTGGACACTTTTTCGAGTTCTCCGTATTCGCACTTTTATTCTCTCATTCACTTCCTGTTATTATTATTATAGCTTTTATATAGCGCTACTTTCATGCTTATAGCATGCTCAGAGCGCTTTGGTCCAATCTCATTTGTGGACCGGTGGGGGGAGGGGGTATCTAGGTGTTGGTTTTCCGTGCTGCCTTTAGGCGCTCAGTAAACGCAACTCTGCCCGAGTCGGGTGTCGAACCTCGAGCCCCCTTCTAGGTAGCCAAGTTCAAGCGCTCTTAGCCTCTCGACCACGCTTCCCACTGTTTCACTTTTAGATGAATCCCTAAGGCCAAGGGTGTTAATCTAAATTATTTCACACGACAGGTCACAGCAACGGAGTTGAGAAATACATATATACAGGGCTTTTTTGTGACGGTACGCACCGGTACGACGTACCGGCACCTTTTTGAAAAAAAAATTACTTTTCTTGTATTTTAACGTATATTATTAATTTTTAGTAGTTAAAAGTTAGGCAATCAACTACTGAGTACGGGCATCTATTTTTTGTGTGATATCATCATATAATGTATGTATTATTCTTTTTTTTTTTTTTTTTATATTCACGCCATTAACGTTCTACTTCGAGTTTGAATTCATTTGAATATATTTGACGTTTTCTTTCTAATGTTTCATACACCACACGCCACGCCAAGTATCCAGCACTCTAGACTCTCATCTGCATAGAATATTTTATGGACGGTCATCCACCTGACTAAACTGGTCACTTGTCTTCTGGTGAGTAAGCTGCTAGTACTTTACCAATTGAATCAATCTGTGGTGGGTAGATACTATAAACACGAGTGATTTTCATCTGTAATTATACGATTATTTTGAGCGCTTTGCAGTAAGTTTGAGTTTGTTAATGTTGATTTGTTCAACTTTCCCCCCCCCCCAGCTAAGTGTGTGTCTTTTGTTTGGTGTAATGAACAAATTGTAAATCAAATTTCCATACGGACAATAAAGATTATTATTATTTTTTTTTAAAATTATTATTATTATTATTATCGCCGTGTTTATGACTCGGAGCAGGAGTTTCACCGTGTAGTTCCGCCCCTTGTTGCACACCTCTTTTTGTTCTATGGTGCAGCGTGGTGCGCATGAGAGCATGAACGCGCTGACGTCCCAGGAGAATGACGTCAGAGAGGTGCAGAAAGCAATGCACGAAGGCCAGACGCTATTATTGTCATGGGTGTATTCTTGTTTTCTGAAGTGTTTTACATTTGAATTAATTTATTCATGTATTTTTGTCAAGAATGAATAATTCTGCAAAGTTTCAACTTGATCCGATATTGGAAAGTGATAGCAAGTACGTGTTCAAGGCGTGTACCAGACAGACGGAAAGAGTTTCTATAAGCTTTGTAAGAAAAGTATTCATACCACCACCAATACCTGCCTTCAAACAGCTTATTTTAGCATCTGTCCCTTGATACCGCTACCAATCGAGAACAATCTTTATAGAAGGCCTCAACACAGACCTGCAGCTTCAAAACATGCGGGCAGTTGAGACCAATAGCTTTTTGCCACGGCGTACCGATCTGTGACGTGGCAACAAGCTATTGGTCTAAACTGCCCACAGTTTGTGACGTTGCAAGTCAGTGGTGAGGCCTTCTATAACCATTGTTCTCGCACAACTGCCTGCCTTAAAATAGCTTATATCAGCATCTCTCACCTTGATAGTTGATTCGCCCATCCCCGTCCATATCTGCCTCCCGGATCATGTCCTCCACTTCCTTGTCGCTCAGCTTCTCCCCCAGGTTCGTCATCACGTGTCGCAGCTCAGCAGCGTTGATGTAGCCGTCTCCGTTCTTGTCGAAGATCTTGAAGGCATCAGTGATCTCTTCCAGTTCGTGTTTCTCGGACTTCTTGGACATCATGGACAAAAACTCGTTAAATTCAATAGTTCCGTTTCCTGAAGAAGGAATAGAAGAATTCTGGGAATGATGGGACAGAATAATTCTGGGAATGATGTGAAAGAATAATTCTGGGAATGCTGGAACAGAACAATTCTGGGAATGCTGTGAAAGAAGAATTCTGGTAATTATGTGAAAGAAGAATTCTGGTGAATGCTGTGAAAGAAGAATTCTGGGAATGAGATGAAAGAAGAATTCTGGGAACAATGTGACAGAGGAATTCTGGATATGATGTAACAGAAGAATTCTGGCATCAATGTCTTAATTATTCAATTACGAAAATTCACAGCTAATTTGAAAATTACTTTATATCCATAGTTCCATTTTCAAAATTAAAACAACATTAATACAAACACCTTTTTACAAATTGAACAAACCACCTTTCGTTTAACTTCGTTTTTTTTTTTGGACACTTTTTCGAGTTCTCCGCATTCGCACTTTTATTCTCTCATTCACTTCCTGTTTCACTTTTAGATGAATCCCAAACGCCAAGGGTGTTAAAGTCAATTATTTCAAACGACAGGTCACAGCAAATGGGAAATAATTGCACAGATACTAATATTATGAGGATTATTAGCCTGAAAATCTCCAATAGTTTATAAAACAATTTTTTTTTTTAACTTTGCTTTATTTTTTGAAATTCCTTTTTATTTTTTGTGTGCAGACCAAGGCCCCTTTCATGTTTAATTAGTCACATCCTCCCTCACAGTAATTGTCTAACCTTAAACTTACCATCTGCGTCTACTTCGTTGATCATATCTCTCAGCTCTGTTTCCGTGGGGTTCTGCCCCAAAGACCTGAGGACCGTCCCAAGCTCTTTAGCAGTAATCCTTCCGTCTCCATCTTTATCAAACATGTAGAAGGCTTCTCTGAACTCTGTGGACACACAAAATGGAGTCAATGTGCTGGACATTTAGGACACACCCAAAGACACAATGGAGTCAATGTGCTGGACATTTAAAACACATCCAAAGACACAATGGAGCCAATGTACTGGACATTTAGGAAACACCCAAAGACACAATGGAGACAATGTGCTGGACATTTAGGACACACCCAAAGACACAATGGAGTCAATGTGCTGGACATTTAGGACACACCCAAAGACACAATGGAATCAATGTGCTGGACACTTAGGACACACCCAAAGACACAATGGAGACAATGTGCTGGACATTTAGGACACACCCATAGACACAATGGAGTCAATCTGCTGGACATTTAGGACAAACTAAAAGACACAAACGATACAAAGTTTGTTTGTAAAATGTTTGACATGTTTCGGATGTTCCTTCAGACGTGAAGATAAATTACTTCCTAATCAAAACCTACAGCAGTACGACCGGGAATGGTAGAGGGCAGGGTTGAACCCGGGACCATCGAACGACAATCCATCGCGGAAACCGCACCACCCCGCATCCATCCATTCAGTGTTAGGGAAATATACACAAATCATTAATATACTGTAAAGCGCATTTGCTACGACTTGAATGTTTCTGAAATTTAAGGTGCATCTTGGGAAATTAAGGAAACCTAAATAGAAATTTACTCTGAAGCACGGAGACATTTTTCCAGATACCTCATTCACCAGGTGTCCAAACAAGAGATTGGACAAGAGACGGGACGTGTGGCTCAGAGGCCAAGATCGCTTGGCTCCGGCTTGGACACTTGCCAAGGGTGCTTGAGTTCGAATCCCAACTCGAGTAGAGTTGTGTTTGAGTCTTCATTAAAGAGCCAATAAAATAAATAGACTTTCGGGAACATATTGTCTACCTTCTTCTCAGTCTGGAGGTTTTGTTACATCACAAGGCCTATCACTAGAATTTATATATTCGAATAGATGTATACATCCGCTTTAGCAGGAGTTATTTCGTGGGTAGGGGGAATCGAGGTGGGGTAAAAAATGGTCCGTTTTTGTTTAAATGGAGGCGCGGTGGCTGAGCGGTAAGGCGCTCGGCTTCCGAACCGGGGGTCCTGGGTTCGAATCCTGGTGAAGACTGGGATCTTTATTCTGGATCTTTGGGCTCCTCTGAGTCCACCCAGCTCTAATGGGTAACAGACATTAGTTGGGGAAAAGTAAAGGCGATTGGTCGTTGTGTTAGCCACACGACACCCTTGTTAACTAAATAGTCACTATCTTCTTTTTAAAAGAATTCTTAATATTTTATTAGTTTTAATTGTTTTGTTAAGTTAAAAAAAATTTAGTTATAAAAATTAATTGTTTCACGTAGAGCCTTTTCAATTAAATATTTTTTTTTCCTTGTTTTATTTTTCTTAATTAAAAGGAAGATCAGCTTTCTGATATCCATATGGACTATTTGACTGACCAACGGTTTGTGAGGACATGAAATCTTTATACCTTTGCGCTTGAAATGTTCCACCTCAGGGCATTGAACATCCACTGGTCAACGCCCCTGATGTAAAAATCATTTTAATATGTTGTGTGTCCAACCTGAGCTGACACCCAGGAGCTCGGGGGGGGGGGGAATCCTAGACGTTACTATTTTTAGCTTCGATGAAGTGTCCAGAAGATGTTTACGATTCATTACGCGGACAAATGATAAATTCCTTTCTAAGATGGACTTTGTCACAGCAGTGTGGGAGAATGGCTGACAGGAATTAGATGGGCCCAAGATAAAGTAGAAGACGTGGGGAGAAGAATTATTCGTTGTGTCATGTTGCTTTTAAAAATATGACAACGCAAAGGTTGGCTACTCTATACAAAACAAGCAAAAAAAATTAAAATAAATATATTTATATATATTTAAATACCTTTTGAAAAAAATGAAAAGGCTTATCTAATGAGAAGAACTCCACATATAAAGCCACATGTCTCAATGCTGTAAGATTTATTTCCCTTGTTCTATATTAGACATCATTAATTATTTAATTTCCACAATTTAATTAATTAATTGGTTAATGTTTTATTGTTGGACAATGAATAATTAAACTAAATTTCAACTTAATCCAAGACCTGCTAACCATTGTAAAGAAACGCAAGCTTCAAATATATGGCCATGTTTCAAGATCCACGGGGCTCGCGAAGAATTTCCTTCAGGGAACTGTACCAGGAAAAAGAAGATGAGGCAGACAGAGAAAGCGATGGGAGGACAACATAAAAGAATGGACGGGCCTACCATTGATAGAGGTTTTAAACAAGGCAAAAGACAGGAATGGAGAAAGACGGTCAACAAATCTTGCTTGGTCAACGGTCCAACCGACTAAGGAATAGGTAAAGGTAAATCTAACAATAAGGGTGGGAGAAAATACGTGTCTAAAATATGGACCAGAGTTAATATAAGCTTTGTAATAAACGCAATTCTTTTGTCCTCCAGAAACAAAAATGTAAATGACCTTGACACTCTGGTCTAATTGTTGGAACGACTTTGCATAAAGGGGGATACTCAAAATGGGTCAGCCAGTTAAAAAGTTCAAAATGAATGACATCATTCTTGCAATTTATATAGCTAGCTTGCACAGTCTAGGCTCGGGGCCTGGGGCAGTTGCCCCCTTGCCACCACCTAAAGCCTCCAATGCCTGGAGATGAAGCTATATGATTAGTCGATAAAATAACTAAGTAGACATGTCTTTACACTTGTGTAATTTGTTTCACAGAAAAATGGGGGGGGGGGGGAGGGGGAAGTGCACGGCTAAAGGACTTTAATAATATATTTGGGGTTCTGAATACACATACAATTATGGTACTGCATCATTATATAATAATTTAGTGGACTTTCTTTAAAATATGTCACAATCTATGTAAAGATGACATATAATAAACACTCATGAGTATAATGGAGACCAATGACACGTTTTTTGGTGTCATTTTTCAGACATACGTTGAGAGAACAAAATGTCATTTGCATAATAAATTTTCAATAAAAACATAAGCTGTTCTGAATAATAGCGTCCGAGAGAAAGGGAAATAACTGCCATAATCCAAGAGCAAGGGAGATAATTGTATTAGTGAGGCGCATAATAAACAAAATGTTTTGACCAGGAAAACGCTATCCACTGTGACGCACTCTACACGAGAAAGCACGCATAGATATCTGAATATTCTGCTGGCTAAATGAGTCGGTAAATCAGCTTGGCTTGACGACTATGTTAAATCTAGTCTCTGGCGACTATGTTATATCTAGTCTCTGGGGCACCGACAAGTGCCGATGACTGAATGATGCCATAGTCACGAGCTCGGTAAGAGTATTTAAATACAGAACTTCTGATTGTGTTAGGACGCCAGAAAAAAGTAGATAGAAAAACTACCACATGCCCTATGAGAATAGAGCGCAGTGTTTAATCAATACTCGGAGTGAGAAAAATCTTTAGTCAAGAAATAAACAAGATAAAAGGATTAGTTATGTGATCAAGTATTGTAACGCTAATCACACGAGGGTGGTCTAAGCATAGACCTTACCAAAGGAACACTGACTTTGAAGTGTTGTTGTTTTTAACGAAGCCGTATAGAAAACAGTAACTTCACGCATTTTCTCGAGCATCATGCACTGCCGATGGAAAAACTTATAGACACAAAGAAGGATTTTACGCCTCGACCGCTCGCGTGTTGCTTGGAAACTTGTTTTGGCGCTTTTAAAACAGATTTGAACAAAACTCATCAGTTTTCAGATATGCTGCTCGTCATGCGAATTTCGTAGGAACCGTGCAATGGATGGACTGCCTTGTTCGTGCGTTATGTGCACTGGACTGTTGTTCGGATGGTCTTAAAGGTCCCGGTTTCGTATCCTGACAGCTGCCCGCCCCTGTCATCCTACGGGAGGTTTGGACTAGGATGATATTGTCTTCGAATCTGAAGCAACATTCGAAACATATGAGTAGCCAATTACTCCCATTTGAGTTTGTAAATGAATTGTCAATATTAACAAATACCATTCTTATATATTGCGCGGAGAATTGGTCAACATAATAAATTACAATGTTAGGGACACTTTAGGCTCAATTAAATTAATTTCTGGGTTTCTGATGTTATTATGTACTATAATCTAAAACAAATTAACATAGACCAGGAGAAACTAGATTTCATTATTTAAATTTTGTTTGAAGTATTTTTTTGTGTGTGCCCAAAGTAGACATCTTTGTAATTTAAGGAATGGTTATAAATAGATTCATTTTTACCGCACGCCAAGGAAGATTCTGACACGCTTTAAAAGGAAGGCTAAGAGACACATACACCCATAATGTTAATTTAGTTCAAAGAGATGTAACTGATTACAATGTGCATGATAATAAGATAACTTTATTGGCCCATACAAATGGAAATTCCGTTTGACTGCAGTTGTCCTCCTTAGCATTAGTATTTTGCAACTTGCTGGGGAAAAGACTGGAAGGAAAATTATCGAGTGCGGGGCTGCCCACACGTCAACACTCGCCTCTCTTCTATACTGACCAGGTCCAAAGGGATGGCAAGCCATCGAAATTTGGGGTCAGGTGGCTGCAGGAGTTTGCCAGAGAGCAGTAGTCTTACCACTGTCTCCCCGCCTACGGGGCTCCAGGACCGGATTTTCTGTTCGGGTCTACTCCCTTAGCCTTAGACCTTGAAGGGACACACACAAGGCAGTGCGGCTATTGACCTATAGCCAGGGGTTCGGTTTGTGGGCAGCAAGGCATGTCCGAACGCCGACGGGCCATGACTGCCTCACATCTTGGGGCCAAACTTCCTCCGAGACCATTGCAGATTCGCCTGAGGCTTTACAGCCTCAGTTTCCATTTGTCACCAAGGGGAGGTACTCCATATAGGACTTGCTGTGGAGAGGCTATGTACTGGCAAGAGAGACTTACAAAATTGCTCCCCCTTTCTCAGATGCTAGCCAGCGGTGGCAACAATTTAAGCTACCACACTAGACGCTTGACACAGCTTTTGGACAGCAATTATTACTATAACAATAACATTATAGATGCAAACACGAACATCGTTTATATATGTTGTTGTTGTCGTTTTGTTGCTGTTGTTGTCATTACCAACACACTCTTCCCTCTCCCCTGGTTAACCAACTTGTAGTCTACAAATGTGCAGTTGACTCAAAGCACAGATCAAATAAATATACAAGTTTCACATACAAAGAGATGCAAAAAGGAGTTTGTGTTTCGCACAAACTTATGGGCGTCCCGTAAGGGCGTGTTAGTGGTACAGATGATGCGGATTATCCAGGAATGCCTATTAAATTTAGTTTCAAGCAAAGTGAATATCTGTGCAAAGAGATTGCGTTTTAAAACCAAGGCACACACTCTCATTGGCATTTTTTTTAAACATTGAAAACTTCATATTTGATATATACCACTTTGACTAAATGCAAAATGGTGCAGTTTAAAAAAAAACAACACTTTTAATTATGGAATTCATAAGTTAGAAAACATTTGCAAGAAAGCAATAAAAAAAAAACACATGACATGCAGCCAGAGGCGTATTGAGCAAGGTACATTATTGGTGCCCCCCTTCCATTTTCAATGAAAATCACATAGAAATATAAGCTGCGTGTGGCGCCCCCCCCTCCGAGGATGGCGCCCGGAACATCCCGCCCCGTTGCCCCCATCACTACGTCTCTGCACGCTGCAGCCGGCGCCTTCGACACACACGGGTCACGGAGGTCACGCTGCAGCACTCCATCGGTGTACTCAGAACGAGGACATCGGATTATGATCACTGAGTATTTAAAGTTTGAGTCACTAATCTGTCATCAAAACTTTTTCGAGACTCGAGCCCCACAACATGCAAGTATAATAAGGTGTATACTAAGGTGTATGTGTACTAATAATCATCATTTAAAAGCAAAGATTCAGTAGATAGGTACTGAAACCATCATATGTGACGGATTATTCAGAGCCAAAAAATGTGATATAAGAATAGCATATCAAAAACTAGTAAATAACTAACCGGGAATAAAAGTAAATACACAAATATACTTGCACATTAATACATTCATAACCATACACACCTACTCTTCATACATATTGAAACACATTTCTTTTCATCTACCTTTAGGGTTATATCATAACATCAAATATCTGTAACACCATTTTAGGATTACTGCTTGAGTATTGCACAACCATTTAGAAAATCAAAATAAATACCTTTATACCCTAGAATCAGTCATAATAATTTTCCCTATATGTTAATTATATATATTTTTTATATGATACCTCAGCTTTTTAGCTTTTGACTTCAGTTGTCGAGCTGTTTAAATTCTAGGAATCCTTGGGCCTTTGCCTCTTTTTTTGGGCTATTGGCCTCTTTATTGGGCTTTTTTTTTTCTTTTTTTTTTTAACAAAAAGATGCATATGTTTATTCTATTTTTTTTAAAAAGGAAACCTCAGAATTTGCGCTATTCAATTTTAGCTTTATCATCATAGGAATCCTTGGGCCTTAGGCCTCTTTTCTTTGCCTCTTTTTGGGGCTTAATGTGCCTCTTTTATGGCCATCTTGCCTCTTTTGTGGGCTTTTTTTTTTTAAATATGTTTTTATTTGTAAGTTCTCATAATTCACAAGTATTAAATCATAAACAATTGAAAAGTGATTAACCTAAAAATATAATAACAGTAATAGAAATATTATTTAATATCAAAGACATACTACCTAAACATCCTAACCATTGAACCCACTAAAGACAGAAAAATGATACAAGTATCCTCTACTCCAGAACAATCAACACAACATCAGATATCCCTGACCCCCAACACCCCATTTCTGGAAAACTACCTGAGCATTGTACAAGTATATGAAAATCAAACTAGATAATTCTCTACCCTAAAATCCATTATTTTTCTAAATGTCAATTCTAAGTGATTAGGTTCAAACACTTATTATTATGTAGAGCTTTGAGCCAGCTAGCCCAAACAAGATTCCTGTATTCGGAAACTATAATAAAGTTACAGTTATGTATCATTTTAATTTTTAGTTTTGGCAGCTTGTTTAAACAATAAAAAAGTAAACACTTACATTGTTGCCACAGTTTGCTTCTAATAAGTCCCTAACAGTACTTCTAACTTTAAAGAATAATGGATATTCCAAATACACATGTTTCTCATTATCAGCATTTTTAAGATGTCATAATATACATTCACGGTCTTTTGCTCGTTCTCTAACCATAGGGGTCATCCCAAAGATAAGTCTAAAGTTAATTGTTAACCACGTGTACAAATTGTTTTTAAAGACTTCCTTCTTTACGTAGTTGGAGATGTAACACGACTACTGTACTCTTTATATGTAACATTCAAAAGAGGTTCTGGTGTTTGTGATAGGCCTCTAGGTTCAGACCTTAAAACGATGCGCAAAATGTTCCTGAACGTCAATTAATTAATTTCACTCTTAAATGAAGACGTGCGGAAATACCCGCTGTCGTGTGTTCAAGATAGAGATGGCCTAGACTCTAGACCTCCAGGCCAAATTTAATTACCAGATTGATATACTTCAACAAATTTAAAACGGTCAAACCAGAGTTTTCCCTGTATGGCCAATCAGCTAATAATTCGTTTCCCAAAGATATACATAAACTTTCAATTTCTAAGAAAATCGTTAAAGCCATATCGAAACCCTTGTCGGCCCAGGATTTTCAAAGCTTATGTCAACTTGCTCTGTCTGTCTGTTTGTCAGGTAAAAAGTTTGTACACGTTATTTCTCCCACACTCAATCTCGGATCAAGCTGACATTTTGAACAATAAATTTTGTTTACATAACAATACAAGAATAAAAAAACAAATTAACCAATTTGGTAATTAACTATTGGTAATTAATTATTTTGTTTGGTATCGAACAAGGGTGAGAAATCGTACTTGACCGTGACCTCCGTGACTATGTCGAAGGCGCCGGCTTGACAGATGTGGTGAATTAGTCCCCCCCCCCCTGTAGGTCACCGCTCTAAATTGAAACAAACAATATTATAACTATACAATCTTCTTTAGTCGTAAGTACCTCACTAGCAGAGTGGTTAGCGCGTCTGCCCGAATATAAGTGATAGGATCATAGCGCATTAAAAAATCTAAAAGCATGAAATATCGTCAAACAAAAAGAATTGGTAAAAATATGATTAATCGCACAAATTTATTGCTGTTGTTCTAGATCTATTAGAAATTTAATGACATGACTGATCGAAACTAATTGATACAACGACACTTCGTAGAAGCTTTTTAATTTTTTTTTAATAAAAGTATTTTCACTCTTTTTCTCCTAATTGACGATACAATCATTGATTTGAAATCATTAAATTAAATTAATGATTGTTTTTTTTTTTTTAAACTTTAGGCTACTTTGATATATATATACTATGAGCATGGGTTCCCCTTTAATTGTATACCTAATAAAACAATATCTGAAAAGAAACAAAAAAGGTATTGAAGCTGAATCATAACAGGGTAGTGAAATACTACTGAGCAAAATAAAGAGTCCAGTCGAAACGTGGAGAATAATTGCGGAACGAAAGAGTTAAGATGTTTTTTCTTGTTGCTGTTAGAGAACCACATTCAATGAAGCTGTCTGTGGCTATTGAATGCTATCATCGACATGGCGCAGAAATTAGACCTTAGACCAATGACGCACACATCATAGAGTAGGAGGTCTCACTTTTTTTCTCTCTTGTTTCTATGGAGACGTAAACATAAATATTACATAAGGCGCTGATAGAACAATGTCCATAGCGCTGAGTATAAAGTCTATGTGGACGTAGGCAATCCCGTGAGGTATTTGCCATTTAGAGTCCTTCCATACTGGATGGTCAATGGCCCCTTAGGACTCGAACAGAGATCACAGCAGGAGAACTGAGAGCTGGCTCGAAAGAGGAGGATGCTGTATGGCAGCGGTTCTGAACCTTCTAAGCTCGGCGACCCCTTTTTACAATCCCCCACTAGGTCTAGGTCACCCCTGGCAAATGGTCAATCGACCCCCAAGGGGGTTGCGATCCACAGGTTGAGAACCCCTGACGTATGGGAACAACAGATAGAAAGAAAAGAGAATAGCTCAGTGTGGTTGCCAATATGCAGACAACGTAGAGCATGTGGCACGCCGAGAAGTTTTAGAGGTCAAAAAATAAAATTTGGGGGAAATTTTCTGTCGGAGATGAAACGAGTATAAGAAAAACCAATGACATTTGGCTGCTGTGTTTTTCTCAAGTCAAGTCTGGGTTTTGTTTTGATGTCATGGAGCGTATTTCATGTTTCTGATGTGACTGTAGCTAAATCTAGGGTGGATAATTTGGTCGTGTAGGATAAACATATTCTGATGTAACCACGAGGAAGTCTGTCGTAGTTAAGGTTATTAATACAGAGGTGAAAGTTGAAGGAGAGTTGGAGAGAAGAGACAGAAAGACGTGTATTTTTACGAATTTTTTTATGAACTCACTCTGTCTGTCTGTCTGTCTGTCTGGGTAGAATCTTGTACACGTCATTTCTCCCACTTACCCATCTCGAATCTAGTTTAAACTTGGCACAATCACTCAATATCGATGACAACAAGTGAATCAATGAAAATAGTAACTAATTAGTTAATCAATAAGTCGTAATTAATTAATTTTGTTTGATACAAAGACGGTAGGGCCTACTAAGCTAAGAATAGATAAGCCTTGTGTAGAGAATAAGGTCATCGCTTCTTTAAAAAAAAACCCACAAAAAACAATAAGCTATAAAAAGAGGCGCGTAGGCTGAGTGGTACAGAGCCTAGCTTAAAAAAAAACGGGGGGTTCCGGTGTCAGGACTTTGTTTATTTCATTACTAAGTATTAATTTGTAGTGTATTAAAAAGGTAAATTGAATTACAATGTGTCTGTGTATTATAATTAATTTCTAACTTGTAATATTTTAGGCCCAAGTTTAGCCCGACAGTCACACCATACACACCCAGTTATACATATACTAATAAACGATGTGTATGATGATTTAAATAAAACTGTAAGTTTAATCTAATGATATTTATACAATAAATATGACGTATGATCAGAGATAATGATAACAAATACAAGTACATATAATTTGATATGAAAAATTCAATACTTGTAATAGGATTACAATAAATACTTCTTCATTAGTACTTTAAGAAAATAATATTAACCTTACCAATGATCCACTTCAAGACAAAGATTCAGTAATCATGATCATTATTCTAAAAAATGCTCATAACAATCCAAATATCTTCTATCCAAGATACTGTTCACCGACAATCAATATACAAAGTTCATAGAAGCATCACAACTTCACAAAGCACCACCAGGTCTGTATATAGCAACCCGTAATATGGAATCTCAGACTCGAACGTCAGTCCCGAAACTTGAGACGAAAACCTCAAACAGACTGAGATGAAAACCTCAGTCCTGTAACCTAAAACTGAGATCTCACTCCTGAAACTTGATACACTATAGAAAAATAAAGAACAGATTCGTCTAATCTTCTAATCTATATACAAAATACGAATACAATCGAATCCAAATAAAAATAACTATACCATATGAAATAAAACTCATCCTAAACAGAGGTCAAGATAATCCCTTAAGAATATCTACCAAGGACAACGATAAGGCTATCCAATTTCCGATCCAAGGAGAAATTCAAGAGCTGACCAAAATATAGCTTGCTTCAGTCTAACAACATGGCGTGAATGCAGCAGACGAGCTAAGACAAAAGACTACGTCATAAAAAAAATATGACGAATGCAAAAAAGGGGAGATCACCTACTGCACACAAACAAAAATGACGTCATAAATAGATGATGAAAACAGCGCTATTAAAATGTGAGCATATTTACTATGCAACTCATTCAATAGGTGCGACACCCGGTTTCAAATCTCGATGAAGACCCGGATCTTAGTTTTGGGGTCTTTAGGTCCGCTGAGTTAACCTAGCGCTAATGGGTGTCATGTGGCCAGCACAACGACCAACCGCCTTTGCTTTTCCCCAACTAATGTCAGGTACCGATTAGAGCTGGGTGGACTGACATGCGCCCAAGGATACCGCAATTCAAAATCCCAGTCTTCACCAGGATTGGAACCCTCGGAACCCCCGGCTCAGAAGCCAAGCGCTTTACCGCTCAGCCACCGCGCCTCAAGACTGTTTATCTACTGGGTATAAATGATACTTTCAAAAAGAAATCTAGACCATATCGTAAACAATGTTCAGAATATGAACTTCCTTTTTTTCCGGAGCCATTTTCAAGGCTTCATTCATTCTGAGAATGTTACTTCAATATCAAGGGCATTTTAAGCGATGGCGTATTATTAATTATTAAACGGACGTGCTTGACAATGACGTCATGACGTGAGTACATCTTCAATACAAATGCATCAAGCTGCGATACCCAAAAGTGAAACGTTGGACAGTAATTGCAACTGCTTAAAAATGTGTGAATTCAATCCTATTCAGTTCTCTTCAACACCTAGATCTACCCATAATGATAGTTTAAGTAAAAGAAATTGTCACTACCGGTATCAATAGAAAAAAAATGCAAGAAACACCTGAAAATGTCTAGTTTAACAAGTTAGAATGTTGCTTAGAGACATTTGTCGACTTTGAAAAAGCTTTTGATAGTGTCGACAGAGAATCTATCTGGACTGTAATGAGACATTATGGGATCCCCAATAAAATAATAACCATAATCAAGAACCTTTACGATGGTTTCACCTGCCAAGTAACCCTCTGTGGCAAGCTGTCAGAGGAATTTCCAGTCACAACAGAAGTCAAACAGGGATGTCTTCTTTCACCACTCCTGTTCCTTCTAGTATTGGATTGGGTCACCAAAGAAGCCTACTCTAATTCAGGGAAAGGAATCCAATGGACTCTCACACAAAAGCTGGAAGATCTTGAATTCGCTGATGACATAGCCTTATTATCACACAGACTACAGACTACAGGATATGCAAGAAAATGTCACAGCTTTGAGCGAAGTAGGAAAAAGAGTAGGTCTCAAAATAAACCACCAAAAAACTCAAGTACTTAAAGTAAACAATAAACCAATTGGAGACATAGAACTGGACTCTCAGACCATAGACCAAGTAGAAAATTTTATATACCTTGGGAGTGTGGTCAGTATATTAGGTGGAGCAGATGAAGACATTAAACGCCGTATAAATCTAGTGCGTCAGACATTTACACAGCTAAAACCAACCTGGAAATCTCCTCACATCTCAAAAAAGACTAAACTTAGAATCTTTAACGCTAATGTCAAGGCTGTCATGATTCTGAAACATGGAGAACAACTGAAGCGACAACAAAAAAAGTACAGACCTTCATCAACAGATGCCTGAGAAATATCCTAAAAATACACTGGTACGACAAAGTAGAAAACACCAAACTGTGGGAGATGAGTGGACAGAGAAATATAGAAGTGCAGATCCTAGAGAGGAAGTGGAGATGGATTGGTCACACCCTTAGAAAAGATACCAGCAACAGACCTGGCAGGCCTTAGAGTGGAACCCCAAGGGAACAGGACGCAGAGGAAGATCAAAAAGCACATGGCGACGCAGTGTACTAGAAGAAGCCGAGAGGACCGGGAAGAGCTGGGACACCATCAAAAAACTAGCAAGAGACTGTGGAAAGTGGCGTGTTTTTGTCGAGGACCTATGTTCCATGAGGAACCCAAAGGAGTGATGATTAATGATGATGAACACGTTTGAATAGAAACACACACACAAAATATTTCAATAAAAAACAAAGTTTATCTAAGAAGAAGAACCGCAAAATCGCTGCCATATCTCTCAATACTGTAGAAACAAATAAAACAAAACTAATTAACTGATTCACTAATTTGTAAAAAATTTTTTTATCAATTCACATATTAGAAATGGGAAGTAGGAGAAATAACGTGTAAAACATTTGTGACAGACAGACAGACAGACAGACGGATTGAGCTAATACAATCTTAGGCGACCCCTGGCAAATTGTCATTTGAAACCAAAGGGGGTCGCGACCTATGGATCGAGCACCGCTGTAGTAGATCAATAATTCTAATTGTACTTTACCCAGATCAAACAAATACTCCTAGAAATTCAGTAAATGCTTCTCACTTTAAAGTTAATCATGCACATTGTTACAGGTAAACAAGGAAGTAACCCCCCCCCCCCCATTCCCCCTCTCCTTTTTAAAGCACTCACAAACCATATCAAGCGTGACTAAACCAGTCATGACACTCTCCACGCGATCTGCGTCACGCTCAAGCGCCGCCCCCCCCCCCCCACACACACTCCTACTCTTTCCCCACATAGGAGAATGTTGACCATTTCAAAGGGATATAATCCTGGCATCAAGGATCAATATATCACGGCTTACAGGTTTCGTTGATAGTTGATGACTGTTGTTTGGTAAGCTCATTGTTCACGTAGCCTATAGTGTGTGTCTCACAGCAAAAGGCAAAGGTTCAGATTCCTAATAGGAAATTACAGGAGACTGGTAATTAATAGTTGAGAACTCCCCCCCCCCCTTTTTGTTTTAAAAATGTATTCCCCTTGCCCAGCAATGGTTGGTCACAGTTTTGCTGTGAATATATCAATATTTCATTTGAATGGTTTAATGTGTGAGTCTCTGCATAGGTTCTTATTTAGAAGATATCGGTCAAAAGCTGTGGTACTCTTAGAAGAGATTGGTTAAAAGCTGTTATACTCTTAGACGTGATTAGTCAAAAGCTGTTGGACTCTTAGAAGAGATTGGTCAAAAGCTGTTGGATTCTTACAACATATTGGTCAAAAGCTGTTGGATTCTTAGAACATATTGGTAAAAAGCTGTTGGACTCTTAGAAGAGATTGGACAAAAGCTGTTGGATTCTTAGAACATATTGGTCAAAAGCTGTTGGACTCTTAGAAGAGATTGGACAAAAGCTGTTGGATTCTTAGAAGAGATTGGTCAAAAGCTGTTGGACTCTTAGAAGAGATTGGACAAAAGCTGTTGGATTCTTAGAAGAGATTGGACAAAAGCTGTTGGATTTTTAGAAGAGATTGGTCAAAAGCTGTTGGATTCTAAGAACATATTAGTCAAAAGCTGTTGGACTCTTAGAAGAGATTGGACAAAAGCTGTTGGACTCTTAGAAGAGATTGGACAAAAGCTGTTGGATTCTTAGAAGAGATTGGAAAAAAGCTGTTGGATTTTTAGAAGAGATTGGTCAAAAGCTGTTGGATTCTAAGAACATATTGGTCAAAAGCTGTTGGACTCTTAGAACATATTGGTCAAAAGCTGTTGGATTCTTAGAACATATTGGTCAAAAGCTGTTGGATTCTTAGAAGAGATTGGACAAAAGCTGTTGGATTCTTAGAACATATTGGACAAAAGCTGTTGGATTCTGAGAAGAGATTGGTCAAAAGCTGTTGGACTCTTAGAAGAGATTGGACAAAAGCTGTTATATTCTTAGAAGAGATTGGACAAAAGATGTTATATTCTTAGAAGAGATTGGACAAAAGCTGTTGGATTTTTAGAAGAGATTTGTCAAAAGCTGTTGGATTTTTAGAAGAGATTTGTCAAAAGCTGTTGGACTTTTAGAAGAGAATGATCAAAAGCTGCTGGATTCCTAGAACATATTGTTCAAAAGCTGTTGGACTCTTAGAAGAGATTGGTCAAAAGCTGTTGGATTCTTAGAAGAGATTGGACAAAAGCTGTTGGATTCTTAGAAGAGATTGGTCAAAAGCTGTTGGATTCTTAGAACATATTGGTCAAAAGCTTTTGGATTCTTAGAAGAGATTGGACAAAAGCTGTTGGATTCATAGAACATATTGGTCAAAAGCTGTTGGATTCTTAGAACATATTGGTCAAAAGCTGTTGGATTCTTAGAAGAGATTGGACAAAAGCTGTTGGATTCTTAGAACATATTGGACAAAAGCTGTTGGATTCTTAGAAGAGATTGGTCAAAAGCTGTTGGACTCTTAGAAGAGATTGGACAAAAGCTGTTATATTCTTAGAAGAGATTGGACAAAAGCTGTTATATTCTTAGAAGAGATTGGACAAAAGCTGTTGGATTTTTAAAAGAGATTGGTCAAAAGCTGTTGGATTCTTAGAAGAGATTGGTCAAAAGCTGTTGGATTCTGAGAAGAGATTGGTCCAAAGCTGTTGGATTCTTAGAACATATTGGTCAAAAGCTTTTGGATTCTTAGAAGAGATTGGACAAAAGCTGTTGGATTCATAGAACATATTGGTCAAAAGCTGTTGGACTCTTAGAAGAGATTGGACAAAAAAAAACTGTTGGATTCTTTGAGGAGATTGGTCAAAAGCTGTTGGACTCTTAGAAGAGATTGGACAAAAGCTGTTGGATTCTTAGAAGAGATTGGTCAAAAGCTGTTGGACTCTTAGAAGAGATTGGACAAAAGCTGTTGGATTCTTAGAAGAGATTTGTCAAAAGCTGTTGGACTCTTAGAAGAGAATGGTCAAAAGCTGCTGGATTCCTAGAACATATTGGTCAAAAGCTGTTGGACTCTTAGAAGAGATTGGTCAAAAGCTGTTAAATTCTTAGAAGAGATTGGTCAAAAGCTGTTGGATTCTTAGAAGAGATTGGACAAAAGCTGTTGGATTCTTAGAAGAGATTGGACAAAAGCTGTTAGATTTTTAGAAGAGATAATACAAAAGCTGTTGGATTCTTAGAAGAGATTGGACAAAAGCTGTTGGATTCTTAGAAGAGATTGGACAAAAGCTGTTGGATTTTTAGAAGAGATTGGTCAAAAGCTGTTGGATTCTAAGAAGAGATTAGTCAAAAGCTGTTGGACTCTTAGAAGAGATTGGACAAAAGCTGTTATATTCTTAGAAGAGATTGGACAAAAGCTGTTGGATTTTTAGAAGAGATTGGTCAAAAGCTGTTGGATTCTAAGAAGGGATTTGTCAAAAGCTGTTGGACTCTTAGAAGAGAATGGTCAAAAGCTGCTGGATTCCTAGAACATATTGGTCAAAAGCTGTTGGACTCTTAGAAGAGATTGGTCAAAAGCTGTTGGATTCTTAGAACATATTGGTCAAAAGCTTTTGGATTCTTAGAAGAGATTGGACAAAAGCTGTTGGATTCATAGAACATATTGGTCAAAAGCTGTTGGACTCTTAGAAGAGATTGGACAAAAGCTGTTGGATTCTTTGAAGAGATTGGTCAAAAGTTATTGGACTCTTAGAAGAGATTGGACAAAAGCTGTTGGATTCTTAGAAGAGATTTGTCAAAAGCTGTTGGACTCTTAGAAGAGAATGGTCAAAAGCTGCTGGATTCCTAGAACATATTGGTCAAAAGCTGTTGGACTCTTAGAAGAGATTGGTCAAAAACTGTTGGATTCTTAGAAGAGATTGGTCAAAAGCTGTTGGATTCTTAGAAGAGATTGGACAAAAGCTGTTGGATTCTTAGAAGAGATTGGACAAAAGCTGTTAGATTTTTAGAAGAGATAGGACAAAAGCTGTTGGATTCTTAGAAGAGATTGGACAAAAGCTGTTGGATTCTTAGAAGAGATTGGACAAAAGCTGTTGGATTTTTAGAAGAGATTGGTCAAAAGCTGTTGGATTCTTAGAAGAGATTGGACAAAAGCTGTTGGATTCTTAGAACATATTGGACAAAAGCTGTTGGATTCTGAGAAGAGATTGGTCAAAAGCTGTTGGACTCTTAGAAGAGATTGGACAAAAGCTGTTATATTCTTAGAAGAGATTGGACAAAAGATGTTATATTTTTAGAAGAGATTGGACAAAAGCTGTTGGATTTTTAGAAGAGATTTGTCAAAAGCTGTTGGACTTTTAGAAGAGAATGATCAAAAGCTGCTGGATTCCTAGAACATATTGGTCAAAAGCTGTTGGATTCTTAGAAGAGATTGGACAAAAGCTGTTGGATTCTTAGAACATATTGGACAAAAGCTGTTATATTCTTAGAAGAGATTGGACAAAAGCTGTTATATTCTTAGAAGAGATTGGACAAAAGCTGTTGGATTCTAAGAAGAGATTTGTCAAAAGCTTTTGGACTCTTAGAAGAGAATGGTCAAAAGCTGCTGGATTCCTAGAACATATTGTTCAAAAGCTGTTGGACTCTTAGAAGAGATTGGTCAAAAGCTGTTGGATTCTTAGAAGAGATTGGTCAAAAGCTGTTGGATTCTTAGAAGAGATTGGTCCAAAGCTGTTGGATTCTTAGAACATATTGGTCAAAAGCTTTTGGATTCTTAGAAGAAATTGGACAAAAGCTGTTGGATTCATAGAACATATTGGTCAAAAGCTGTTGGACTCTTAGAAGAGATTGGACAAAAGCTGTTGGATTCTTAGAAGAGATTGGTCAAAAGCTGTTGGACTCTTAGAAGAGATTGGACAAAAGCTGTTGGATTCTTAGAAGAGATTTGTCAAAAGCTGTTGGACTCTTAGAAGAGAATGGTCAAAAGCTGCTGGATTCCTAGAACATATTGGTCAAAAGCTGTTGGACTCTTAGAAGAGATTGGTCAAAAGCTGTTGGATTCTTAGAAGAGATTGGTCAAAAGCTGTTGGATTCTTAGAAGAGATTGGACAAAAGCTGTTGGATTCTTAGAAGAGATTGGACAAAAGCTGTTAGATTTTTAGAAGAGATAATACAAAAGCTGTTGGATTCTTAGAAGAGATTGGACAAAAGCTGTTGGATTCTTAGAAGAGATTGGACAAAAGCTGTTGGATTTTTAGAAGAGATTGGTCAAAAGCTGTTGGATTCTAAGAAGAGATTGGTCAAAAGCTGTTGGACTCTTAGAAGAGATTGGACAAAAGCTGTTATATTCTTAGAAGAGATTGAACAAAAGCTGTTGGATTTTTAGAAGAGATTGGTCAAAAGCTGTTGGATTCTAAGAAGAGATTTGTCAAAAGCTGTTGGACTCTTAGAAGAGAATGGTCAAAAGCTGCTGGATTCCTAGAACATATTGGTCAAAAGCTGTTGGACTCTTAGAAGAGATTGGTCAAAAGCTGTTGGATTCTTAGAACATATTGGTCAAAAGCTTTTGGATTCTTAGAAGAGATTGGACAAAAGCTGTTGGATTCATAGAACATACTGGTCAAAAGCTGTTGGACTCTTAGAAGAGATTGGACAAAAGCTGTTGGATTCTTAGAAGAGAATGGTCAAAAGCTGCTGGATTCCTAGAACATATTGGTCAAAAGCTGTTGGACTCTTAGAAGAGATTGGTCAAAAGCTGTTGGATTCTTAGAAGAGATTGGTCAAAAGCTGTTGGATTCTTAGAAGAGATTGGACAAAAGCTGTTGGATTCTTAGAAGAGATTGGACAAAAGCTGTTAGATTTTTAGAAGAGATAGGACAAAAGCTGTTGGATTCTTAGAAGAGATTGGACAAAAGCTGTTGGATTCTTAGAAGAGATTGGACAAAAGCTGTTGGATTTTTAGAAGAGATTGGTCAAAAGCTGTTGGATTCTAAGAAGAGATTGGTCAAAAGCTGTTGGACTCTTAGAAGAGAATGGTCAAAAGCTGCTGGATTCCTAGAACATAATGGTCAAAAGCTGTTGGACTCTTAGAAGAGAATGGTCAAAAGCTGCTGGATTCCTAGAACATATTGGTCAAAAGCTGTTGGACTCTTAGAAGAGATTGGACAAAAGCTGTTGGACTCTTAGAAGAGATTGGACAAAAGCTGTTGGACTCTTAGAAGAGATTGGTCAAAAGCTGTTTGATTCTTAGAAGAGATTGGTCAAATGCTGTGTTACTCTTAGAAGAGAAACATAATGCTAAAAGTTTTTGTTTGTGCTGTTCACAGCTGACACATCAACATGAATTTCTATTGTAAATGTTTTTATGTCCAACAATGTATACTTAAAACTGGGCTAATCAACGCAACCAATGTTCCTGGACAGCATGTTGTGCATAAGACGTGTGTTCTGAGACAAGGTTTAAAGGCTGACGGGTCCACAGGAACTTTATTAATATAACCGTTTTTTTTCTACATTATTGTTTTCCAGATAGTAACTTTTTAAAAATCTAATTCATATCGTATGCAATAATGAAATGGTGTATACTTCTTGAAAATACGTGTCAAGTTTAAGTTTAGGTAATGGTTAACATGTTTATGCATTCAATTTTATGGATTAATAATGGGAATGTCGAAGATTAAGACTAAGTACAGTGTTTCACATAACTACGCAAACCCAGTTGTAACCTGCGTATTTCCCCGCAATTATTTGGTAAGAGAGAGTTATCTTACGCTGCGCAGGGCATGTATCCCGTATGTGCGAGGAACGTATGCCAAAGGCAGTCTTTTTTGGTGAGCTAAAAGGTGGTCGACGTAACAGAGACACCCACGGAAACGCTTTAAAGACCAGCTTAGGCGCCAACTTTCCATAGCTGACATAAAAGAGACCACCTGGTTGCATGCAGCCTCGGAAAGGACAGCTGGAGGTCACTCACAAAGGCCGCGGGATACACATTTGAGCCCGGAAGAAAAATAGCTGCCGAGGACAGACGCAGACGGCGAAAAACAAATCTTAATCGACCACCGGCAAATAATGGTTATACTTGCCCTGGATGTGGCAAAAAATGTAGGTCACAGCTGGGGCTGCGTTGTCACGGGAAATGCTGCAATCCTCATTAATCGTTGGACTAGAGCCTTATATTTTAAGATGGTCTGATGCTCGTTATGCATTAGACTTGGGTGAACTCAGGAGCTCCCTCAGTTTCCACTTAAAAAAAAAAAATTAATTTCAGCTTAAAACAGGATTCGAACCCAGAACCAAACATTGGCCACCACAAACCACTAAAAATATTGCTGTATAATTATAAATGCATATTGCTATCAATAGAACTGACCTTCGATTTGATCCGCTGACAGTTGAGCAACCTGTGAAAGAGAAAAGAAATACGTCTTTGATTACAACATTGACTGCAAAAGTTGATCTAGCCGAGAAAGACACGGCTAACGCGTCCGCTTTGCCCGAAGAGTACTGGTTCAGGCGCCAATCACTCGCCTTCACCCCTTCTCCCTGTCGGCGAAAACTGTTCCGCCGGAACCAGTATCTGAGCCACATGTGAAGGTCAGGAGTTGGGCTCATTTCATTATGTCTCTGTCTATATGTTAAATGACTTTTTAACATATAATTTATTTATTTTTTTAAATGTATTATTTTATTAATTAAACTATTTGAAAGAAAAAAAATCTAGATATTTGCAAAAGCATGAACATTTTTTTATTATTTGACCCCTACCTCCTCCCCCCTGCTTATGCGCACTTCCTTTTTTTAAATTTAATTAAAGTATTAATCTATGGTCAAATAGATAGACAGTTTCTTGTTTTCTTTTGAATCAAGAGAGTATTCGCTTGCTAACGGAATGGTTTTTAAAAGTCGAACTACCCTAAAATCATATCATGATCCATTGCTTTCCTCAGATCTAGGATCTGCGTGTGTTGTGATTTCGGCTTAACGCGTCAACATCACGTTGCCACGGCAACGTCACGACAACTACAATGGACAGCTGCAGTGGAACACGATGCAATCGCCTCGCGACGGCAGCAACGTTATGGTCAGGCCGTCTCGTCCCCCCACCCCCCATGTGTGCATTCGGGTATAACGGAAGTCCGGAAGAGGGTGAAGGACGCTGTCAGCCGTGTCTGATAGGATTTGATAGAAATCGGCTTTAGGCCGGAAGTACCCTTCCAGAATGCGCGGGCAGATATTTAATTAAAAACTCCTACTTGTTGGTATTAAAGACACAGCATTTGAAAATCTGAAGAATTGGATGACCCAACAATCCATGTACACACACACAACAACACACAAATATAATATATATATATATATATATATATATATATATATATATATATATATATATATATATATATATATATATATATACAATACAATATATCGCTGTCATAATCAAGCAATAGGAATGGCGATCCTTACACGATCCTGTGGCGGCTACAGAATAGAAATATGAAGAGTTTGTTCGTCAAAAGCACGGCTTTTGGTAGCGCTCATAGCAAAAGGGCCATCTTCTCAGCATTGCACCCATCATGCTCGACCCAAGGGTAGGAATGGACGCTGCCATCGAGGACCTTTTTGACAGAACTTGCTTGAAGAGCTCCCGGTCATTTCCTTTCCGTTGCAAGAAATCATCCCATAAGGTCAAGGGGATATAAAGGACGCCTTAGGCGCTTTGATTCTGTAAAGGACATTTTTCAAGGTGAACCAGATCCATTAACTGTTTAAGAAAGAGTACGGACTAAGATCTGCATCTTGTTTGAAAGAGGACATTCGAAAGTGTTACTTAGAATAACCAGTGCTTTTGTCTTACTGTTAGAAAATAGGAAGAACTAACATGTATGGATTAAAAAAAAGAAGATAAAGAGAGAGAGAGAGAGAGAGCGAGTGAAAGCGAAAAGGAGAGAGAAAGTTAGAGGGAGAGTAAGAGGGAGAGAGAGAAAGAGAGAGGGAGAAAGAGAGAGAGAAAGAGAGAAGAAAGGAGAAATGAAAAGTGTAAAAGACATAAGTCCATATTAATTTATGAATGTCATTCTGGTTCTAATATTTCAGCAATAAACAGAATTATGGAAACAGCTTTTGACCTTGTTAATAAAAGATGACCTGGTGAACAAATATATATATATACAATTTGTAGGTTCAAAGATTTATACTAATAACTACAGTGGACTTAATTGCAAAAGAAAAAGCTCCACTCCTTGAGTGACCAAATACTCTTTCTCCCTAACACCCAGGACACATCAATCCAACATAATTTGAAATGTTCTCTTGTTTTGACTTAACACCCAGGACACATCAATCCAACATAATTTAAAATGTTCCCTTGTTTTGACTTAACACCCAGGACACATCAATCCAACATAATTTGAAATGTTCCCTTGTTTTGACTTAACACCCAGGACACATCAATCCAACATAATTTGAAATAAATGTTCCCTTGTTTTGACTTAACTCCCATGGACACATCAATCCAACATAATTTGAAATGTTCCCTTGTTTTGACTTAACACCCAGGACACATCAATCCAACATAATTTGAAATGTTCCCTTGTTTTGACTTAACACCCAGGACACATCAATCCAACATAATTTGAAATGCTCCCTTGTTTTGAGTTAACACCCAGGACACATCAATCCACCATAATTTGAAATGTTCCCTTGTTTTGACTTAACTCCCATGGACACATCAATCCAACATAATTTGTTAATGCTCCCATGTTTTGACGTAACACCAATACAATTTGTTTGAACTGCTCCCTCGTGGGCAATGAAGACTTCAAACTAACGAGGCGAACACGACACTTGCAGTGTCTCCAAACTACGAGCCAAAACAATAAACACCAATCTTCGACTGAACATGATTTCACCTACATATTATACAAGTCTTTTTCACTCGTGGCTACCACACCATTCCCCACTTCCCACTGCTTATTACGTAATCTAATTCCGAGACAATATCGTTACCCACTCAATTTACAATTGAAATAAAGTCGTTACACATCTTAACGTTTAAAAAATAATAATTGGTTTTTCTCTATGTACAAAACTCTCTATTTTTCTCTTGTGCTGGTCATTAAACGATCATATATCAGTCCAAGGACGAACGCTTCCAACAGTATATTACACTATATTAAGTTTAGTTACAGGTAACTAAGGAAGGGATCAAGTATAAACCCAATTTTCCCATTTCCCCACTGCAAACAGAATGCGCTGTTTTATTAGAGAAGATCAATATTTAGTATGTCCGTTGCGTGCCTGTTGGTTCTCAAATCACTGATCAGCCCAAACTGGCATGTTACAGCGACCCGCCATGGAAGCAGGAATGTCCGTGCTATTAAGAGAGTTAAGAGGATGTGACCATTAAACGCCCACGTAAGTCTTTCTGGCATTCATCAAGGTCAGATCGTAAACAGAGATTACAGAAACTAAGGTCACAATTATATAACACTTGACCGAGAAAAAAAGCGGGGAGGGGGGAATGAAAATCATTGCTTGATTCTCACTAGATCTGGGTATTTCGAATGATGACGTTGTTCTTTAAAGGAGGGAAACAAAAGACTTATGTGGACCAGTGGAGCGAGTGGGCTGTGGGGTATATGGGAGAAGGTTTCAGGGTTGCCTTTCAAAAACAACTATTAATAAAAAGTTGCTTGAGTCTGACTTTGAAATCAATCCTCCACCACGGCGGAAGGCCGACTTGTTGGCCACTGAGCTATTCAACTACTTATGAAAAGTAGGTTTTATAGTCTAATGTTAGTTAAAAAATTTCACTGTACAACCTAATTCTCTAAACAAGGCCTACCTCCTCTTAGCTAAGTAGGCCTTAATGTATCTATATCAAACAAAATGATCACAACTAATGGATTAACTAATTTTTTATTGATTAATGTAGTGTCGTTAAAAAAGGCAATACTTGTGGAAAGTTTCGATTTGATCCGAGAATAGGAATTAGATTTAGATTAGATACAAGATTCCAGCCAGACAGACAGAGGGAGTTGATATAAGCTTTGAAGTTACAATGAGTTGATATAAGCTTTGAAGTTACAATGAGTTGATATAAGCTTTGAAGTTACAATGAGTTGATATAAGCTTTGAAGTTACAATGAGTTGATAGAAGCTTTGAAGTTACAATGAGTTGATAGAAGCTTTGAAGTTACAAAGAGTTGATAGAAACTTTGAAGTTACAAAGAGTTGATAGAAACTTTGAAGTTACAATGAGTTGATAGAAGCTTTGAAGTTACAAAGAGTTGATAGAAGCTTTGAAGTTACAAAGAGTTGATAGAAGCTTTGAAGTTACAAAGAGTTGATAGAAACTTTGAAGTTACAAAGAGTTGATAGAAACTTTGAAGTTACAAAGAGTTGATAGAAACTTTGAAGTTACAAAGAGTTGATAGAAACTTTTAAGTTACAATGAGTTGATAGAAGCTTTGAAGTTACAAAGAGTTGATAGAAACTTTGAAGTTACAAAGAGTTGATAGAAACTTTGAAGTTACAAAGAGTTGATAGAAACTTTGAAGTTACAAAGAGTTGATAGAAACTTTGAAGTTACAAAGAGTTGATAGAAACTTTGAAGTTACAATGAGTTGATAGAAGCTTTGAAGTTACAAAGAGTTGATAGAAACTTTGAAGTTACAATGAGTTGATAGAAACTTTGAAGTTACAAAGAGTTGATAGAAGCTTTGAAGTTACAATGAGTTGATAGAAGCTTTGAAGTTACAAAGAGTTGATAGAAACTTTGAAGTTACAAAGAGTTGATAGAAACTTTGAAGTTACAAAGAGTTGATAGAAACTTTGAAGTTACAAAGAGTTGATAGAAACTTTGAAGTTACAAAGAGTTGATAGAAACTTTGAAGTTACAATGAGTTGATATAAGCTTTGTAATTGCAATGTTTGATTTTCTTATAAAGTAAAACAATGTAAAAAAAAAGGGAAACATTGTCTCGATTATTTTTTTTTGTTTTAAATCAAAATGTTCAGTTTATTAACTGCTGATAAATGCAACATATGAATAAATCAACATAATAGCCCCTACTATAAACAGCTAATTTGACATTAAAATATGTATTGGGAAAAAGTAATTGGTAAAAACCTGATTAATTAGGCACAAAGTCTATGTCGTAAGTTAGCTCTTGGTGAATTTGGTTGAGACTCAGTTTAAAGCTAATATTGTCTTTTTGTTTGATTTCAAATATTCCTGTACAGGTCGTGCGAATGGCGTGTGACCGAGATGAGAATCACAACGAGCGCAGAACAGTTCACAGAACAAAGGTCACATCAAAACCCTGTGATAAATCGCGATGGATGCGTGCTTCTCCTGCCTGTTCGACTTCCAGAGAACACTGATTCCCCCCCCCCCCCCCCCCAGGTCCATGGTAGTGTCTTCAGTGTGGGGATGTAGGCTACATTAGATTGAATGTCTATGACAGCTTGGAGAAAGGGGGTGGGTGAAGAGAAGGTGTTAATGAGTGACATCAATTATAGTGTGATGTTTCGTGCTTGAACTAATAGATCCACACTTTTGTATCAAACTTGGCACGTAGAAAGTATAAGAGTTCAAAATCTAACAACAATAATAAAAAAAACAACACTTTATCAAGTGAAATTGTATATAAATGTATAAAGGAAACGAATTCAACTTATACCACCACATCGATCAAGTACTATTTCTTTCTCGTGTTCGATACCAAACAAACAAAAAATTACCAATAGTATAGTTAATCAATTAATTGGTCAAATATTTTAATTTATTCTTGTTTTGTCAGATACAAAGAAAAAAAAATGCAAAATTTCAACTTGATCCGAGCTTGGGTGTGGGAGAAACAGCATTTGAAAACGTTTCACCAGACAGACAGGCAGACAGACAGAGTGAGTTGATACAAGCTTTGTAACAAGCAGCTGCAAGAGCTGTTGGTAGAAGCATAGTTAAAGTGCGTAGTATGCTAGTTGATTTAGTACTAGGCAAGATTTCGAAGCCAGCGTTCGGCTTGATTTTTTGTTTTCAATTAAATGTGTCTATTTGTTTTTTTCTACGCAAATCTTTCTCAATTTACAAATCTTAATCACGTGACAACGTGACGCGTTTAGCCCCAATCTTATCTTTTAATCTCCCTTTGCCTTAACATACTTCATGCATGTCTTTTTCACAGTGGTCAAATGGTCAACGTTACCCCTCCCTCCCCGGGGTGACCTATGCCACCCCCCGCCCACCTTCCATGATTCCTCACATTGGTATGCAAGATGCGAAACCATTAGCGTGAGGGTTCCCACCCCTTGGTTGTGGCCCCTGAGTTCTGTATTTTTTTCTCCTGGCGGCTGACCTGTTCATGAGTCGGAGAGACGTAGCAGCCTACAGAAATCTACAAGAAAATTCCTGCCAGACAAAACATAAAAAACAAAACCTTTCATCTCAGTCATGCCCTGCCATCTCAGTCATGCCCTGCCATCTCTGTCATGCCCTGCCATCTCTGACATGCCCTGCCATCTCTGTCATGCCCTGCCATCTCTGTCATGCCCTGCCATCTCTGTCATGCCTTGCCATCTCTGTCATGCCCTGCCATCTCTGTCATGCCCTGCCATCTCTGTCAAGCCCTGCCATCCATCTCTGTCATGCTTTTCATCTCTGTCATGCCCTGCCATCTCTGTCATGCCCTGCCATCTCTGTCAAGCCCTGCCATCTCTGTCATGCCCTGCCATCTCTGTCATGCTTTTCATCTCTGTCATGCCCTGCCATCTCTGTCATGCTTTTCATCTCTGTCATGCCCTGCCATCTCTGTCATGCTTTTCATCTCTGTCATGCCCTGCCATCTCTGTCAAGCCCTGCCATCTCTGTCATGCTTTTCATCTCTGTCATGCCCTGCCATCTCTGTCATGCTTTTCATCTCTGTCATGCCATGCCATCTCTGTCATGCTTTTCATCTCAGTCATGCCCTGCCATCTCTGTCATGCTTTTCATCTCAGTCATGCCCTGCTATCTCTGTCATGCCCTGCCATCTCTGCCATGCTTTTCATCTCAGTCATGCCCTGCCATCTCAGTCATGTCCTGCCATCTCAGTCATGCCCTGCCATCTCTGTCATGCCCTGCCATCTCTGTCATGCCCTGCCATCTCTGCCATGCTTTTCATCTCAGTCACGCCCTGCCATCTCAGTCATGTTCTGCCATCTAAGTCATGCTCTGCCATCTCTGTCATGCTTTTCATCTCTGTCATGCCCTGCCATCTCTGTCATGCTTTTCATCTCTGTCATGCCCTGCCATCTCTGTCAAGCCCTGCCATCTCTGTCATGCTCTGCCATCTCTGTCATGCTTTTCATCTCTGTCATGCCCTGCCATCTCTGTCATGCTTTTCATCTCTGTCATGCCCTGCCATCTCTGTCATGCCCTGCCATCTCTGTCATGCCCTGCCATCTCTGTCATGCCCTGCCATCTCTGTCATGCCCTGCCATCTGTCATGCTTTTCATCTCAGTCATGCCCTGCCATCTCTGTCATGCTTTTCATCTCAGTCATGCCCTGCCATCTCTGTCATGCCCTGTCATCTCTGTCATGCCCTGTCATCTCTGTCATGCTTTTCATCTCTGTCATGACCTGCCATCTCTGTCATGCTTTTCATCTCTGTCATGCCCTGCCATCTCTGTCATGCCCTGCCATCTCTGTCATGCCCTGCCATCTCTGTCATGCCCTGCCATCTCTGTCATGCCCTGCCATCTCTGTCATGCCCTGCCATCTCTGTCATGCCCTGCCATCTCTGTCATGCCCTGCCATCTCTGTCATGCCCTGCCATCTGTCATGCTTTTCATCTCAGTCACGCCCTGCCATCTCTGTCATGCCTTGTCATCTCTGTCATGCCCTGCCATCTCTGTCATGCTTTTCATCTCTGTCATGCCCTGCCATCTCTGTCATGCCCTGCCATCTCTGTCATGCCCTGCTATCTCTGTCATGCCCTGCCATCTCTGTCATGCCCTGCCATCTCTGTCATGCTTTTCATCTCTTGTCATGCCCTGCCATCTCTGTCATGCTTTTCATCTCTGTCATGCCCTGCCATCTGTCATGCTTTTCATCTCAGTCATGCCCTGCCATCTCTGTCATGCTTTTCATCTCAGTCATGCCCTGCTATCTCTGTCATGCCCTGCCATCTCTGTCATGCTTTTCATCTCAGTCATGCCCTGCCATCTCAGTCATGTCCTGCCATCTCAGTCATGCCCTGCCATCTCTGTCATGCCCTGCCATCTCTGTCATGCCCTGCCATCTCTGCCATGCTTTTCATCTCAGTCACGCCCTGCCATCTCAGTCATGTTCTGCCATCTCAGTCATGCCCTGCCATCTCTGCCATGCCCTGCCATCTCTGCCATGCCCTGTCATCTCTGTCATGCCCTGCCATCTCTGTCATGCTTTTCATCTCAGTCATGCCCTGCCATCTCTGTCATGCTTTTCATCTCAGTCATGCCCTGCCATCTCAGTCATGTCCTGCCATCTCAGTCATGTCCTGCCATCTCAGTCATGCCCTGCCATCTCTGCCATGCCCTGCCTTCTCTGCCATGCCCTGCCATCTCTGCCATGCCCTGCCATCTCTGTCATGCTTTTCATCTCAGTCATGCCCTGCTATCTCTGTCATGCCCTGCCATCTCTGTCATGCTTTTCATCTCAGTCATGCTCTGCCATCTCAGTCATGTCCTGCCATCTCAGTCATGCCCTGCCATCTCTGCCATGCCCTGCCATCTCTGTCATGCTTTTCCATCTCTCTTGTTCCCTGCCATCTCTGACAACCAATTACTTTTTCGATGACAATGACATTCAGTTGAATGTATGTACGGAAATCTAGTGAGTCTTCTAATCGATAAAAGTTTAACAATGACTCAATACCACAACATTTACATGCCTGTTCCGTTGGGACTGATGTGTCCCGCGAGTCCAAGTTTGCTGACCTCTGTCCTGGACTATCATTATTGTAGTCTCTTTACGTCAACTGTAACAAGGATTTATTGCCTGAACCCAGGACACTCATGTCATGTTATAGGAAAGCCACAGGGCTCTGCTACTCAAACACACGTACAAAATGAACTGACACTCAGAACAAGCACACACAACTAAACAAACACACATACACACATACAGATAACAGAAAAACACCGACACAAAGCTGAAAAAAAGATACACTCAGAACTCAACAAATAAATAAATAAATGCTTACATAAAAGCATTAAATACACTCAAAAGAGTTAAACTTATGGAAACTGAAGTAAACACTCACGCACAGAATCAAACACTCTTACACAGAGAACTGAACAGACGAAAAATTGAACCACGCATACACAAAATTGAGCTAAACATTTAGCGCTAAACACAAAATATTCACAAACATAAACAGACAGACCTAAACAAACACATATTGCAGAGTGTTAAACAAACACAGAGAACCGAACATATACACAGAACTGACTAAACACACACAGGTAACTTAACACGCACACGGGTAATTGAACACAGATACACAGCTAACTAAACACGCACACATGTAATTGAACACACACAGAGAGAACTGAACAAAAAGACATCCAAATCTGAAGAAACAACCACACAGATCTAAGCAAAAACAAATATAGATTTGAACTAGGTCTATCCCCAAGATAGATTGTATGGTGGTCTACTAGAGGGCAGAAGAGCTACAGATCGTCCACTCCTAAGAGACATTGATGTAGGTGTTTTTACCGGTAGTTGACTTGTAGCACCAAACTTCTGGTAGACAACTAAACCGTTGTAGGCGTAATGTATCTTAACTAGTAAAACTTCAAATAACTTCCTTTTGTGAACAACCCCGATAACAATTTACTATAGACGAAATGAGGTACTTGTGAAATCAAATAAATGTACTAGACTTTAGTAATAATATTTTGTAACCAAATCTAACTAACTACAATAACACAACCTTTCAATCTCACGTCTGGAGTCGTCTCCCCTGACTAAGACCAAGTGACGACAACGCCGATTATGTTGCATCATTCACAACCAATTGCTATACTCTTGCCATTGCCACCATTGAAACACACACACACACACTCCATAACAGTATGTCAGCGTGACATGTAGCTCTTGAATATCAACACCAATGATAACGGAGTATGAAACAGGATGTATCAAGGATTGGCCTCTTTAATCACGTGACAAAGTTGCAAAGAGAAAAAAAAAACAACCTCGCCAGACGCAAAATGCCACACAGATCTATATCTAGATCAAAACCCATATGTCCGTTTTCTTTTTATTTTAACCAGAATGATTTACATTTCAAAAGTGCTCAATCTTGATGGTAGATTCTCTATAGCCTATCATACTACACAGCTTATCATACTACACAGCCTATCATAGTAGACAGCTTATCATACTACACAGCCTATCATACTACACAGCTTATCATACTACTCAGCATATCATGCTACACAGCTTATCATACTACACAGCTTATCATACTACACAGCTTATCCTACGATGATGTCAAACGCAACACTTTATTATCTTATCAGATCAATGCCGCTTGAATGATGAGGAGTCAACATAAAAGTCAAACAACGAATGACCGCTGGGGTCATTGTGACCTAATGACAACGCCTCCATTACATTTTTGCCGGATTGAATTACCAGACAGAGGTCAAGAGAGGTCAGGAAAGAGAATTTCTAAAAACTAGCGGATATGCTAAATGGAACAAAAAAGATGTTTATTATCTTAAGAGATATTTCTTGCAGACCACTTCAAAAACAAAAAAAAAAGACTCCCTGGACTGGTTATTTAAGGCTTTCTGTCGTGCCCTTCTTTGAAATGTTATCTTCTCCCAGGTGACCTGAGCGGGTTATCAGCTGTGATGTTTCCTCAAGGACTGACACAAGAGCAGACACAAAAGTTCATTACACAGAGGCGTTAAGTTGCAGCGTTCTCTGAAGACATCTCCCATGGCTTGGGTAAAAGAGAAGTCTTCCTGAGTGAAAGAGAAGTCTTCCTGAGTGAAAGAGAAGTCTTCCTGAGTGAAAGAGAAGTCGTCCTGAATAAAAGCAAAGTCTTCCTGAGTGAAAGAGAAGTCTTGCTTTTTGGCTTGTCTCACTAATTCTTCGTTTATAATATCTATCTATCTATCTATCTATCTATCTATCTATCTATCTATCTATCTATCTATCTATCTATCTATCTATCTATCTATCTATCTATCTATCTATCTATCTATCTGTCTGTCTGTCTGTCTGTCCACCTGTCTCTCCCTCCTCTCTCTTCCTATTTCTCTAGTCATTATATATGACTAGTGAGAAATATATATATATATATATATATATATATATATATATATATATATATATATATATATATATATTAACTAAGACATATATATATATATATATACATGGGTGTAGCCAGAGGAGGGTTTGGGGTTCAACCCCCCCCCCAAATGAAATCCTCACCCTCGCATGGGGGGGGGGGATCGGAATTTAGTAACTGATTTTTTGCTTTGATTCTGTTTATTTTAGGAGAGATTTTAATACTAAACCATCAGTTGCCCCAGCGCAGCCAAGGGGGTTTGAGCTTCAAACCCCATACCAGGGGGTTTTGCAGTCAAATCCCCCACTTCGATAAAACAAAAATAAACCAAAAAAAAATAAAAAAAGATTGCAAACGACAATTCCCAAATTCCAAGAGCATAGCTAAGGAAGATTTTGATTTTAAAACCCCCCTCCGAAAATAACGATAAAACTATCCATACACCAGTCACCAGAATCTATAAGCGTAACCAAGAGGGGTTTTGTGTTTCAAACCCCCTCCGGGGGGGGGGATTTGACCTAAAAAACACCTCTTCAATAGAAAAAAAAACAAAGGAAAAGACACACACAAAAGAGGTATTGAGTTTAAAATTCTCTTCAGCGGGATTTGAAGCTAAAAAAATACCTCTTCAAATAAAAAAACAAAAACAAATTTCACACTCAAAAATCTATGAGCGTAGCCAAACTGGTTAGAGTTTAACCCCCCCCCCCTTTCAGCGGGGTTTGATGCTAAAAATACCTCTTCAATATAAAAAAAGCAAATTGCACAATCAAATTTTTATGAGCGTGTTTTGAGTTTAAACCTCCCTCCTCCAGAGGACATTTTACAAAATTTTAAACCCCTCCTGATGGTTTTGAGTTTAAATACCCCCATACAAAGAGTTATGAGATTGAAAACCTCTCTTCAATTTTATTTTAAAGCAACTACAGTCACCAAATTCTAAGAGCGTAGCTAAATGGGGTTTTGAATATAAAAAAAAACAACTTCACAGATATTTTACTTTAAACCCCCCCCCCCCCCTTCCAATGATTTTGACGATAAAACTACTCTTTTCGATATAGAATCTAAAACAAACTATAGTCACCTAATTCCAAGAGCCTAACCAAGAGAGGTTACAGCTTGCCAGTGACAGATTTTTGTGGAAGCAGCTTGCCAGTGACAGATTTTTGTGGAAGCAGCTTGCCAGTGACAGATTTTTGTGGAAGCAGCTTGCCAGTGACAGATTTGTGTGGAAGCAGCTTGCCAGTGACAGATTTGTGTGGAAGCAGCTTGCCAGTGACAGATTTTTGTGGAAGCAGCTTGCCAGTGACAGATTTTTGTGGAAGCAGCTTGCCAGTGACAGATTTTTGTGGAAGCAGCTTGCCAGTGACAGATTTTTGTGGAAGCAGCTTGCTAGTGACAGATTTTTGTGGAAGCAGCTTGCCAGTGACAGATTTGTGTGGAAGCAGCTTGCCAGTGACAGATTTGTGTGGAAGCAGCTTGCCAGTGACAGATTTTTGTGGAAGCAGCTTGCCAGTGACAGATTTTTGTGGAAGCAGCTTGCCAGTGACAGATTTGTGTGGAAGCAGCTTGCCAGTGACAGATTTGTGTGGAAGCAGCTTGCCAGTGACAGATTTTTGTGGAAGCAGCTTGCCAGTGACAGATTTTTGTGGAAGCAGCTTGCCAGTGACAGATTTTTGTGGAAGCAGCTTGCCAGTGACAGATTTGTGTGTGAGCAGCTTGCCAGTGACAGATTTGTGTGGAAGCAGATTGCCAGTGACAGATTTGTGTGAAAGCAGATTGCCAGTGACAGATTTTTGTGGAAGCAGCTTGCCAGTGACAGATTTGTGTGGAAGCAGCTTGCCAGTGACAGATTTGTGTGGAAGCAGCTTGCCAGTGACAGATTTGTGTGGAAGCAGCTTGCCAGTGACAGATTTGTGTAGAAGCAGCTTGCCAGTGACAGATTTGTGTGGAAGCAGCTTGCCAGTGACAGATTTGTGTAGAAGCAGCTTGCCAGTGACAGATTTGTGTGAAAGCAGCTTGCCAGTGACAGATTTGTGTGGAAGCAGATTGCCAGTGACAGATTTGTGTGAAAGCAGATTGCCAGTGACAGATTTTTGTGGAAGCAGCTTGCCAGTGACAGATTTTTGTGGAAGCAGCTTGCCAGTGACAGATTTTTGTGGAAGCAGCTTGCCAGTGACAGATTTGTGTGGAAGCAGCTTGCCAGTGACAGATTTGTGTGGAAGCAGATTGCCAGTGACAGATTTGTGTTAAAGCAGATTGCCAGTGACAGATTTGTGTGGAAGCAGCTTGCCAGTGACAGATTTGTGTGGAAGCAGCTTGCCGCCCAATGCGGAGGTATTTACGTCAGTAAGAATAGCCTATGAGGTTTTTGAAATAAAACTTTTTTAATAGCAGGATAATATACTGTAGATACCTCAGAATATACATTTTCTTGGCTTTTAATACCGGATATAGTGCTTGGCGGCAGGGCTCCGCCCCGCGCTGGAGGAACTTACAGAGCTCCCCCAGACCCCCTTTCTACTAACTCCAGAAAGATCCTATTCTAGGGTACATTAAACGTCTTCAGAAAGACTGAAGGGTCAGAATCTAATAAAGATAAAATATGTACACACACAAACACACACGCACGTACGCACGCACACACATATTTTTTTTGCCGGGGGCTGGAAATCCCCCCCAAACCTTCCCTCCCCCCCTCAGAAAAAAATCCTGGCTACGCCCATGTATATATATATATACTGTTAACTAAGATATTGAAATAGATGTAGTTAATTTAATTTGAGATATTTGAGATATATACTCATATTCCGAAGCGTCTCCTATTTCGAGGCGTCTCCTATTTCGAGGCGTCTCCTAATCTGTGGCACGTTCAGCAGACAGTCGAGGGATCTCACATTCTTGGGCCTCCGCCGCAATGGTCAATTCAATGCTTTTAACCAAATGTTTTCCAGCTGTTGTCTTCCGATACCATTGAATTCTGTTGAATTATTTCGTGTCATTGTATACGGAGATCTAAGTTTTACAATTCTTTCACGTCTCGTTCGTAGTCTCGTTCGTAGTCTAGGTGTTATCAATCTTCTTGGGGAATACATTTTTTAAAATTGTACCTAGCTTAGAATTTATAACACTGAAAATGACTTTTTTTTTTTTAATTAACACTTTCTCTACCAATAAAACACATTAATAAACTATTCTGATAGCATTCCGGTGTTTCATAATAATTTTATGCTTCATATTTTATTAATGTTTTGCTTTTTTATACATTGAGAGCTCTCATGAGGGTCGCGGGACAAACTTTGGGACCCAAAGAAGAGCACTTGTCGAAGAGAGGCGCTGACTACGAAAAGAAAATTTAAATAGACCTCTGGCGGACTAGGGCTTTATCAGCATTCCACGTGCCGAAATATGAAGGTCGCAACTGGGCCTACGTGGTCACGTACAATACTGCCATAGTCCTTAAACAGCGGAATCGAAGACAATGCTTAATCATTAACTATTTAAAAGCAACAATATATATCGACTTCAATAATGTCCAACTATATAAAATGCATTGTTTTATTTACTATTCAAATATACAAGTTACGTGGTAAAAAGAGTCAGGGCTAACAACATGCAAAAAGAGTTATTTTGATCCACCATTTTCCAGAACAAACTGAAAGTGTGATGAGCTAAATATAGCTTTAAAATCCCCAGGGGAAGTAAAAAAGACAGTCACGAAAATCCAGTAATTTTGTAGAAGTATTTTATATAATAAAGTAAAAATAAAGGAGGGCCAAAATGACAATCCAAAACATTGAGTTAATTGATATATAACCCCCTGTGCATTGATTATTTAAACTGATTTATATAATGTCTTTATACATGTACTAGAGTGATAGTTTATTTATTTGACGACTGACGTTTGTAATATTAAAATAGTTAAATTCTCCAAAGCGTATTTATGTTAATTATATACATCTTCATAGCTTTCTAGCATTCGCTAGAATATATATCAAACACAGTAAAATATAGCGTCTCTAGCATTCTAGTTCAATCCATCCTGAACATCTCCAGTAATCCCCAGGCAAGACCAACGTCACAGCACACACACATATAAATAGAATGTCTGTTTATTTTCAAACGTGTTTGGTTCTTTGTTGTGTTTAAGCAGACACAAAGTACACTCCCTTGAAGTAAAGCAACTGATCAAAAAAACACACACACACACACAACATGAATATGTTGAGAACCTTTGTTTTAAGTTTGTGTCATTGTCTTCAAAACACCAAAGTACAATGACATCATGTTCTAATTTTTATTGAAACAAGAAACGTAACTCTGTGAATAGATAGAAAACAGCAAACAACAAACAACAAACAACATTCGTGAAATTATGCGCGTCTCATGTAGCTAGATATGAAATCGTGTATAGTGTAGATTTTTATTGAATCACATAAGTTCTTCTTTCATTTATCTAGAATAGCATAGAACACTATATTTTATAACTACAGTTACAAATTGTTATGTAAATTATGTATTATATATAATATAATATATATAATATATAATACCTCAACATACTGATTTCTTCACTGTAATTAGATCTAAAATTTAAATATTCAAAAAGCTGAAACAACATGTTGTTTTTTGTAAAGCAGTTACAAAAAGTAAAGTATTTTTTTAAACCCTAACCTATATAACATATAATACTAATAGTCACAATAATGTCTAGTCCCAGTAATTGAACATTGAAAATAAGAACACACTCGTCTCAAAATTATTATTTGCAATTATTAGATCCAGAAATTGGGTCAGGGGTCGGCAACCTTTTGAGTCGGAAGAGCCAAAATTTACAATTTACAAAATTTCGAAGTATTTAAAGAGCCGCAAAGTTTTTTCTTGCCAACTATAAATAGTTCTCTCCAATGATTTTTTAAAATATAAAAGTAGTGTTTTTCATAACAAATTTGATAATATGTTTATATATATATATATGGCATTATCAAATAATTGCGTCAAAGCGAATTAAAACCTACATAGAAACATCCGACGACGGCGTCATTCGAGAGCTTCCGGCGGACTGACAACAGTGACGACGCGTGTAATGGGGGAAGGTGTGGTGAAAAGCGAGTACAAGTGGCTGAGAGATATAATCGGTGCCTAATCTTCGTTAAAAGATTCAGAAGTTCAGAACTATTTTTAAAAAATGTCTCGACACAATAAATAATATTTGTGTATGGAACTAGAGAGCCGCAGCTTCACATCCAAAGAGCCGCATGTGGCTCGCGAGCCGCAGGTTGCCGACCCCGGATCTAGGTAATCAATCTATTTATAAGTAGAATTTTAAATCAACAGGGTAGAATTATCCTTACATTTCATCTTCCCAATGGAAACTAAAAGAAAAATGACATTGTTTGACAGATTTGCTTTATATATTAGATTTGTGTGAATATGATCAATTCTGCGATTACTAGCCTATTCTATTTAAACTCCTCAACATGAGTTTGCATTATTTCTTAACTTTCAAAACTAAAGATCATTACTTTTCTAACACAGAGCGACTTTCTAATATACAGAGCGACTTCCTTTACAGCTTGAAAAATAATAAAGTTGCGTACATACCAATCGGATATGAATTTTTCTTTCTTTTCCAGTCTATGTATAATATATATAGGTCTGTGGTTTGGCGTCTTTTTAAAAATTGTCTCCCTTTAAAATGTTTTTAAATTATTTTTTGATCCTCCATTGTTTATTTTATCTTTTTGAAACTCTCAGAGAATACAACATAAACCGAATGCTTTTGACACATTTGAATCAAATCTTTAAAGTACTGTTATTTTTTGGTGAAGAATAGAATTTTTCATTTCAGGATATTGGGCGCCTCTCAGTCCACCCAGCTCTAATGGGTACCTGACATTAGTTGGGGAAGAGCAATGGCGGTTGGTCGTTGTGCTGGCCACGTGACGCCCTCGTTAACCGTGGGTCAGAAAAAAACAAACAACAGATGGCCTTTACATCATCTGCCCAATAGAGTGTGGACCTTTAAACGTGGAACTTTTCTTTACTTTTTTAAATTTTTTTTTTACTTTAACTATTGGCACTTAGAAGTTTTTAGAAATCCGACATTCCACCCTCCCCCCCTCCCTTTCCAGTTCCGAGTAAACGTCGGATTACCGAGAGTCAACTGTATAAACATTTTAAATAATGAGGGGGGAAAAACACGTTTGGAAATTCTACGTGTTAAATTTGGATACTGAAATAGTTTCTTGTTTTATGTGTTAGTTTTATTTACGTGTAAACATTGATCATTTGTTATACATACGACTTACAGATATTCAGAGAATGAGAGAGAGAAAGACAGAGAGAGAGAGAGACATAGAGAGAGACAGAGAGAGAGACAGAGAGAGACAGAGAGAGAGACAGAGAGAGATGGAGAGAGAGACAGAGAGACAGAGAGAGACAGAGAGAGACAGAGAGAGATGGAGAGAGAGACAGAGAGACAGAGAGAGAAAGAGAGAGACAGAGAGAGAGACATAGAGAGACAGAGAGAGAAAGAGAGAGAGACAGAGAGACAGAGAGAGATACAGAGAGACAGGGAGACACAGAGAGAGACAGAGAGAGAGACAGAGAGAGACAGAGACAGAGAGAGAGACAGAGAGAGACAGAGAAAGACAGAGAGAGACAGAGACAGACTGAGAGAGAGAGAGATGCAGACAGAGAGAGACAGCGAGAGAGAGAGAGAGACAGAGAGAGACTGAGAGAGAGAGAGAAAAGGACAGAAAGAATTGATCTGGATACACAATTAGAAAGTTCATTCGGTTCTATAATAAGCTTGATGCTTCAGACATAAATAAAAGTCAACAGTGGATCTCAATCTTTTCTCTAAACGGCCACCGTGTCAATATATTTCAAGTTCTCATCTACTTTAACCATCACATCACTGTCTGCAGCTCCACCACATCACTGTCTGCAGCTCCACCACATCACTGTCTGCAGCTCGACCACATCACTGTCTGCAGCTCCACCACATCACTGTCTGCAGCTTCACCACATCACTGTCTGCAGATCCACTACATCACTGTCTGCAGCTCCACCACATCACTGTCTGCAGCTCCACCACATCACTCTCTCTGTACGTCCCCCAAGGGAAGACCCCCCCCCCCCAGTCTCATTCCCCATTCCCCCAGATCTTCCGTTTTCTCAATTTGAGAACGCTCATCTCCGCTCACTGCACACATGTTTCTCTCTTCCCATTCTCTACTCACTTCTAATCCATTCCTCTGTAAAACATCTCAGTCCGTGGATCAGAATGCCACAGCGCACTGAGATAGAATTTAATGAATCAAAATGCCATAAATGCAGCTTATTCTAACGGACGCTTTCAATCCTTCCAGGAAACGAAACGGAGACATTCTGACAAGTTATTTCCACGATGGATGGATCACTTGTACCTAGATTATCGATTTTTCAAAAGAGTCGTTCTCTCTTTTTCTAAAACACCACAACAAAAATTTGTTTAATGTATTTTTTAAATGTGTTGCAATTTATTTTACTGGTCAAATAAAATTAGTAGGTTTCAAAAGAATTGGACACAAAAGAATAATTAATTATATAATAGCAATCACTCAAGTTTTACTAATTTTTTGTTTCATTAATTTCCTAATGACATTATCCTTTGAACAAAGGAGACGCTAATCACACTACATATTCACATTTAAACAAAGCAGACGAATTTAAACGAAGCAGACGTTATTTAAACAAAGCAGACGACATTTAAACGAAGCAGACGACATTTAAACGAAGCAGACGACATTTACACGAAGCAGACGACATTTCACAAGTTTAAACGAGACATATTTAGACAGGGTTTAAACTAAGCAGAAGACATTGGAACGACACTAGCTTCTAATGGTATTTAAGATATATATGGTAGTTAGAATTTGTAAAATAAAACTGAATTTTAAAACAAAATATAACAAAATATTATCAAATGGTTTAAAAACAATATCATCATATATTTTTACAATATCTTTAATCCATTTTATACTGTTTTCAACGCTATCGGACTAGACTAGTGCCCTATTTGTTTCTACCCTTTCCTCCGCCCTATCGGCGGGGCTCCCCCTACTGTAAATCAAAGTTTAAATATTGAATACACTTTTCTAGCCAAACTTCAGAACTGATGCTTACAATCAAGGACAAATCCACGTTCTAAAAAAACCCTAACCAAATAAAGCATGGTGTCCTTAAGAAAGTTACTGCAACTCTAAAGACAGGCTCTTTTGAAGTTGGTTGCTATTTGCGATTTCTGCTAAAAAGGTCAACCTCTGATGATTATATTGCCCAATTTGATAAAAAGCATTTCAAGCTCTGAACTTGTTCAAGAGTTTCTTCCAAGAACAGAAACTCACATCATGTTTCAAAGAAGAGGAAAAATGTGGCGCCAAAGTCCTTGTTCCTACAACATACCGCCAGTTTAGTAGAAGCATAACTAGGCTGCTCATTTAACTAAGTATTTGAAATCTAGACAGTCGAAGAAAAAAAACGATAATCGACCAATATATTTCTCTCTCTCTCTGGAGAAAAAAGAATGAGCATGTGCAGTGACGAAATACATTTGAATGTTGTAAATCACCCGTTTTGATATTATAACCATGTAAATAAATTGAGCTATAATTATTATGGATTTCACTAGTATAGCCATGCATTAATCTTGAATAAAGCAAAACAATGTACCCTATGCATCTCTGTAATAATCCCGCGATTACTGAAATATGAAAGCAATGCGACTGTGACTTTATGTAACAATATGTTGGTTGTAATATTGGAAAAAAACATTCTCAATAACATCAAGTTAATATTGTTAAACAAATAAAGTATACTCATCCATCCATTGTAGAATAAGTACAAATACCAATGACATATACATTAAACACATACACTTCTCGCAGACACACTCACACAGACACACTATAAGTTGAAGGGGAAACAACAACTAATCAATATCTATTGTCTCCCTTGTTATTAGTACTCCATTGCTGGCGAGTTATCTGTCCTGTTTCTTCTATTTTTACTTTAAGCTAATTCTGAATGACTGCCCACAGGTCAACCTAGGGAAAGCAAGGTAAACAACCGAAACACTCTTTTGTTAAAGCCTCGTTTTAAATGCTATAAGTCATTGCCCTTTCTGGCACGTGATGTATTGCGCTACTTCCCAGCATGCAGTACGCACAGCAGTGCTTGATCTATGAAAGAATTTTGTTAAGGCGACTGACCACAATAGATGTTAAAGTTCCGTTTCACACCTTGCAACCTATAGGGCAGATGATGTAAAGGTCATCTGTTTCTGTGGCCCACGATTAACGAGGGCGTCATGTGGCTAGCACAAAGACCAACCGCCTTTACTCTCCCCAGCTAATGTCAAGTACCCATTGGAGCTGAGTGGACTCAGAGGCGCCCAAAGATACCGAAATGTAAAATCCCAGTCTTCACCAGGATTTGAGCCCGGGACGCCGGTACGGAAGCCAAGCGCTTTACCGCCTAGCCACATCACTTTTGATGACTTACATATAAAATAAACATTTCAACATTTTAGTAACATAATTATTATAATAGTAACAATCGTGCATAACATAAAACCGAAAATTTTAACAATAGCCAACGAAACTCACGTTCTTAGCACAGTCTCACTCCAAAATGATACGTGAAGTTGACATCATAAACTTGGACTGGATTCAATGATTTAATTCCCTGGGAGGAAACGCGTTATTGTGTCTGATTTTGTGTCTGATTTTGAGATCGCAGTCTTGTATATTATTTGAGAAGGAAATGTTAAATCGTGACCCAATTGTATTCCTTTACGTATAAAATCCGTTAGCTTTCTCATATAAGCACATTAGAGTTGTGTAGGAAGTATGCCTACGGTGTGATCATCGCAATAATATCATAGACTGCAGACCAGCTTAAAAAAATATTATTGGTAATAAAACAAGTCACGCATGTTTGAATAAATCGAATCAATACCTAGACAATGGAAAGAAAGGTGCTGTCCTCACGTGAAAAAAAATATATTTATGGACCAGATAGCTTTTAGTAGTCCGGTTAAGAAAGAACTTGTACATATAAATTTATATTGTATTTTTTTGCTTAGTTACTCCCCCTGTAAGGAGCTGCTTATTAGTTTCGTTTACCTTTCCATCCGTCCGTTATTTCTCTTATTACTCCTAGATATTGAAAACAAGAGAAGCTATTAAACTCTTATTGCACCATATGTTGTGGCTTGCTTGGTTTAGGTGCAACGATTACAAACACATACCGAAAGCGAATCGTTTTATTTAAAAAATTAATTATGCAAGTCGTTTTTTTTTCCCCCATTACAATATAGTCTACCCCTTTTAAAACAATACGTAAATGTAAGTGAGACCATGCGTCAAAGAAAGATAGCTTCGTATGGGTTATCTAACATTTATCCCTAAAATCGTGAAAATAGTGTCATTGAGCCGACCACTGTCATATAAAACTGATTGCTTCTAGAAAATGAAGGTACATGATGCGCACTTTAATGGACAATATCAGCTTGACTAATAGACACGTAACGGCGAAATGAACTTAACAATCTTGTATTGACCTACCTTCTGAGCTACCCACCCAGCCACAGCCCCCCCCCCCCCAACCCGCCTCTCTGTCTCTGCTCTCTCAGCTAGTGGGTCAAGAGGGACAGAATGAAAAAAAATGTATCTAAGTCCATTAACTCATCTCTACGTTCATTGTATATTTACTTTATAAATAATTCACTTTTATTTGATTTCAGCAACCTCAACTCTGTATAAGCGTTTTCTTTGAATTGTAATACTTCTTATTAAGTACGAAAGCAACTTCCTATTAAGTACGAAAGCAACTTCCTATTAAGTACGAAAGCAACTTCCTATTAAGTACGAAAGCAACTTCCTATTAAGTACGAAAGCAACTTCCTATTAAGTACGAAAGCAACTTCCTATTAAGTACGAAAGCAACTTCCTATTAAGTACGAAAGCAACTTCCTATTAAGTACGAAAGCAACTTCCTTTTAAGTACGAAAGCAACTTCCTATTAAGTACGAAAGCAACTTCCTATTAAGTACGAAAGCAACTTCCTATTAAGTACGAAAGCAACTTCCTATTAAGTACGAAAGCAACTTCCTATTAAGTACGAAAGCAACTTCCTATTAAGTACGAAAGCAACTTCCTATTAAGTACGAAAGCAACTTCCTATTAAGTACGAAAGCAACTTCCTATTAAGTACGAAAGCAACTTCCTTTTAAGTACGAAAGCAACTTCCTATTAAGTACGAAAGCAACTTCCTATTAAGTACGAAAGCAACTTCCTTTTAAGTACGAAAGCAACTTCCTATTAAGTACGAAAGCAACTTCCTTTTAAGTACGAAAGCAACTTCCTATTAAGTACGAAAGCAACTTCCTATTAAGTACGAAAGCAACTTCCTTTTAAGTACGAAAGCAACTTCCTATTAAGTACGAAAGCAACTTCCTATTAAGTACGAAAGCAACTTCCTATTAAGTACGAAAGCAACTTCCTATTAAGTACGAAAGCAACTTCCTATTAAGTACAAAAGCAACTTCCTATTAAGTACGAAAGCAACTTCCTATTAAGTACAAAAGCAACTTCCTATTAAGTACGAAAGCAACTTCCTATTAAGTACAAAAGCAACTTCCTATTAAGTACGAAAGCAACTTCCTTTTAAGTACGAAAGCAATCTTATAGGAAGTAATGGCAAAGGTTAGATTTGATTTGATTTTAGGCACATCGGCACAATTTAGGCCATGTCGTGCCTGCACTCCTTCAAGGCAAGGGTTAAAAGAGATGCCACGTTATTCTATATTTATGTTTATAAACTTCTATTAGTCTATCTATTTATGTAATATTGTATTATATTACCTGTAACTTGATCCAGATACGTTCAATCACTATATCTTCATCGTTTTCTCCCGACCCGATCCACAAACTACAGTGGTTAAGCGCTTGGCTTCCGAACCTGAGGTCCTGGGTTCGAATCTTGGCGAAGATTGGGATTTTGAATTTTGGTATTTTTAGGGCGCCCCAGAGTCTACCCAATTCTAATGGGTACTTGAATTACGTTTAAGAAACTAAAGGCGGTTGGTCGTTGTGTTAGCCACATGACACGCTCCTCGTAAACCGTTGGCCAAAGAAACAGATGACCTTAACATCATCTGCACTATAGATCGCTAGTTCTGAAAGGGCAACTTTTATCCACACACACACACAGACATGTCCTTAATGCTTATTGTGGGGGGCGCTGTGGCTGAATGGTTGAGCGCTTGGCTTCTGAGCCTTGGGGTTCTGGGTTCAAATCTCGTTGAAGACTGTGATTTTGAATTTCGGGATTTTTTAGGGCGTCCCTGAGTCCACCCAAACTCTAATTGGTACCTGACTTTAATGGGGAAAGGAAAGGTGGTTGGTCGTTGTCCTGGCCACATGACACCCTGCTCGTATATCGTTGGCCAAAGAAACAGATGACCTTAACATCATCTGCCTTATAGACCTTTTCCTTCAAATTTCTATTTTATCCAATATTAATTCATTTTTGTAAGTTTACCCGATCCGCCTTGATAGATTATCATGTAGACTGTAGACTGATAGCACATTTTTTTCCCACCTGGTGAGGAGTATTATAAATTACTGACACCTTGTCACGTGCCACATCTAAAATAAACGTGTCACGTTTCCAACGGAGTTTCAACCTCGGAGACTTTATTGTGCTCTCTGGGTAGAAATTTCAAGAGGCCGGAAAAGACCAGGTCAAGGTCCGGACATGGCCCGCGGACCGTAGTTCGGACATCACTGATGTAAACGTTAATTATACTCAGTATTTCTTCCCCCATTTAATATGTTCCTAAGTCACAAGATTTTAGTTTAAAATACAGTCAAGTCTATTTATCGGAACCCACCGTGACTCGATCGTATTGGTCCTCATAACTATTTATCGGAACCCACCGTGACGCGATCGTATTGGTCCCTCATAACTATTTATCGGAACCCACCGTGACGCGATCGTATTGGTCCCTCATAACTATTTATCGGAACCCACCGTGACGCGATCGTATTGGTCCCTCATAACTATTTATCGGAACCCACCGTGACGCGATCGTATTGGTCCTCATAACTATTTATCGGAACCCACCGTGACGCGATCGTATTGGTCCTCATAACTATTTATCGGAACCCACCGTGACGCGATCGTATTGGTCCCTCATAACCCGCCCCTGTTAGATTAACAGGATTCAATTAAATAACAAACAAGAAAAGCATTTGAAAAAATGCTTTAAAAACAGACACACAAAAAAACACAAATCTTATACCAAGTGTCATTGTATCAATACGTTTGGATCTGCCTTATAATTAAATATCTAATACATATAGACTAACAATAATAAATCTGTGAAATTAGAAATATTTTGTCCCGCTACGTAATGACCCTAACACTTGTCTGGACCAGTTGGGAAATGAAATCAAAACATCAATAGATAAAAAGACGAGCTACACATCAGAGAGAGAGAGAGAGAGAGAGAGACCGAGACAGAGGTAAAGAGACAATGTAAAGAGAGTGAGTGAAAGAGAATGACAAGAAGGGGAAAACCATGAGAGAAAGATAAAGAGATAGAGAGAGAAGAGAGTGAGGGAAGAGAGAGAAAGAGAGAGAGGTATTAGACAGAACAAAAGGAGACAGAGCGCGAGCTATCCACTATATGATATGATGAAAAAAATATGACACGTATTATTAACTCAGGAACCCGAAGGCGAAAGCGAGGGCTTTTATGACGAATGTTTCGAAATCGATTTGATTGAAGTTTAAATTAATTATGGCGTATGAAAAAAAAAAAGTTAAAAGGCGAATTAAACTGATAAAAAGACGAAACATCTAAACATTTCAAAGGGTAGACGCAAATAAGTCATCTACTGAATCGATATTGGATTAGGGCAAAGAGATGTCAACTGTTCTGTTGACGGCAGAAGAAATCACAAGACCAAAAGCATAGCACTGACACGTATAGGTGAGAATGAACCTTACAGGTGGGTCAAGTCACGTGGTTAGACCAAAAAGCTACATGCCCATACAAAGACGCAAAACAAATACATTTGAAGACCTCACACCTTGCACTGGAAATGAGTCTCTACCTCCCTGTGACAACTCCCTCTAAGACGCTAAAATGGAAAGGATGAACAACCTTATGTCTACTGCCAAAATAAATCAGATCGATATATAGTCGAACAAAAATTGGAATAAGCTGTCACGTATAGAGACCCTCAAACACTGATTGATTCCCCAGCATATTTTAATTTGACATAGACAATCTAAACCTTTGTTTAAATTCTGACATTTTTTAGTGCTTCTATAGTTCTGTGACAACTCCCTCTAAGACGCTAAAATGGAAAGGATGAATAACCTTACGTCTACTGCCAAAATAAATCAGATCGATATATTGTCGAACAAAAATTGGAATAAGCTGTCACGTATAGAGACTCTCAAACACTGATTGATTCCCCAGCATATTTTAATTTGACATAGACAACCTAAACCTTTATTTAAATTCTGACATTTTTTAGTGCTTCTGTATTTACCCGTCACTAAATAGCGACGTATGCTACACCGCGGGTCGACTAGTCTGTTTTCTTTTATACCTTATGAAGCTCAAATGTCTAACATTATTTGCGGCCATTGAATGATAAGTAAGAGAACTCCAACCAGCAACATAGTCGTTATATTTATTCTCTCCCCTTGGGTCATCTACCAAATACTTGAATTACAAACAACATAGGGAATATGAAGAAATGCAGGTTTGGTCCAAATGTATTAACTAATGAAGATTCCTTACAAGACGTCTTCAATGAAGTTTCTTTGTCATTCAGTCAGGCTATAAATAGAATGGAGTCTTGTTCGGTTTTCTTACTAATTGGTCCCTTTGGGAGAATCACAAGGTAAACAAAAGTCCCTTTAAGATCGAAGTAGAAGTGTAATGTGGCTACTTCCACAAAAAGGATATTTTACCGGACCTAATATGGCATCCATTTGGAAATAGACGTGACGAGAACCCCCACCCCTCCCAACATTATGGCTTAAAATGCAAAGTGTATAATGCGCATGATAGAAACAAGAGTCCGGAGCGCCCCCCCCCCCCCCGTGCTGTCTCCCGTTGTTCTCGTACAGTATGTCACTTGGTGGACATATGAACGACTCCCCATATTGTATAGCCTGCGTCCTTGTTTCGTTCGAGAGAGTTGTGTGGTTTCAGGGGGTTGGGTGGAGTCAAATGACATTCAATGACCTTCTAGTTGATAAAGAGATCAGTGAAACATTATAGCGTCATCATCATCATCGTCATCGTCAGGCTCCATTGGAGTGAAGGTTCAAATCCACTCTGCACAGAAGTGCTGCTGTTGTGCGCGTAATGCACGTATGTAGCCATACAGGTCAAGAGAATGGGGCCTGCCAAGACCTGTGCAGAAGTTCAAGAAGTCGGGGTCAGTTTTATCTTCGTTCCAGCACGGTATGGGGGGGGGGGGGGCGATCCATGATTTGCTGTTTGCCCTGAACCAAACGATATACGAACCCGTCCTGCACTGTGTCCTAAGTCAGTAAAATAAAGTATTTCCACTGGTTGAAGTACAGCAATGGACTTTAGTGGTGGACAGTCTTACTAGTCCATGAGCACTACAGAGGAGCAGTACTTTACAAAGCACTTACAGAGGAGCAGTACTTTACAAGCACTTACACATGAGCACTTACAGAGGAGCAGTACTTTAGAAGCACTTACACATGAGCACATCTTTATGGGACACATTCGAGGTGCAGTTTCTAAAAGACACGTTTAAATAAGCACTTCAACTCTTTAACATGAGTGCTTTGACACAATCATAAGGGAAGTTGGACACTTTCATAATTGCACTTTGACACAATCATAAGGGAAGTTGGACACTTTCATAATAGCACTTTGACACAATCATAAGGGAAGTTGGACACTTTTATAATTGCACTCTGACACAATCATAAGGGAAGTTGGACACTTTCATAATAGCACTTTGACACAATCATAAGGGAAGTTTTACACTTTTATAATTGCACTTTAACACAATCATAAGGGAAGTTGGACACTTTCATAATAGCAATTTGACACAATCATAAGGAAAGTTGGACACTTTCACATGAGCACTTTGACACAATCATAAAGGAAGTTGGACACTTGCACATGAGCACTTTGACACAATCATAAGGGAAGTTGGACACTTCAACAATAGCACTTTGACACAATCATAATTGAAGTTGGACACTTCAACAATAGCACTTTGACACAATCATAAGGGAAGTTGGACACTTTCACATGAGCACTTTGACACTATCATAAGGGAAGTTGGACACTTCAACAATAGCACTTTGACACAATCATAAGGGAAGTTGGACACTTGCACATGAGCACTTTGACACAATCATAGGGGAAGTTGGACACTTCAACAATAGCACTTTGACACAATCATAAGGGAAGTTGGACACTTGCACATGAGCACTTTGACACAATCATAAGGGAAGTTGGACACTTCAACAATAGCACTTTGACACAATCATAAGGGAAGTTGGACACTTGCACATGAGCACTTTGACACAATCATAAGGGAAGTTGGACACTTCAACAATAGCACTTTGACACAATCATAAGGGAAGTTGGACACTTCAACAATAGCACTTTGACACAATCATAAGGGAAGTTGGACACTTTCACATGAGCACTTTGACACTATCATAAGGGAAGTTGGACACTTCAACAATAGCACTTTGACACAATCATAAGGGAAGTTGGACACTTCAACAATAGCACTTTGACACAATCATAAGGGAAGTTGGACACTTGCACATGAGCACTTTGACTCAATCATAAGTGAAGTTGGACACTTCAACAATAGCACTTTGACACAATCATAAGGGAAGTTGGACACTTGCACATGAGCACTTTGACACAATCATAAGGGAAGTTGGACACTTCAACAATAGCACTTTGACACAATCATAAGGGAAGTTGGACACTTCAACAATAGCACTTTGACACAATCATAAGGGAAGTTGGACACTTGCACATGAGCACTTTGACACAATCATAAGGAAAGTTGGACACTTCAACAATAGCACTTTGACACAATCATAAAGGAAGTTGGGCACTTCAACAATAGCACTTTCCCAAGGACACTTCTTTCTGCTACACTGTTCACATTTCTAAGTGTTACCAAACATCTGACATACTGTAAGCTCATAAAGTTCACTGAACTAGGAGATCGATTATCTTAAATTCTAAAGAGACATTATTCAATTCAGACGTTCGTTAAGAAAATGTATAGTTCACACTTATAGTTTATAACTTCAAATACAAATCTAAGAAATAAATGTCTATCTTTAGCAATAAGTGTAGGTCTCTATGGCATTTTACGTCTCGAGAGACGATCTTTTCCCTTAGCAACTTCTTGTGTGACTAAAGAGGTCAATCCTTAATGCACAGCTGCAGTTACCAGAAATGTAGATCTATCAAGTCTAATACATAATTGGTTGACAAATTAAAATAATTGTTAGATTTTCAAAAAACACGAGCTCCTGGAAACACTTTTCTAAGGAATCAGTTTGAATATAATTGAAAAAAAAAACATGAAAAGAATCATTTGTATAATATATCTACATGTATATAATCTATGTAACAAATATTTGATACTATAATGTCCAGTTGTACTCATTGATTGATCAAACCAACCCCCCTCCCCCCTTTTTTTCCCCCGCCTCTTGTTTTATAGGAACTGTTACCAGCTAATTATCAGCTAATGTAATCACGGTCAGGTTATAAAATCAAACTATGTGACGTTTATAAGCTGTGCTGGTCAAATGTCCAGTGTTGTGTGAATGTCAAATGGCAAGACAAAAAACCAGATACTGAAGTCCTTCAAAGAGTGGGTCTGCAAAGCATCCACACAATCCTGATGCTGTCCCAGCTGCGATGGGCATGTCTGCAGAATGGAAGACCGCCACATCCCTAAACGACTCTTTTATGGCCAACTAAGCGAAGGAAAGCGCTCGCAAGGTGGTCAAAGAAAACGCTTCTGGGACACCCTCAAAGCTTCTCTGAAGGCGCTCAGCATAAACACCGCCACCTGGGAGAAAGAGGCACATGACAGAGCATTATGGCGTCGCGCTGTGAAAAAAGGCGCACAGATTGCTGAGGAAAACAGAACAGCGCTGGCAGAAGAAAAGCGCCAGAGAAGAAAAGCAAGGCCAAGGACACTAGCTCCAGCTGGAATAACCTGCCCAGTGTGCAGTCGAACAATCCGGGCTCACATAGATCTCACCAACCACATGAGGAGGCATAAGATTCCAGTGTAAAGCCCTCAGCCCCCTGGATGACAAAGTGGTCATCATCGAACCACGATGGACGAATTATATATGGGTGTATGTGTGTGGCCAGTGTTGTGTGTATATGGGTGTATGTGTGTGTGTCTGAGATTCAATGGTGGATTAATAACTCTAAAAACAAGCAAAATATTTTTTAAAAAATCTTTAAAAAAAAAAACAAAGCTTATCCAAGGGAACGAGCCGCAACAGTACTGCCATAGATTTCAATACTGCAGGAATAAGCTCCCATTTTCTAAAAAACATTAACAATTCTGGATTAACTAATTCCTTATTCTAGAAAAGATAGTGAAAATCCGAATGCATAATATTTTAGACAATTAAAGTTCTGCTGCATCGGCTACTTTTTTTTCTTTTCTGAAAGCGAAAACTCTAATTTTTAAAATCACTTATGCAAGCAGTTTTTTTCACAAAAATACACCACTTTACAACTATTCACTATTAATAGTAACAAGCACGGATGGCTCTTTAGTAGGGGAGGTAAAATTTATCATAGTACTAACACATTTATGCAAACGGTTTTAGTGTTTTTTTTAAATTCTTTTTTTTACATTTGTATTTGTAAGTTAAGTAATTTCTGTCATACTAACTACTACATTTACACAAAAAATGTTTAATTTTTTTTAAAGAGAAAAAATCTATTTAGTATGCATATAAGTTGGACATAATTTAAAACAACAATAATTAAGTATATATTTTCATAATTATCACATGAACAGGTTAGCAACGAACTCTCACTATAAACACTGAACTAAAAGACTTCTTTATTCTTTACGGAAATGTTTTTTCTTGAAGACTTGAATCAAAGATTGACCCTTTACAAAACAATTAGATGTTCAGTATAAGACAACAGCAGCACATCTAACTTCACATTCACTTTCACCTATCCTTTGAACTGCTGCACCGCTGTGGCACCACACAAGATCTGTCTACCTTCTTTCTACATTTTTCTCTGCCATTTGTCTTCGATAGAATTTCATTCTGATATTCTTTCTGAAAATATTGAAACATGTCTGGGTGGACCACTTCGGGTGCTGATTTTGAGTTTGTGTTTACACAAACTGTCTTTGTAGCCTTGTTTTTATACCATCTGTGTATATTGAGTCCTGTTCAACTTTCCATAACATCTGTGTAGATTGAGCCCTGTTTGAGATGGAAAACAATTCTTGCAAACAATATCCTCCATCTGAACCTACTGACCTCCCTAACGCGCATACATTAATTATGCAGTCATCTAACGGTCCAGAAAACAATCCTCAGTGCTCAGGACGGGGCCCGTGGCCAAGTAGTCCCTAAACAATCACGTGGTTGTCAGTGATTAATGAAGTGTATCAGACTGGCCCGCGTCCAGCGTTACGTTCCCCCGAGGATGTCACGTGCTCTTAACTAAGGGGAGACTTGGCTCGTGCGTTGGTCGCAATGTGAAGGAAGCCTGCAGTTCATTCTGAAACTGCATGAGCGCTTTTAACACACACACACTGTCTCCTCTCTGCCCTCTTTCTGTCTCACTCACTCACACACACACACACACACACACACAAACACACAATGACAACTAATGACGTTCACACATACACTCATGCATATCAACACACATGTAGATAAACAGTGATGACTAATAGAGTCCTAACTTGTACAGCTCTAGCATTGTTTCCTAGTACAGTATTTTACATGCGTTGGAAGACCTGTCTCCTACATATTTTGTCGCTCCAAACGCATACAAAGCCATTAATTATCTACTAGGAATATAAGTTCTTTTTTTTCTGTCTTCGGTGGCAGCTTTTCTGTGCGTCTCAAATGTACTTTTGAATCATGAATGTATTATGAATCAAATGTACTTATGAATCATGAATGTATTATGAATCAAATGTACTTATGAATCATGAATGTATTATGAATCAAATGTACTTATGAATCATGAATGTATTATGAATCAAATGTACTTATGAATCATAAATGTATTATGAATCAAATGTACTTATGAATCATGAATGTACTTATGAATCAAATGTACTTATGAATCATGAATGTACTTATGAATCAAATGTACTTATGAATCATGAATGTACTTATGAATCAAATGTACTTATGAATCATGAATGTATTATGAATCAAATGTACTTATGAATCATGAATGTATTATGAATCAAATGTACTTATGAATCATGAATGTATTATGAATCAAATGTACTTATGAATCATGAATGTACTTATGAATCAAATGTACTTATGAATCATGAATGTATTATGAATCAAATGTACTTATGAATCATGAATGTACTTATGAATCAAATGTACTTATGAATCATGAATGTATTATGAATCAAATGTACTTATGAATCATGAATGTATTATGAATCAAATGTACTTATGAATCATGAATGTATTATGAATCAAATGTACTTATGAATCATGAATGTATTATGAATCAAATGTACTTATGAATCATGAATGTATTATGAATCAAATGTACTTATGAATCATGAATGTATTATGAATCAAATGTACTTATGAATCATGAATGTATTATGAATCAAATGTACTTATGAATCATGAATGTATTATGAATCAAATGTACTTATGAATCATGAATGTATTATGAATCAAATGTACTTATGAATCATGAATGTATTATGAATCAAATGTACTTATGAATCATGAATGTATTATGAATCAAATGTACTTATGAATCATGAATGTATTATGAATCAAATGTACTTATGAATCATGAATGTATTATGAATCAAATGTACTTATGAATCATGAATGTATTATGAATCAAATGTACTTATGAATCATGAATGTATTATGAATCAAATGTACTTATGAATCAAATGTACTTATGAATCAAATGCACTTATGAATCAAATGTACTTATGAATCATGAATGTATTATGAATCAAATGTACTTATGAATCATGAATGTATTATGAATCAAATGTACTTATGAATCATGAATGTATTATGAATCAAATGTACTTATGAATCATGAATGTATTATGAATCAAATGTACTTATGAATCATGAATGTATTATGAATCAAATGTACTTATGAATCAAATGTACTTATGAATCAAATGCACTTATGAATCAAATGTACTTATGAATCATGAATGTATTATGAATCAAATGTACTTATGAATCATGAATGTATTATGAATCAAATGTACTTATGAATCATGAATGTATTATGAATCAAATGTACTTATGAATCATGAATGTATTATGAATCAAATGTACTTATGAATCATGAATGTATTATGAATCAAATGTACTTATGAATCAAATGTACTTATGAATCATGAATGTATTATGAATCATGAATGTATTATGAATCAAATGTACTTATGAATCATGAATGTATTATGAATCAAATGTACTTATGAATCAAATGTACTTATGAATCAAATGCACTTATGAATCAAATGTACTTATGAATCATGAATGTATTATGAATCAAATGTACTTATGAATCATGAATGTATTATGAATCAAATGTACTTATGAATCATGAATGTATTATGAATCAAATGTACTTATGAATCAAATGTACTTATGAATCATGAATGTATTATGAATCAAATGTATTATGAATCAAATGTACTTATGAATCATGAATGTATTATGAATCAAATGTACTTATGAATCATGAATGTACTTATGAATCAAATGTACTTATGAATCATGAATGTACTTATGAATCAAATGTACTTATGAATCATGAATGTATTATGAATCAAATGTACTTATGAATCAAATGTACTTATGAATCAAATGTACTTATGAATCAAATGTACTTATGAATCAAATGTACTTATGAATCAAATGGCCTTTGTCAGAATTTTCTAGCTGCGTCTTTCTAAATCCAGTAGCTCTCAGGCTATGTCAGAACAGTGGTTCCGAAGCTTTGTTTGAGCTACGGATCACTTTTCATTGTCAAAACTCGCCCAAGTAAAAAATTACATTAATTCATACAATAAGAATTACATATTAAAAAAAAAACTTTCGCTGAAATAGTATTAATTGAAAACATATGTATAAAAACATAAGCTGCTCCTGTTTTATATATACATATTACATATATAACCGGAACTAGCATTAAGTGATTGTCTGAAATCCCCTGGAGTGCTAAAGAAGCCGCCAAGATGATTAGGGCTATATTTTCTTCTTCTTCTTCTAGCCAGCTTTTTGCTGCTGAGCTGTGAGCTCTTTTGCAGACTGTGCCAAGGAAAAATAGTGTGCTGTTCTCTTCGGTTGTACAGCACTGCCTTACAAGGTGTTGGTTATTTTGAATATATTTTCAAAAATTATAGAAACCCTGGAAACATTCACTAATCAAGAGAATTTCTTCTACTAGATCTGAAGCCGACGGGTTGTTGCTATGCAATCTGTTGATGTTCTTAACTACCTTGGGTTTAGCCGAGACCATTCGTTATGGAAGGCCACTGACCTGCGACGTCGCAACCTATGGGCTGTGGAGATGTCGTACTGGCCTGTGAGACGTTGCAATGAGCTATTAGTCTTCACTGCCCACAGGTTTCGACGTTGCCGGTCAGTGTTCAGGCCTACCATAACGATTGGTCTCGGTCTACAGTCTCGAACTAAAAATAGCTAAACAGCAAGTCTGTAACATTTTTTTGAAAAGTCAACCCAATGAAAGCTTATGGGCCTGATGGAATAAAATTTAAAAAAAACTTTATAAAAATGTACATGTCGCAGCCACCCAATTCTAAGGAGCACCTGACTTAAGTTTGGGGAAAGTAAAGGTGCTTGGTCGTTGTGATGGCCACTTGACACCCTGCTCGTTAACCGTTGGCCAAAAAAACAAAATCAAACAATGACCTTAACATTATCTGTCCTATAGATTGCAAGGTCTGGAAGGGAAACAATTGCTGCTAGTAAGATGGTAGGCATGCAAACCGCAACTTGGACACCTATTTGAGGAAAAACATTTGCTAATAAACTATAAAGATTTTAAGCATAAACCATCACCCTCTTTATGATTGTAACATTTGACCATCACAAAGAAGATATGACACCGATCACAAAATCAGACACAGAAACTCGTTTGTTCTTTTGGTTATTAAATCGTTGAACAAACTGTAACTTACTGTTTTGTTAATTTCGCATGTAATGTTTAAGAGAAACTGGGCTAGGAACGTACATGTCGTGTACTATTGTACAAATATTAGCTCTAATTATGCTTTTTTTTTTTGTAATGCACAATTTTAAAACTAATTTCCTCACAGATACTTAAGATTATTATTATTAATTATTATTAGTTTTACTAATAATTACATCAAAAGAGGGGAATGCGCACGCCATAACACTCACTTAGCGTGGCTATCGATCAATAAGCATTGAAGGTTCTCTACTTTCAGTACGAGTCAATATAAACAACATACGGGAATAAGCTAAAACAACTAACACAAGCTGTGTTCAACATGTGAAGCGATAAAAAATAAAGGGAGATAATGAAAAGTTTCTTATTTTTTAATGGCTTGGAATTTCTTTTTTTTTTTTTTTTTTTAGCGAATTTCATTTTGTACAATGTTTTTTAAAAAATATTTTGAAGGTTTAAATTATTTATAAATGTATTGTATTGTTTTTCTGGTATTTTATTTTTTAAAATTATAATTTATTATTTATTAATTTTAAATTGAAAGGGCTTATTGTTTACAAATATTTTTAATATATATATATATATTTCCAAATTACAATGTTACAGAGACAGAAAATATATATGAAAATTAAAGTGATAATCATATTTCAAAGCTTAATTTTAATTTTCTTTACTATAATATTTGTGACATGTGAGAACCCATAATAAACAAAAGCTCATAAAAGAGGCAGGAGGGTCCAAGGATTCCTATGATGACAAAGCTAAAATTGAATAGCGCAGATTCTGAGGTTTCCTTAAAAAAAAAAAAAAAAAAAGATAATATAAAGGAAAATCAGAAACCAATACTCTAATATATCCTCCTCTCCTACCTCCAAAGGCATATTGAATGACATATGTAATTAAATATTTAAGATCACTGTACAACAAAATGGACAGTATCCAGTTACTGGTCTTAACTGAAAATGATTAGCAAGTCTTGTCTTTTCTTATATATATTAAAGGCAAAGTGCTAGATCCGGCATTCTATGCAAGGCCTACAAACTTTGGGAAAATTAGGAAATCTCCAACTTTGCCTTGACATTACATTGAATGACTGGCACTGCTTAAGATAATGTGTAAAATGTTAATTTAAAGTAGTTTATTAATATTATCAATTTTTCAGAAACATATTTCTATTTGTCAGTAATCTCAATAATCTAGTCCTGTTCTTTCAAGTGTGGAGTTTAATAACGACTGTGCATGCTTTAAACGGCCCCATTGTACTAGGTAAAGAAATGAAACAATAGATTTTTCGTATGGCTTTGTATGAAATGTGAAAGAAAATATGCCTACTTTGTATTACGAACAGCACCCGAACCTTAAAACTTCTCGGTACGAATCAAACCGAACGATCTGTCCTTACCGTAACCGAACTGAATCGAGATTTGCAATATTTTCCAATCGTGCAATTCGCACATCCCTAAATTAGGCTTACATTTCACATCACTATCACAAGTTTTGCCTAAGAACAAGTGTATTAGAAATTTGATTGTACGAGTTTACTGAGTCAAGACTGTCGTAGCCGTAACGAAAAAAAAAAAAACCCAGCTCACTGCGGGCTCAACGTGGCACCTCAATGGCTCGGTGGAAATGTCCGCCAGTGAACAACGGATAGCGAACCTTGCCCCAGGCAGGATACTTAACGTGATTGTAAATACTTGATTGTTCCACTCGCTGAGCTGGGGATGCAACAGAGGCCCGATGACCTTAGTCCAACAAGTCCACCACGCTGTTCCAAAAGGAGAAAGTCATAGGTGTGGCTTTGAGGCGGTTACACGAAGAACTACCCCAGAGTTAGATTGGCCTATATAAATGTTTGCTACATATATAGCAAGACCCAATGATAGTAAATGTGGAGCCTTCAAACAGACTTGGGGTGAACAGTTCCCTGACAACGCCTGTCTATTAGGAGAAATCCTTCGAAAACGGTCAACGGGATAATGAGGACACTCCGGTCCCTCAATGGACTTTTTCAAAGGCGTAGCCTTAAAAGCAAAAACAAAAAAAAATTCTTTAAAAAATCTTCTTCTTGTGACTATAAAGGGTAATAAACATGGTATTTGTTACTGATAATTAAAGTAATATAAAGTTCGCTTAATCGAAAAGATGTTGCTTTTAGCTGTCCAGGTCATGATACGAACGTAAATATTGAAAAGTTCTAAAATGCCCTGGTGCAGATTTACTTCACGATATAATCAAGACTTGAAAAAAAAGTAATGGACTATTTTATGCTTTGTGAAAACATAACAGGAACTAAGAACACCGTAAGCGATCTTAGGGCTAGGCTAAACCAAGAAACATAACAGGAACTAAGAACACCCTAAGCGATCTTAGGGCTAGACTAAACCAAGAAACATAAAAGGAACTAAGAACACCCTAAGCGATCTTAGGGCTAGACTAAACCAAGAAACATAACAGGAACTAAGAACACCGTAAGCGATCTTAGGGCTAGACTAAACCAAGAAACATAACAGGAACTAAGAACACCGTAAGCGACCTTAAGGCTAGGCTAAACCAAGAAACATAACAGGAACTAAGAACACCCTAAGCGACCTTAAGGCTAGGCTAAACCAAGAAACATAACAGGAACTAAGAACACCCTAAGCGACCTTAGGGCTAGGCTAAACCAAGAAACATAACAGGAACTAAGAACACCCTAAGCGACCTTAGGGCTAGACTAAACCAAGAAACATAACAGGAACTAAGAACACCGTAAGCGATCTTAGGGCTAGGCTAAACCAAGAAACATAACAGGAACTAAGAACACCTTAAGCGACCTTAAGGCTAGGCTAAACCAAGAAACATAACAGGAACTAAGAACACCCTAAGCGACCTTAAGGCTAGGCTAAACCAAGAAACATAACAGGAACTAAGAACACCCTAAGCGACCTTAGGGCTAGGCTAAACCAAGAAACATAACAGGAACTAAGAACACCCTAAGCGACCTTAGGGCTAGGCTAAACCAAGAAACATAACAGGAACTAAGAACACCCTAAGCGACCTTAAGGCTAGGCTAAACCAAGAAACATAACAGGAACTAAGAACACCCTAAGCGACCTTAGGGCTAGGCTAAACCAAGAAACATAACAGGAACTAAGAACACCCTAAGCGACCTTAGGGCTAGGCTAAACCAAGAAACATAACAGGAACTAAGAACACCCTAAGCGACCTTAGGGCTAGGCTAAACCAAGAAACAAAACAGGAACTAAGAACACCCTAAGCGACCTTAAGGCTAGGCTAAACCAAGAAACATAACAGGAACTAAGAACACCCTAAGCGACCTTAGGGCTAGGCTAAACCAAGAAACATAACAGGAACTAAGAACACCCTAAGCGACCTTAAGGCTAGGCTAAACCAAGAAACATAACAGGAACTAAGAACACCCTAAGCGACCTTAGGGCTAGGCTAAACCAAGAAACATAACAGGAACTAAGAACACCCTAAGCGATCTTAGGGCTAGGCCAAACCAAGAAACATTCGACATGCTGACATTTCTCTAATACAACATAAAAGCCTGATTGTTGAACTGACGGTCGCCTACTTCAGCAACCATTATCTCGGTCAATGGGAAAATCATGTCACCGCAAGAATGTTTCCTTTATTCGTCTTATTTTCTATCTGCCGTTTAATGTGCAAGCAGCCATTTTTTTTTACAAAATATATATCAAATCTTTCTGGCTGTCTGGTAAAAAGTTTCTACACGTTTTTTCTCCCACACCCAAATTCGGATCAAGCTGAAATTTCGCACATCTATTTCTTTTACCTGACAACACAAGAATTAATTTTTAAAAAACCTATAAGTTAATTAACTATTTGTGATAATTATGTTTTTATTTTTTTTTTGTATCTCAAACAAGAATGTGTATTTGACAGATGTTGTGGTATAATTGATCGTATAAGCTGAATTAGTCCCCTTTATAGGCCACGTCTGAGTTTTAGTGAACACAACATGAAACATATCTTCTTATCTTATATAATACAGACGTTACTTCAAAAAAGAAGATGATTACGTCCTACGCGTCATGCATTTAGTCATGCATATTAACCAATGACTTAAATTCTGCCAAGTCACTGGTTTTTCTGGCTAGCTCAGGCAACCCATTCCATGCTCTAATAGCACTAGGGAAGAAGGAGTATTTGTACAAATTTGTCCTAGCATATGGGACGAGGAATGTGCCTTTATTTTTGTGTCTTTCAGAGTATTTTATTAAATTTTGTTTTTGTATTTGAAGATTATGGTTCAGTGTTTTATGTATATTTGCTACTTTACTTTTGAGTCTTCTGTCCTGAAGGCTTTCTAAATTTAGTGATTTTACTAATGGTGTTACCCTAGTCAAATGTGAATATTCGTTTGTTATGAACATGAACATGAACACAACATGAAACATAGGACAAAACTATAGAAACATGTTCGTTAGCTCTCCACTAGCAGACAGGTTACCGTGTTGGCTTAAGAAGCCCGAGAATGCTTGAGCCATGAGTTCGAATTCAGGTCGTTCCCCTATTTTATAACTGCTTTTTTAGTGTTAGTCTAGATCTATTACGAATTTTATTACATGACTGATCTAAACTAATTGATACAATTATGCTTAATGTAAGCTTTTGTTTTTAAAGTATTTTTTTGTTTTTTCTTGTTAAAGATATAGTACAACAATCGTTTAACTGAGTAAAGTCTGGGTTGCAAACAAAAAACACAGTATTGACATTTTTTCTTCTCCAGAAATCCCCAGCACAAGAGTAAGAGGATGTACAAGATATTAATTTCAATTATTTGGTTCTTTGTCATTTCACATTGGATGTTGACTGTAGGCGGGGAAAGAGTTATAAAGGCCAAGGTCACGACCTGAAAATTATCTGTTGAAAAGGCTCATGAAAGAATAAAGAAAAAAAAAGGTTGAAAACGGATAGAGATAGAAAATATGAAAGAGAAAGAAAGAAAAAAAAGATAAGAAGATAGAGAGACAGAACCAGAGACCAATAATAAAGTAACAGAGACAGTAATAGAGACCAATTTTAAAGTAAGAGAGACTAGATAGAGACTAGATAGAGACTAGAGAGACTAGAGAGAGACTAGAAAGAGACTAGAAAGATTAGAGAGACTAGAGAAAGACTAGATAGAGACTAGAGAGAGACTAGATAGAGACTAGAGAGACTAGAGAGAGACTAGAGAGACTAGAGAGACTAGATAGAGACTAGAGAGACTAGAGAGAGACTAGATAGAGACTAGAGAGAGACTAGATAGATACTAGAGAAACTAGAGAGAGACTAGATAGAGACTAGATAGAGACTAGATAGAGACTAGAGAGAGACTAGAGAGACTAGATAGAGACTAGATAGAGACTAGAGAGACTAGAGAGAGAGAGACTAGATAGAGACTCGAGAGAGACTAGAAAGAGACTAGAGAGAGACTAGATAGACTAGATAGAGACTAGAGAGAAAGTAGAAAGTTCGTCAAATTTCGTGTACATTTGATACAAAGATATTGGAAGCAGGAATGGAAAGTCTCTAAATTATACGCAGTCAAAAAAAGTAGGGAAAAAAAGAAAGAGAGAAAAAAAGAAAGAAAGACAATGAGCAGACAAAGGAGAGACAGAAAGAAAGCCAGAAAAAAAAAAGTAAGGCAAAAGAGAAATAGAGCAAAAAAGAGAAAAAGGGGAAGACAGAGCGCGAAAAAGAGATTGAGAAAGAATACAAAAAAAGAAATTGTAATCAAAAGAGAAAGAATCTAAAAGAGAGAGAAAGAGAAAAAAAAAGAGAGAGAAACAGAGCCAACGAGTGAGATTAACAGAGAGGGTAAAGAGATAAAAAAGAAGAAAGCCAGAGAGTATGAGTGAAAGTGAAGGAGAAACAGAGAGAAGGAGTTAGAAACAAAAAGCGAGGAAAAACAGAAAAGAAAAGAAAGAGAGAAAGAAAGAGAGAAAGAAAGAGAGAAAGAAAGAGAGAAAGACTTGAGGATGGTGAGAGAGATCTTTTTTATTTCTAGATCATTTCTACCAGTAGTTCACAATCTTTTATTAGTGAAGACCCGGCGGCCCAATGGTTCCCTGCATACCGAAATGAAAAAATCTATCCAAAAGGAACAATCTTGGTGCCAACAACCTTCGCGATAATGTGTTTATTTGCAAAGCCCTAAATCAAAGAGGAAAAAGAAAGTCTCTAAAAATTTTAAATAAATTTTTATTGGAACTCAAAATAATGTCGTTACAATGGGGAAAAAAAGGAAAATTTAAAAATACTTTTTTTTCAAAAGCGTATATAAGTTAAAGAACTGCACATTTACAACCGCATCTCATAACACTATAAGATATTAATTTCATACCTATATACCACTAGTTCATTAATTAATTGGTTAATTTTATGTTGATTCATGTTTCGGTGGAGACAATGGTGCAAAGGGTCAACTTGATCCCAGGTTTGGAAAGAGGAGAAATAACGTGTACAAACTGTGTACCACTCAGACAGATGGAGCTTTGTTAATATAGGCTTTGTCAAAATATTGACTTTTTGTCCCACAGGTTGAGAATCGCTGATTTAACGCAAAACACACACACACAAAGACTAAATATTAGATTGGTCCTTATTCTCTTCATTGGACCAATAGCTACATATCAATTTACGATGGCTGTTTCAGTGCCTGGGAGATGTTTGTATGGGGATGTCATTGTCTGATAACCAATGTTGGTAACACACTTGAAACACATCATTTTGCTATTGTCACAGTTTCTCTCTGTCTCTTTCTCTGTCTCTTTCTCTCTCTCCAGTTTCTCTCTGTCTCTCTCAAGATCTGTTTCTCTCTCTCTCTTTCCCTCTTCTTCCCTTTTTATATTTCTGTCTCTTTCTCCCTCTTTTCGCTTTCTCAAACTCCCCGCTCTCATTCACAGACACACACACACACACATCCACACACACACTCACACTCACTCTTTCAATCACAAGCTCTCTCATCCCACACAAACACTCACACGACTCAGTTATACACTTACAAATGTACAAAAACACCACCATGCATTCCTACACATACTCGCATACACACATAGTTTTGTACACGCACACTTATACATTCACACACATACTTTCATAAGCATACACATATCCCAGCTTAAGCATTCACTATAGTTACAATGTTCTGTTCGGTGTAATGCACAAATTGTAAGACAACTTTCCTTATTGATAGTAAAGATTATTATTATTTTTTTATATTATTATTATTATATACCCTCATACACACACATTGTCATATACGCGCATACAATTGCATGCTTACACACCGAGAGTTTGTTTCTATTATTTACTAATGCAAGGTTCAATGCCAGTATGACATTTTCGCTCCTATTCCCTTTATTTACACAGCGCGTCACATCGTCTGCAAACTAAACGCGTGCATTTCATAACGACAGTGATAAAATTGGTGCCAGAAGCGTCACCACAGAGATTTATATCACAAACTTAAGTTTATAACTTTAAAAAAAAATAATTATAATGATACTCTTCAGTATTTTTGTTTACAACAAATAGTCGCCACAAGAAGTTCTCAATTCGTGATAACCTATTATATTGGGATAGACCAATTTTGACTCACAATACGGTGGTTTCAATCGCCCATATTTACTGGATTGGATAAAACAGAACACTCCGCAAGCATCATTGACATGGCCGTACCACTATCTCATAATATAAGGAAAAGTGACATTTAAAAAACCTCAGGAAAATCGGAAAACCTTAGAGACTAAGCGACTATGGAAGCTTTGTAACATAGCAATACACCCTGTTGTTATATCACCCAAGAGAACAATGTCAACTGTCTTTGCAAACACATTTGAAGCCCTAAGAAGTCCTAGGAGGATCCTCGTGACCTGTGGAAGGGCAGTACTGCAGCAGAGCTGCCACATCAGAACATTTCAAGGTGGACACTGTTAAGGGACTACAGTGGATTTTGTTTCTCTTTCAAGAAGCTCGACTCTGCCAGAGAATACAATGAATTCGTTATAATAATAATAATAATAAACAGTAATTACGTATATTAAAATAAAATACACACAACCGCAGAGGCGTCGCTAGAGGTGGAGTCAATCGGTGTAGTAAGCTAGAGATGCCTCTATTCCCCCCCCCAAAAAAAAAAAAACTTTCCCTGTGGGAGGTCTAGACCAATAGCTCGTTGCCACGTCACAGGATGTAACCTTGCAGGTTAGTAATCAGGCCTTCTAAAACGAATGGTCTTGATCAGGCCTGCTAAAACGACTGGTCTCGGACGCATGCCACCGGGTGCAATCTGTGATATAGAGGTACAACTAGATGATAATAAGGCTTGTCTTCGAGTCAGCAAATTAAAGAGGAATGCAGTATCTCCCGTGGATACGTAGCCCCAGCTATGACCTACAAATTTTACCACATCCAGGGCAAGCACAACCATTGTACGCCGTTGGTGGATTTAGATTTTCATTTCGCCGTCTGCGTCTGTCCTCGGCAGCGGATTTTCTTTTGGTCTCAGATGTGTATCTCGCGGCCTTTGTGAGTGACCTCCAACTAGATAGTGATGCATCTAATCCCCAGTGACAATTTTCGCACCCAAATGTAATGCCGGTCATCTGTTCTCTGTTTACACTTTGATTTTTGAAATCTGAACCTAAAATGAAACATTTTTGGATTTGACTCCATATATGAAAATTTCCAATATCTGTGTCGACTGTTTCAAGTTCTTGAAAATAGATTTGTCTCCAAAAAAAAAACATCTTTGGAAATTTTTGTGTGTTCTGTTTTTTTTTTTTTTTTTTTGGTGTATTTGGTATTTGGAAACAAATGACTGTATTCCAGATCTGGGGTAAAATACACAAACGTGAAAGTCCTGCTGGGACAACGATCTACACACAACTGGATCAAGTCAAGTGTTGTAGGAAACTGCGACATTGACACAGCAATCTGTCTGGAAATTTGAGCGCCCCCTGAGGCACCGCACTAAAGCTTTCAACCACCCTAATAAATGAGGTATTTTACAGTCAGTGTGTGAAAAACTCTTGGACTCTCACCTTTTTTCTCTCTTTCTCTCTTTCTCCTTGCTATATTACTCTTTCTCTACTCTTCTTTTCTCCCCACTCTCTCTCTTTTTTACACCCCCCTCTATCTCTTTTTCTCTCTCTTTCCCCCACTTTCTCTTTTCTCATCCCACTCTCTCTTTCCCCCACTTTCTCTATTACTCCCCGTCTCTGTACTTCTCTTTATATGTCTCTAATCACGTTCTTTTTTCTCCCTTATTTGTCTCTTTCTCTCTATCTCTCCTCAATCACACACATACACGCTAAACCAGGCTGTTGTAAGGGAACTAATCAGGAGGTCCGTGCTGTATTATTAATGAGCTCTCTTAATTGTCCCTCTTTGACAGATGGTATGTTCTAAGTCGCGGCTCAATGTTTACACGTTGCTTTGTCACGTTAGCAGGCACGCTAATAGGCGAACATTTAATGACTCCATACGCCAGGGGCGGCGCCAGCGAATATCAACATCAACCGATGTTTCAACAATATCAACAGCAATCAATATTTTTATTCTAGCGTTTGGCTTTCGAACCGAGGGGTTATCGGGTTCGAGTCCCGGTAAAGAATGGGATTTTGAGTCTCGGGAATTTAGGGCACTATTGAGTTTGCTCAATTCTAATGGGTAACTGACATAGGAAGGTTAAAGGGGGTTTGTCGTTGTGCTGGCTACATGACACCCTCCTTAGCCGTGGACCTTAGAAAACCTTTACATCATCTGCCACATTGATCGCAACATCTGAAAGGATAAATTTACTTGACATTGAAAGATTACATAATCCGTGAATGATCTTTAATAAATAAGACCGTCTATCTCTGTTTGTCTATCTCTGTTTGTCTATCTCTGTTTGTCTATCTCTGTTTGTCTATCTCTGTTTGTCTATCTCTGTTTGTCTATCTCTGTTTGTCTATCTCTGTTTGTCTATCTCTGCTTGTCTATCTCTGTTTCTCTATCTCTGTTTGTCTATCTCTGTTTGTCTATCTCTGTTTGTCTATCTCTGTTTCTCTATCTCTGTTTGTCTATCTCTGTTTGTCTATCTCTGTTTGTCTATCTCTGTTCACAAAAAACGGAAAAAATGTTGGCCTTTCAAAATTAACATTAACATACACACAAACACACACTCACACACACACACACACACACACATATATATATATATATATATATATATATATATATATATATATATATATATATATAGAGAGAGAGAGAGAGAGAGAGAGAGAGAGAGAGAGAGAGAGAGAGTGAGAGAGAGGAATAGATATAGATAGATAGATAGATAGATAGATAGATAGATAGATAGATAGATAGATAGATAGATAGATAGATAGATAGATAAATAGATGGAGAAAAAGAGACAGACAGACAGAGAGAAAGAGATAATTGATTTATCTCTCGGTAAAAAAAACAATTCTAGAAGAAAAAACCTAGCTGTACTGTCCAGCTGTACTGTCCGTGACGTATATTCTTGAGGCGGAACAGTTTCATCCACTGTCGTAATGCACCCCAGTCGTAACGCTGTTAAGTTGTTAACCTTGAGATTGCATACTAGCAAACATATAAATAGAACATATACAAGTAGAAAATTGAGGGACTGCGTTGGCGGATACTGACAGTGACAGTCTATCGACCAGTGAACATAAAGACAAAGCGTCTTCTTGTTAAACTTATTGTCACACTACATTGTTTCTCTATGTAACTTTGTCACACTGCATTGTTTCTCTATGTAACTTTGTTACACTGCATTGTTTCTCTATGTAACTTTGTTACACTGCATTGTTTCTCTATGTAACTTTGTTACACTGCATTGTTTCTCTATGTAACTTTGTTACACTGCATTGTTTCTCTATGTAACTTTGTTACACTGCATTGTTTCTCTATGTAACTTTGTTACACTGCATTGTTTCTCTATGTAACTTTGTTACACTGCATTGTTTCTCTATGTAACTTTGTCACTGTTTCTCTATGTAACTTTGTTACAATACATTGTTTCTCTATGTAACTTTGTCACACTACATTGTTTCTCTATGTAACTTTGTTACAATACATTGTTTCTCTATGTAACTTTGTCACTGTTTCTCTATGTAACTTTGTTACAATACATTGTTTCTCTATGTAACTTTGTCACACTACATTGTTTCTCTATGTAACTTTGTTACACTGCATTGTTTCTCTATGTAACTTTGTTACATTACATGGTTTCTCTATGTAACTTTGTTACACTACATTGTTTCTCTATGTAACTTTGTTACACTACATTGTTTCTCTATGTAACTTTGTTACACTACATTGTTTCTCTATGTAACTTTGTTACACTACATTGTTTCTCAATATAACTTTGTTACACTACATTGTTTCTCTATGTAACTTTGTTACACTGCATTGGTTTTCTATGTAACTTTGTCATTGTTTCTCTATGTAACTTTGTTACAATACATTGTTTCTCTATGTAATTTTGTCACACTACATTGTTTTTCTATGTAACTTTGTTACACTGCATTGTTTCTCTATGTAACTTTGTCACACTACATTGTTTCTCTATGTAACTTTGTCACACTGCATTGTTTCTCTATGTAACTTTGTCACACTACATTGTTTCTCTATGTAACTTTGTCACACTGCATTGTTTCTCTACGTAACTTTGTCACACTACATTGTTTCTCGCTTTTGGATACGTAAGTCTCAGTCATTTGGGTATATTTCCCTAAGGATCTTTACTAAAAAAAATTGGAAAAAAACCTTTTCAGGCCTAGTTATCTTTAGGACGATGATGTTAAGTTCATCTTTTTCTGAGGTCCAACTTTAAAGATGGTGTCACTTAGCCAGCACAACGACAAACCCTCTTTTTGTTTCTTTCAACTGGACTCATAGGCGTCTTAAAAATCCCGGATTTAAACATCCCAGTCTTCACCGAAATTCAAACCAGGGACCTCGCTTTGGAAGCCTAGCGCTTTACCACTAAGTCAGCAAGCCCCAATCATCTTTACTATTTATTTTTCCCTTATATAGATATCTTGGTTTATCTTGAATCATTACTTCATAGCAAGGTTTATTACGTGGCCAGATTTTTCGTCGAGTAACTTTGAATGATTAAAATGTAAATTTAAATAAGAACCGAATGTTTATCCAAATATCAAAAGTCGACTTTCAAAGAGATCTCGTTACATTCTATTTACCAGGCATGACGTCATGACTCTTTGTCACAACTCATCGACCACATCTTGTGGTAAGTAAATGCATGCTGGTAATTAGCTTGACTCACTAGTAGTGTATCTAGAAGTGGAGATGTGGTACTAGAAGTGGCACTGGATGTGGCAGTGGTGGTTCAGCAGAAGATGTGGCAGGAGTAAATGTATAATCTTGTCACACTTGTTTGTTCAAGAAATGGCTTTCAGCGCAAGCATTTCCCATAGCAGACGTCAGAACACTCTGTTTGCATTTGATGAATAACATTGCCATGGCAACGAGAAATGATAAGTCAAACAAAAAGAACGTAAACACCTTACGAAATATAATTTGTCTTATTGTTAATTTTAAAAAGTTAAGGATCGCTTATCTTATCTTATCTTTTTTTTTCAGCTACGTCAACATTGCATTAATATCAATGTATTTTTTTTTATTATTCACTTTCCAAAAGATACATCGCAAAAAAAAACAAACAACTAATTTTATGGTATCACAACAACAAATGTAAGAACTTTGTTCAGAATTGTTCATAGTTCTCTGTTTCCTTGCATGTCCCTTTTCCAGCCCTAGACATACAAGCCACATGGGCTTTCATCTCAACCGAAATGCATTATCTTAGGAGATTTGAAGGGCAGTGTCTTTATTTACAAGTAAAGTCCAACAGTTCTAGGAGTCACATACACACACAGAAGTAGTCGCAGATATATATAGTACGAGGAATCATTGTGGACCAAAAATTGCTTACGTGAGATGAAATTTAAGCGAGAAAATGTGCATTGTTATTTGGGTGTAAGTATGCATGTTTATCGTTGTTAAGTTGTTATTACTTTGGCTCTGTTTCTCTGGTAAAAAGTTTGTACACGTTAATTCACCCACACTTATTCTCGGATAAAGTTGAAAATTTGAACAATTATTCTTTGGCATAGACAAGACATAAATTAATGAAAATAAAAGCCGAAAAATTCAATTAATTACTGTTTGATACCAACAAGGGAAACTAGTTCTTCAGTATTCACAGATACGGCTAAGTATGTAGGGTTTCGTCCCCTTAGATAATAAACCACATTTTTCTCCCACACCCATTCTCGGATCAAGCTGAAACTTTAAACAGTTTTATTGTACTTAAGAAAACATGAATCAATAAAAAAAATTAACCATTAGTCAATAATTATATGCGGAGTTCTTTACTTTATATATTTAGGTAGTCGACTTTCATGTATGTTACTTTTATAATGAAGACATCCTAAAAGAAAGTATCTTTTGATGCATAAAATCAAGCCTAGATTCATCATTCGCTAAAGGGATGAAGGTTTTTCTTTTCTAAATAATCAATTACATCTACATAATTAACTAACTGTTGTTTTTTTTTATTTATTAAAAAGTTGTCATCGACAATGAACATCTTGGCAAAGGTTCAACTTCATTCAAGAATAGGAAGTGGGGGAAAAAAAGGTGTAAAAGAATCTTGCCAGACAGACAGACAGACAGACAGACAGATAGAAAGACAGACAGACAAATTGATATATATATATATATATATATATATATAGATAGATAGATAGATAGATAGATAGATAGATAGATAGATAGACAGACAGACAGACAGACAGACAGACAGATAAATAGATAGATAGATAGATAGATAGATAGATAGATAGATAGATAGATAGATAGATAGATAGCACGAGTCTGTCATTATGGTCTGGATTCTACTCTTCATAAGACTTCGTTAAAAAAGATTTACATCCCTGCTGAAACCAGAGCATTTGTCCCTAGCTGAGAATAACGTATCACTTAGGCTGGCTGTCATTCAAAGAAATGCAATTGCTACATTCTAAGAGCATTGAGTGTAGCACAAGCTCTTTGGGAATGCACTGCCATGGTGGCTGTCTCGAGGGTCCGTTGCCATTCCAAAACATTTAAATCTAACTTTTTTTCGCATGACTGTCACGTGAGCATGAGATAGTCAGCCTTTTGGTGCTCTAGCTTTACCTTAGTCAGCGAATCATTCAATAGGCTTGTGATTGAGGCTTTGAAAACATGAATACAAGAAAATATATAATTTAATTTTGACTTTGACCTGTACATCCTAGTCCAAACCCTCTGCAACACTGCGGGCAAGGTTTGAACTGGGGATCATCCTGACGACAGTCTAAAGCGCGTAAACTAGATCTGCTTGTCTGTGTCGTGACCGCCAAGTTACATGTCTTCCGTTAAAAGACAAAGCCAAAATCCATTGAGGTCGAGTGGTATCCAATAACACTTCGAGAGAATAGTTGGTATCGATACATCTTATTCAGAATGAGGTTGAGACATTACAACAGAACATTGGCAGTAATATGAAGCAAGTTCAATATATTAACTTTTTTTTGTTTCCGATTAGAGAAATGTGTGAATTCATTTGGCTGCAACCCTACAGTGCAATAAAACTTTAAGTATGTCTGTCTTTAGCCCAAGAGTAAGTAAGTAAAAGTAAAGTCCCCCTTTCAGACCTTGTGGTCTATAGGGCAGACGATGTAAAGGTCATCTGTTTCTGTGGCCTGCGGTTAACGAGGGTGTCATGTGGCCAGCACAACGACCAACCGCCTTTACTTTTACCCAACTAATGTCAGGTACCCCATTGCAGCTTTGTGAACTCAGAGGCACCCAAAGGATCCCGAAATTTAAAATCCCAGTCTTCACCAGGATTCGAACATGGGACCCCGGTTTGGAAGCCAAGCGCTTTACCGCTTAACCACCGCGCCTCCCAGTCTGAAAATTTGCTTGAAAAAATAAAATTAAAGAATATATAAAATTAAATAGTCAGAATGTTTTTGAAAAAAAAAATATTTTTGTTCCTTCACCTTTTAATTCCAAAGAGAATAATCACGTTTACAAATATCTGCAATTAAAAAAAAAAAAAAAAAAAAAATGTATATGCGTATAACAAGACTGTCAGGAACGCCAACGAGAGACTACAGAACAGAAGTTGTCCAGCATTAAGCAGTAGGCTAGTCACATACTTTCACAATAGACTGACAGCCGGAAATTATCTTTTCAAATACACTACATCGATCCACAAAAGTCGATTTTATCAACAGGGGCGTAAGTTGTTGTTTTTTTTTCACTCATCTGTTTGTTCTTATTGTATTTAAGACTCCACGCGTGAACAGCTTATTGGAGGGACGTTGGTTGTATCCTATAATGGTTATTCAGAGGCGTCGAAAGCGCGGAGAGGCAGGGGGAGTAGACTAAATTCGAGCACTTCTATGAGCGCCCAAACCATGTACGCCCCTTTAGTCATTTTAATTGTCAATGTTTATATATATATTATAAAGATTTAAAAGTTGTATCTATCATTTAGTGTTTGTATATGTATCTTTGGAAGTGAATACTTATTAATAATTATTATCAATGATTTAGATGTGGTGAATGATTGCTTGATTGATGTTGGAAAAAACTAGGCTTACGCACTCACGTAATTTTGTAACTAAGTCAACAACAAATAAACCAAGTAGAAATTACTGAGGCGGCTCTAGGGGATGGCGAATGGAGCAACCACACTGGGCCCCACGCCTTAGGGGGCACCGCGCGATATAAAAGAATCTTCAGAACTTTGTACAATCTAGAAATATTCGTGGCCCTGATATGAAACTCGCCCAGGGCCCAGCGAACTAATAAAGACAAAAAGACGATTCTCTTCGTGCCAAGTAATTTTAAATCTCAAGTTAATAATAATAATAATAATAATAAGGCTTGTCTTCGAGTCCGAAGATTTAATGAGGAATACCGTATTTCCCGTGGCAACGAAGCCCCAGCTGTGACCTACATATTTCGCCACAACCAACGCAGGCATAACCATTGTCCGCAGGTGGTCAATTTAGATTCTCTTTTCGTCGTCTAAGTCTGTCCTCGGCGGTGGATTTTTTTTTGGTCTCAAATTAAAATTTTAATTTTAATACAACAAAAGTAAACTATTATCTTAGTCTAGATTCACTTATGTCTTCTCAAGTTACTTTGTGATCGACTTATCAAGACAGAAGACAGAGAGGAATGGAGAAAGATGGAAGACATATGTGTCGTGCTCCACCGGTACAACAGACTAAGGGATAGGTGCAGGTGAATGAAAAATGCTAGCAGACGAAACTCGAGCGTCGTTTTCTTTATTTTATATAAATTACAAGCCGACCCGCGGCGTAGCATACGCAGCTATTTAGTAACGGGTGAACACTTCCTGAAAGACACAGTTGTCCAAATGAAGTGGGTTTGGGGCTAACGACTGTGTGCGCATGCCTGGAGAGCGAGCATTGTCTAATGATGCCATGTATGTCCAGGCAAGATTAAAAGATAAGAAACATAATTAGTATCAAATATTAACTTTTGTCTGGAATATCTAAATAAATTTTATTTTGCCCTTCAGTAGAAAAGAAATTGTAATGGGAATCTCTGTTGATTCCTTCAAAAAGTGCCAAAGGTCACAGAGGCTGAAAATTACCCAGAAAGCATCACTAAACAGGAAACAGTGTAATCACGTGACCTACTTACCAGTTTCTTGCTTGTCATTTCCGCAAGTGTTGCGACACAATAAAACAAACTTCAGAGAACTAATGGAGCTGTCAAAACAACGTAATCCAAGTCATGTGATATTAAGTAGATCCAATCATCAGATCCTCGCTTAGTCTGAGTTGTCGTCTGCTAAACTGTATGTTTTCAATGGCGTTTAAATTTCATTAAAAACTCAGAATTGATAAGCTGTTGATTAGAAAGATTTATTATTTAGCTTAGATGGTAACTCTTAAAATAATACTTTAGAAACTTGTAAGAACAAAAAATGAATAAAAAAGGTATAATGATTTCTTTTAATGTAGCCTCAAATGCTATAGATTAGCGGCTAAGGTTTTAGAGTTTCGCCATAAAGTTGTCATACCTTCGCCAAATAGTGTAAGATTCTATAGCTTAGCCATATATTTTAATTCCATATAGCGAAACAACAGAGTTATAGTTATTATAGCTAAGTCATAAAGATAAATCTACTATTGTCTAGCTATGGCATTGAAATTAAACTACCCCCATTGACTTTACGCCGATGGGTCTGTGAAAAAAAAAAAACAAACTTTCCTTTAATAACGGGACTTAGACACTGAAATTATATTTATTTCATTTTCTTTATTTACATTGAATGTGGCTGAGGAAAATACACGCTTGGCCTCCTAACAAGCGGGAATTAGTTTGAATCCAGAGGTAAGCCAGGAATTTATTTTCTTTATGGATTGAAATCGAGCTGATTGGTATTGGCTGAGCACTCAATGCCAGCATGTAAACTATCTCCCAGATGACCCCCCTCCTATATGTAAAACAAACTGGACCTGATCATGCTATTTTCATCGATGGCAGAAAAACTATAAATAGCTAGCTTTTTTGGTGTATCCGGTGTACAGAATAAAGTACGGTGTTTATAGTGTATTTTAAAAGTTCCATTTTGTGTGTGTGCACTTTTTGGCCCTGCACCATCAAACTTTCGAAGATCTTCGGATTGTTTCTCATTTAGTTTTCAACATTGTTGTTTAGTTAAGCGTTCTTGACATTGATTAGTCTCTCGTGGCCCTCACCATTAGGATGAAAGACGCGCTATACAATAAGAGGTTTTAAAACAAGCAAAATACACAAAAACTGTTTTAAAAACAATAGATTATATTAAGTGTATCAATTAGTTTGGATCAGTCATGTAATTAAATTTGTAATAGATCTAGACCAACAATAATACATCTGTGCAATTAGAAATGATTTCTTTTGTTTAGTGCAACTTCATGTTTTTACCTTTTACAAGACGCTATGAACCTATCACTTGTCTTGAACAGCTAGAAAGGGGGAGAAAGAACGGGGTATCTGGGTGATCGCTTTTAAATGTATTTTTTTTTAAAAGAGAACGACCTGAATTCGAACCTGAGGGCTAAAGCCTCCTCAGGCTTCTCAAGCCAACGCGGTAATCACTTTGAGTCTTTGAACACGGAAGATTGTGATGGCTATCTAGTGTTTCTATTCCTGTTTGTGTTCACCTAAGCCTCAGAAGACAATATATAAAAGGGGACTAACTCAGCTTATACCACAACTTCAGTCAAGTGCACATTCTTTCCCTTGTTTGAAATACCAAACACAATAATTGAATACAAACAGTAAATTAACTAATTGGTTAATTTTAAGACATTGATTCTTGTGTTGTCAGGTAAAAGAAATAATTGTGCGAAATTTCAGCTTGATCCGAGATTGGGTGTCAGAGAATTAACTTTTTACCCAGACAGACAGACAGACAGAGTTGAAGCTTTGTAAAAAGTAACAACTAAAATGTCTACTTATAGTAACACTTGCTAATTATCTTGCGTACTCACTCTTATCTTCAAACGTCAAGACTTCCTAATAACAACATTAAAACTTCCCCTTCCGAACATCAAAGACTCAACCAACGACACTGTTATTGATCTCATTAGACTAACTGGTTTCCCAATGCAAAAGAACTACAATGAAAAACAGAACAATAAAAAAAGACACACTGTTATTCAGTCTTGTGTGTGTGTGTGTGGGTGTGTGTGTGTGTGTGTGTGTTTTGTTGTTGTTTTGTTTCGTTCTCTTTTCAAACTTTTTTATTTTCCATATACAGCAATGTCGTCTCTCTGTGTGTAGTTCAGAATGTCCGGGGTGGGGGGGGGGGGGTAAAGTGTGTTCACTGAATCCTTTAATGATTCAATACAACTTGAACTGTTTCCATGCAGTTCAGGAGGTAGACATTTTGTTTACTGGTTGAAATTATTAACACATTGTTACCATTTGTAAGGGGGTTGGAAAGAGAGGAGGGTTGGGAGAGAAGGTCACAGGAGGAAAGAGAGGAGGGTTGGGAGAGAAGGTCACAGGAGGAAAGAGAGGAGGGTTGGGAGAGAAGGTCACAGGAGGAAAGAGAGGAGGGTTGGGAGAGAAGGTCACAGGAGGAAAGAGAGGAGGGCTGGGAGAGAAGGTCACATGAGGAAAGAGAGGAGGGCTGGGAGAGAAGGTCACAGGAGGAAAGAGACGAGAGCTGGGAGAGAAGGTCACAGGAGGAAAGAGAGGAGGGCTGGGAGAGAAGGTCACAGGAGGAAAGAGAGGAGGGTTGGGAGAGAAGGTCACAGGAGGAATAAGAGGAGGGCTGGGAGAGAAGGTCACAGGAGGAAAGAGAGGAGGGTTGGGAGAGAAGGTCACAGGAGGAAAAAGAGGAGGGCTGGGAGAGAAGGTCACAGGAGGAAAGAGAGGAGGGCTGGGAGAGAGGGTCACAGGAGGAAAGAGATGAGGGCTGGGAGAGAAGGTCACAGGAGGAAAGAGAGGAGGGCTGGGAGAGAAGGTCACAGGAGGAAAGTGAGGAGGGCTGGGAGAGAAGGTCGCAGGAGGAAAGAGAGGAGGGCTGGGAGAGAAGGTCACAGGAGGAAAGAGAGGAGGGCTGGGAGAGAAGGTCACAGGAGGAAAGAGAGGAGGGTTGGGAGAGAAGGTCACAGGAGGAAAGAGAGGAGGGCTGGGAGAGAAGGTCACAGGAGGAAAGAGAGGAGGGTTGGGAGAGAAGGTCACAGGAGGAAAGAGAGGAGGGCTGGGAGAGATGGTCACAGGAGGAAAGAGAGGAGGGTTTTGAGAGAAGGTCACAGAAGGAAAGAGGGGAGGGCTGGGAGAGAAGGTCATAGGAGGAAAGAGAGGAGGACTGGGAGAGAAGGTCACAGGAGGAAAGAGAGGAGGGCTGGGAGAGAAGGTCACAGGAGGAAAGAGAGGAGGGCTGGGAGAGAAGGTCACAGGAGGAAAGAGAGGAGGGTTGGGAGAGAAAGTCACAGGAGGAAAGAGAGGAGGGCTGGGAGAGAAGGTCACAGGAGGAAAGAGAGGAGGGCTGGGAGAGAAGGTCACAGGAGGAAAGAGAGGAGGGTTGGGAGAGAAGGTCACATGAGTAAAGAGAGGAGGGTTGGGAGAGAAGGTCACAGGAGGAAAGAGAGGAGGGCTGGGAGAGAAGGTCACAGGAGGAAAAAGAGGAGGGCTGGGAGAGAAGGTCACAGGAGGAAAGAGAGGAGGGCTGGGAGAGAAGGTCACAGGAGGAAAGAGAGGAGGGCTGGGAGAGAAGGTCACAGGAGGAAAGAGAGGAGGGCTGGGAGAGAAGGTCACAGGAAGAAAGAGAGTAGGGTTGGGAGAGAAGGTCACAGGAGGAAAAAGAGGAGGATGATTTGATCGATGAAAGAGGAGACACACAATGAACACAAAAAATAGTACACAAAGACCTACAGACACATTGACCTAGAGGCAATTAGACCTAGAGACACACAGACCTAGAGACACATAGACCTACAAACTTTAAGGACTTGAGACACATTGACCTAGAGACACATAGATTTAGAGGCACAAAGACTTAAGGACACGAAGACCTTGAGACACATAGACCTTGAGACACATAGACCTACAAACACAGACCTAGAGACACACAGACCTACATACACATTACACATAGACCAGAGACAATTAGACCTAGACACACATAGACCTACAAACACTTAGATCTAGAGACACATAGATCTAGTGACACATAGGCCTAGAGACACATAGACTTAGAGGCACTAAAACTTTGAGACCCATAGACCTTGAACACACAGACCTACAAACACATAAACCTAGAGACACACAGACCTACAGACACATACACCTAGATACACATAAACCTACAAACACATAACCTAGAGATACATAGAACTAGCAGGGCCGGCCTTCGGTAACTGGAGGGCCTAGGCAAAGTGAATTTGGTAGCCCCAAATGAAAATGCGAAATAAAAATAAACACCGAAAAAAATAAAATTACGCCATCAAAGGTCTTTTAACCTGCAAACACATAGAGCTATTAACACACAGACCTGCAAACCTTACAGACCTGCATACACATAGACCTACGAGTATAGACATACAAAAACAATAATAAATTATAGCTTTTATATAGCGCTACTTTCACACACAAAGAATCAAACGTGTAATAAATACATTTAATCACAAGGATTTGAACAATGAAAACTATATTCAAAGATGCATACACTTATAAATATACATACATGCACAAACACACACATATATAAACACAGGTGTGCTATAAGTATATAAATAGAACATGTATTTAAATTACTGAGAGGAAATGTAATAAACTAATGCTCGCATTGTGCTCCACTACAACGGGTCCAAGCATGTGGTCCGCAGGCCACCTATGGCCTATTGACATTTCTCTAATGGTTAACCAGAAAGAAACAAAAATGTGTATTCAACATGAAATGAAAGTTAATACTGCGCACACAGCAACATTTCCAGAAAGGTTTTGAAATGTAAAACCCATTTCTCTCCCCTCATTAGCCTATTAAATAACATCAGCTGGGGCTCATAGAGAGTTATAGCTGGCCCCTAATACTGGGGTTAGCAAAGTGTGCGACTGCACAAGACCTCGAACCTTGAGGAGGCATCTCAATTTTTTGGGAAAAAACAAAAACAATAATGGGCCATCAACTTTCAAATTAAAAAGATGAAACATTCTTAACTCTGCTCTTGATAATGCAACAGGTCATGAGTCAGAAACTATTATGTTTTATTTCCTTATAAGTCAACAGGTCATGAGTCAGAAACTATTATGTTTTATTTCCTTATAAGTCAACAGGTCATGAGTCAGAAACTATTATGTTTTATTTCCTTATAAGTCATTGACGTTCCTTAAATGACAAGATCATTACGTCTAGGGGTATGCAAGTGTACATCTAGTCATGCATGTTAATAGGTGACTTAAAGCTCATTGATTTCCCCTGGTTGATTCAGGCAAACAGCTCCATGCTCTAATGACACTGAGAAAAAAGGAGAACTTGTATGAATTTGTCCTTGCTTATGGAATTACACATGTGCCTTCAGTTTTGTCTTTCTGGACATTTTTTTTTTAAAGTTATCATTCTTCGTTTAATGTATTATTGCTACTTTTCGTATTAGTCTTTTGTCCTGAAGTGCCTTTAAATTTAGTGGTTTTACTAATGGTGTTACTCTAGAGTCTAGACTTTAGTCCAATGTGAATGCTTGTTTTTTACAAATCTCACAGTTTTATTTATAGCTCGTATTGGCTTTTTATATTTCTCTGAGTTGGGGGGATCCCAAACCAATGATGTATATTCTAATATTGGTCTAACAAAGGCGAAATAACATTTCTTATCTTATCTTATATAATACAAACGTTACTTCAAAAAAGAAGATGGTTACGTCCTACGTGTCATGCCAAGTCACTGGTTTTCCTGGCTAGCTCATGCCACCCATTCCATGCTCTAATAGCACTAGGGAAGAAGGAGTATTTGTACACATTTGTCCTAGTATATGGGATACATTACATTTGAGTCTTCTGTCCTGAAGGCTTTCTAAATTTAGTGATTTTACTAAAGGTGTTACTCTAGTCAAATATGAATATTCGTTTATTATGAATCTCAGTGCTCTATTTTGTGTCTGTTCCAGTTTCTTCATGTTTTCTTGAGTTGGACTGGGTGAAAAGACATGCTCCAGTTAATACCATCTAATACTCTTTGTAAAATTTCTTTATCTTGTGTTGTTTTTATTGTGCTATATATTATATTATATTATATTATAATAATAATAATAATAATAATCTTTATTGTCCGTATGGAAATTTGTCTTACAATTTGTGCATTACACCAAACAAATTATATTATATTATATTATATTATATTTCACTTTTAGTTGCTTGTTTGATTTGATCTGATAAACCTGAATGGTTTGTTAATTTTTATTTACTTTGCTAATAATATGGAGATCTCACAATGGCTGTTCATTTGTTATAACACCAAGGTATTTTTAAGTTTGTAGTCCGACTAACAATGGCTTGTTACAGCTGACATGCTCTTTTGATCTTTTAGATTGACATTAGGAATGTGACATGAATGGGACAGCGCTACAGGTTAAAATAAATCTACACATTATTGGCGTTATCATTTGCTTGCAAATGTCAATGTCTCTACAGAAGAAAGTAATTTGTGGTTGCTAGACGCGCCTGTCATGACTCACGCCATTCTCTAGTGGTTAGTGCGTCAATGTCATTGTGGTTCAACAACCATTCTGCCATCAAACATGACGTCATATTTACATGCCGCATTAAGATCTAACGTATAGCTCCTGGCCGTGTGGAATATGCTTATGACGACAGATCTCGCCTCCTCAAGCCGACATACTAACCACTCTGCTATTGAGGTGCTTATAAAAAAATCTAGGATTGTATAGTTATCTATTGTTTGTTTCAAACTTACTTTCAAGCTGCGACCTATAAAGTGGAATGATTTAAGCTTATACCACCACTGCAGTCAAGTAAAATTTATTTCCCTTATTCAAGACGCCAAAGAAATTAATTAACTACCAATGGTTTATTAACTAGTTGGTTAATATTTTTTCATATTGATTCTTGTGTTATCATGTAAAAGAAATAATTATGAAAAAATTTCAGCTTGATCGGATGGTCCCTTGTTTGCACCCTGCCCTGTGCCATCCATCGTAGAACTACAGGAGATTAAGGTTTGGACTTATTTTTAGGGTAATTATATTTCTGAAGGAACTAGCTAATTATCTTCTCTATTTAAATTACGTATGTAACTCATCATATTTATGTAAGCTTAGCAAAACAGTACAAATGAAACAGGTGTTCAAAATATTGCTTATGTAACATTAGAATTAAATAGTTCAACTATTGTTTTATAACAACTGATTCTAATTTTATACTAAATAATAAAAACATTCTAATTTAAAAAAACAACAATATAGTCTTTAATACTTTTGTTTATACATAATACATTTCATAAGTATGCGAAATTTTTATAATTTAATTATGAAAGAAATTGTGTAAGAAGTTTTATAACAAATCTTTAAAGAAGTTGTTATAAGAATTTTAATCTTGATGCACAGCAATAAATTGTGCAGGTATCTAATGAAATATAAATATGCAGAGTAGATGGTGGTTGCAACCAATTGTGAAATGAGTGGTAACAGACCAGGTAATTGCTTTTTAATTTTGATTAAGGTGAAGAATGTCACGCATAATAATTCGATCTAGTTACATACAAGCGTTGTGTATTACTTTCTTAATTGTATTCAATGTGAATAGCAATTTGCAAATATGAATATGTGGAAGTAGTGTCTGTGACATTGTGTCTGTGACATTGTGTCGTCAGTTCTGTGTTTGTCTGCGTGTGTGTCTACTGTGTGTGTGTCGTTTTTTTCCCCTCTGCGGATTTTCCTACTTAAAGTAATCAGAGTGATCTGCTCTTTGTTAACATTTTGATATTTAAGATCCGGTTTACGTTGTTTTAGGAAAGGAAGACAGAAAGAGAGATAAAGAAGAGAAAGTGAGATGGAGAAATAGCGTTGGAAAGCGCAGTGTCAAGTGCTGAGAAGAGGCGTAGTGAGCAAAACGTGCGCCCGAGGCCAGAAAATTTATTGGCGCCCCCCCCCCTTCCACCATAAATAAAAAAACATTTAATTATGACATTAAACTTAGAATGTATTACCTAACTAAAATATACACAATAATTTTATGGTGCCTTTCTGCATGTAGCGCCTCACACCTCCAGAGGGTGGCGCTCGTGGCATCGTGCCTCCCCCCTTGCCCTCCCTCACTACGCCTCTGGTGCTGGGCGTGGTTTGGATGCAATAGTAAGGTTCAAATCACCTTCATTCCTTTTTATCACCTTCATTCCTTTTTATCACCTTCATTCCTTTTTATCACCTTCATTCCTTTTTATCACCTTCATTCCTTTTTCTATTTAGCCTCGTTATATAATTTGTATTTTAAGTATCTTCTTTTAATCAGTATTGCCTATAAAGAAAATAGATTTTGCTCACTTAGACTTACGAGACATTGACAAACTCTCGTCTGTGGACTAGCCTTACAGTGAGAAAAGTCGCTATGTATCAAAGCTTCGTGGCCCATGACAAGCTGACCACGTGACAGGTAGCCATGAGCATAAATATTGACATCCCTATGTAATTTGTCACACTGAGTGGGTTTTTATAACGCAAGCGTAGTGTTTCAGTCCCTGACTGCTTTTTTTTTTTTTTTGCAGGCTCTCGTAATCAGACGCCGGTAGCCAAGATTCTTTGTAAATAAGCAACACATGAGTACAGAAACTAGCACTTTTGGCTCTGTCATGGTGACCTTTATATATTTAGTAAGTCGTTTAAAAAACTTTGAAGAACAAAAGGAAGTTATTTGGTGCGGACTAGGTTTTTAGATTTCTGGGATTGTGGAAATGAGCTTATAACCAAATAGTGTCAAGGCTGAGGATTTAAAGAGGTATAAAATGTCTTGGAAAGTAGAGGACAAAAACCTTCTGGGACATTTGAAGGCAATAACCTTTTCGACATGGCAGGGAAATTAATAACCTATTGGACATTGGATGACAGTAGGCGGGGTAGCTGGGCGGTTCCGGGTTCGAATCCTGGTGAAGACTGGGATTTTTAATTTCAGGATCCTCGGACGCCTCTTATGGGTACCTGACATTAGTCAGTAAATTATTAAATTAAAGGCGGTTAGTCGTTTTGTGCTGGCCACATGACACCCTCGTGTACCGCGGTTTACTGGAAAAGAAGGTCTGACTTGCTTACATTGGGATAAAAACTTAGATTAGCTCTAAGAAAAATTCAAAATTCTTGAAGCTAGAAAGATTACAGCTTTGGAGATAGAAATAGGATAATCATTAGTTGAAGGTACTGCGCGCCTATAATAGAAAGGTAATAGCTATCACAGTGGTAATGATAATAACCCTTTGAGATAAAAAGGATGTTTGCCCTTAAAAATACAGAACTAGGTTATTATTGAATCCAGATAGTGAAGAATTTTTAAAAAAATCAAAGCAGTAGGGTTTATTAAAAGAAATGTTTACAAATCAAACAAGTACAAAGAACTACGATCCACTATTACCTTCATTAGACCAGCGTTAGAATATGAGTCCCCTTAATGCTAACCTATGAGGGCGCTCACGTGAAGAAATAGGAGCCGAGAGATTTGTAACAAACGAACATTCACATTTGTGTAACGCCATTGGTCAATTTACAGACTCGTTCTGACAGAAGACTCAAAATGAAAGTAGCAAGAATTCAGGAAACACTGAACCATCATTTACAAATACAAAAGAAAACCTTATAAAATATTCAAAGATACACACAAAAATAGAGGCACTTTTTCTAGTCCATAGGCTAGGAACAGGTCTTACAAGTACTTATTCTTTCATAGAACAGTTAGACCCTGTTAGAGCATGGAATTGGTTGCCTGAATCAGCCAGAAGAGTTTGTTTTCAACTACGTGTAAAGTTCTGAAGGTCATGTCCAGCTTCAGACACCTGGCAGAGACAGAGAAACACGTGGGCCAGAGAGACCTTATATTGCTTAAACACGACATGACACCGAATCTAGCTCCCACAACAAGTGAATGTAAAAAAACATAAAAGTCATGATCGATAGGCTTCTGTTGATAAATTCTTGTAAGTCGTGAGCGGCATTCATCAGTCAAGTCTCTCTCTGTGACCAGAACGTTTAATTAAACAATAAAACATTGCAATATTGACTCATGTTTTGTGTTGCTCATGCTCTCATGCGATCCGAACGTCTTAGAATAGAATTTAAGGGAAATTAAAAGGAAATATTGATGTTTTAAAACGTTTTGAAAAGAAGTTGTATATTAAATTATTTTTTTTTACAATACCTCTATTCAGGTTTCTTTTTCGTGGAGAGTGGGCGGACTGCTGATATCAAAAAACGGTTCTAACGATTTTTCAACAAATTTAACGGTTGATGTATATCGCTGAGAACAGAATTACTAGCTCGTGGTCCACATAGGAGGAGAGGACTCTAGTTTGACCGATATCATTTTTCAAAGCAAAAAATAAATGTAAATTTTGCTAGAGACTTACAAATTGTAATCTAGAGACTACTTGCTGTAATCAGTCATAGTACCGTCATTATGCGAAATAGTAAATTTTAAGTTGCTTCAATTTCATTGAAGATTATAAGCGTTGCATATATGTTTACGTACATCTAATATAGATCTTGATTCTAGATCTAGAAGTAAATCTAGACTAGATCTTAAGAGTTCCAAATCAAAACTTTAGGTCTAGATGTCCATATAATAAAATTACCAATAAATAATCGCATGACGTTTGTCTCACGCGCTGGCTGATGACGTTTGTCTCACGCGCTGGCTGATGACGTATGTCTTACGCGCTGGCTAATGACGTGTGTCTTACGCGCTGGCCGATTCAGAAAATACGGATCAAGATGAAATTTGGCGCAATTATTATTTCTAGCTGACAAAACAAAAAATCAATTTATTTTTTTTAAATTAACCAATTAATAATCTATAAGAATTTAATAGATAACTAAAAATAAAAAGCCTGTTATTTTCATAAGTGATTCGCTGGCTCAGTGTTTAGTATATTAGTTTGAGGAGGCTTGGGCCTTTCAGTTAGAATTCAAGTCATATAACTTTAAAAAAAAAATTAAATGCATTTAAAAAGCGATCACGGTAACATACACTCAGAACTCAGATATCCCCCTTTTTACTTCCGACCCCTTTCTTTTTTTCCCAACTGGTCCAGACGACAGATAGGATCATGACGCATTGAGAGAGCTAAAAGCGTGAAACTGCGCTTAAAAAAAAAAAAAAAGTAAAAATAGACTGATCTAAACTAATTGATACAATTACACTACATGTAAGCTTTCTTTTCTTTTTTTTCAATGGTAAAAAAATATAATTTTGCTATTGACTTACATGTCCGCACTCTGTAATATTATCAACTGCTTTGTTATGTTCATAGAATTTTGTGATATAAATTTGGTGCTTTTCGAATTGCATAATGTTTAGAAAATTGATATATTACTATGTTTTTATGCATATATCTATAAACTAGTGTGAAGGAGAGAAACAAAAGCACTTTGAAAAATATGTACAAGATAAATATATGCGTGACTGTCTATGTGTATATGTGTGGGTGGAAGTGATTCAATGAACTGTAAACTAGTACTAAATTTATATTTTAAAAACAAATCAAAACAAAAACTGAAGAAAAGAATACAAATAAGAAATAAGAAAACATTACTCTGTTAGGCAACTAATTTCCTTGAGTAGTTTCCCTTGCACTTTCAAACTAGAACTAGACTGAAAGATCACAAATCAACAGCGCGGCACTAAATTTGCTGGCGAGTGTAAAGTCATTCCAATTAGATCAAACCATGTCAGTAAGGCAGCAGCGGCAGGCACTCGCGACGCCCTGTTATCCCTCTCTTTCTCCCTCTCCCCATTCCAATCTATAGACATACGCGCACTCACGCACACACACACACATGTCCATCCCGCTTCCTACCCCCCCCCCCCATGTTTATAGCTACCACCACAGCAGCCACCACAGCAGCTGAATGAGGAAGGATGTCACCACACCCTCCCATATCCTCCCCCCTCCCCCCCCCTTTACTTTATGAAAAAAAAAACAATAATGAAAACTAGACTCGCCGCGATCACGTGACAACATTTACAGCACGCGACGGTAAACTCGTGTTCTGTGTGTCATGGCTTATGCGATCGCCCCTCCCTCCGTTAATGTTGCTATGAAAACAATGATAGAATATCTAGCCTTTTTAGAAAGGTCTACACCAGTGATGCTAAGCCCACGGCTCGCGGATCATATCCTGCCCGTGACACTTTCTGACCACTCGAAACTTGTGATCAGAGTGCAGGAAAGCCTTATGCTGAAAAGAAGAAAAAGTATTTCCTTGGTGATACACATGTTGAAAATCTGAATGGCTCCTTGGTCTTAAAAGTCTGGGGACCACTGGTCAAAACTTTCTTTTTTTTTACCTTGTGTTTAGACTAATTTTGTTTTGTTTTACCTTGTTGTGTTTTGACTATTTGTTTGTATAATGCAAAGATTAAAGATAAGTAGGTGTAGACCAACGTGTTGACTGTTTAAGCAATGTCTTCTATGAGAGGCAATGTTGGTTAGTAACGACGAAGGCGTGGGGGTCAGACAGAAGAAATAGAATGATACCCAATGGCAGTGGGGGGGAACAATTTGGCGTTATCGAACATCTTTCTAAGGCGCCCCTTCGACTTGGGCTTAGTGAAGCCCTGATCTTGCACATCTGACTTAAATACATCCATTTTGCCGATTAACATAGAACCGTAGGTCTTGTCTAAGTTTTCAGGGAACACAAGAGTTTCCTTTCGTTCTACTAGGAACTACTCTTTTGGATTCGAGTTGATTTATTTATTTGGAGATTTATTTCTTTATTCAGTTTAAACTTCATCAAAAATAATTTCTTGAATAATTTATTCTATTTATAACAGTTGTGAAGCCAATGCATTCTCCATTAAAATGAAAATCAAATCTGTTTAATTATATAACAAAACAATGTTACAAAGACTGTTTGTGTGGAAACACAAAACTCAAAATCGGCCCCCGAAGTGGTCCCACCAGGCAGGTAAAAGGGTAGGTTTCCATATTTTTTCAGAAAGAATATCAGAATGAAATTCTATCAAAGGCAAATGACAGAGAAGAGTGGAGAAATAAGGTTGACAGGTCATGTGTGGTGCCCCAACGAATCAGCAGACCAAGGGATAGGTGAAAGTAAATGTGAAGTTAGATGTGAACCTGGCCTAACTGATGTCATAGAATGATTATCTAATTGATCGGATTGTTTTGTAAAGGGTCAATCTCTTATTCAAAGCCTCAAAAGAAAAGAACTTTCCGTAAAAGTCTTTTCTTTCTTCTGGTTATTTTTATTACAGGAACTCCCATAGCATTCAGTACCTTCTTTTGCTTTTAGGACTAGGGGACCAGTTTTGTCCGTTTCTCATCATTTTGCAGAAAGCATGAAATGATTTTAATTATCTTTTTAGCAACTTCCCTATGTGCAGTCCAGACGTTTGTAGTTTCTTCTGAACTATATTAATTGGGCGCAGAGGAAAAAGATTCTGTAAACTGCTTTTAGTGTCCATTCTTTCAGTTGTCGAGATGCAAGGAAACTGCCGATGTAGTTTCTTCTTTTGCAGACCACCTTGTATTAATTTCCTTTTTTTAAACTCCAGGCTCAAGCTTGGAAAAAAGTGGAAGATTTCATGTACAGTTCCAAAAAAAGGAGACAATTGCTGGATCTATTTCAGCAGAATGAAGAGCTGCCAGGTTCAGAGAGTGATTAACACAGTTCAGAAATGTTGCCTTTAAATTTATGTCTAAGAGATGTTTCTGCGGGGCAGATAGACGGCCATTCATTGTGGCTGCGTTATCATAGGTTTGAACTCTGCACATATCAAAGTCCAGCCCAATGTCTTTAAGAGTTTTCAGAACAAGTTCTTCACAATGTCCGTCAGGTTTCAAAACTTTAAAGTAACCAATGAATGACTCATTTATTTCGAAATTATCACCATTCAAGTAACGAACTACTAGAGATACATGTTCTTGATGAGAAACATCTGGGCTGGAATCAAGCATCAGAGAAAAGTAACAAACTTGCTTGACTTTCCCAACAATTGATTCCTTACCCTTATTGTCCATTAAAAACTACCCGATATACCAGGTTACTTCATGAGAGTAACACGGCACTAGTCAGCGCTATGGAAGTTACCCCTTGAAATTGAGAGCAACTCCGCGTGGAAAGTTTGAATACTCTGTGTGGAATGCAAACAGCAGGGTCACTGGCTTATAGAACAACGTGAAAAGCCCTCAGCCCCCATGACGACAAAGTGGTCATCATCGAACTACGATGGACGAACTATATTTAATTTATTTAAAATTAAATTTCGGACACTTATTTGGGGCCCCCCCCTCAAGTGGGGGCCAGGGGGATCTGCAAATTCTCCCCCTCCCCCCCGCCCCCACCTTAGATACGCCACTGCATGTTACCCTTCAAGGAAATTAATTCCTTTTAGGATTCCGACTTTTAACACTCTCCTACAGTCTCTTTAACTACAGTCTCTTTAACTACAGTCTCTTTAACTACAGTCTCTTTAACTACAGTCTCTTTAACTACAGTCTCTTTAACTAGTCTCTTTAACTACGGTGTCTTCAGTGTACAAAGCCGTTCAAATCATAATGACTAAAACAAACTCGGTTGTTGTTTTTTTCGGTCAACCAAAGGTAGGAAAGTAGTTCGAGAGTTTTTTTTTTTTTTTTTTTTTGTTATTGTTGCACAAGTTTCATTTCTCCTATATCATTATATCGTGTTCACCCCCCCCTCCCCCACGCTACGCAGCAAGATAACATGATAATCAACATTGTAATTTTCATGCAGCAACTACCCTCCCCTTTCATTCCCCCCCCCCAAACTTTTTTTTGTTGCGGGAAGTGCATGTCCCAACTGGCAACTCTAGTATCGGTAAAGATGTCACAGTCTCAAAGGAAACCTGGCCTTTTAACATCGGACGCTCTATCTTTCATCAGGAGGCGCATGTGATATTATCCCCCCCCCCAGCCTCTTTCACATGTTACCCCTCACCTCCACACCCACCTTTTTTTCCTCCCCCATGCCCCACTCATCTTGTCCCGTCGATGACTCTTCGGTCAGTGTGATAACTCTCATCCATAAAACATCAGCGCAGCGAGGTTGCACACCAATATGATATTCTGACCTTTTGTTTCCGTGACCGTCTGCTGGAAGATGTTTAACATTCGCCTTCTGTGACAATATAGAGCAACAGACTGCCATTAGGAATTATATATGCTCATAAACACATGTGTTTAAATAAAGACTTGAAACGAGACCAACTTTTATAGAAGGCCTGAACACTGACCTGAGACGTTGCAACCAGGGGCGGACTGGCTGTACGGGCATTTGGGTTAATGCCCGGTGGGCCGGTACCCAAATGGGCCGGTAGAGCAACCGAAAGGGCCGCATCGATGCCACTAAGGCACGTAAGAAATTGTTCAAGGTTTAAGACTATTGCTTTATAAAAATGGCCCCTGAGCGTCGTGTTTAAAAAAAACAAATCTTTCACAGACTCTACAGTGTAATACCATTTTAATTTAACACATTTTCCGAAATAATGTAATAGCCTTCATACGTAGACTGTGCTACTAGTAGGCTTCATCCTTAGCGATTAAAAAGTAACATAAGGCCTATATTTCTAATAAAGATATAGAATTTGTGGGCCGCATTGCATTAAAATGCCCGGGCCGATTTTGACTGTCAGTCCACCCCTGGTTGCAACCTGTGGGCAGTCGAGACCAATAGCTCGTTGCTACGTCGTACAGCTCTGTGACGTGGCAATTACCTATTTGGTCTCCACTTCCCATAGGCTGTGACGTTGCAGGTCAGTGTTCAGGCCTGCTATACAGATTGGTCTCACTTGAAGTCAGAGTGCAGAAGTTCACTGGCAGAGATCTTAACTTTCCATATATATATATATCTAGTAACTAATCTAAATGTAACGAGACGGTCTCAGTACTTCGCATTGAGAATGTTTCGCCAGTATTGTTAGGAAAGTATCTCGTTCACCTGTCACCTGTGCTGAATTCTGGTATGATGAGGTTGGTAGAGTTGGTACACCACAAGTGGTTTGCTGACATGTCACCTATGCTGATCTATTTTATGATGTGGTTGGTACACCACAAGTGGTTTGCTGGGTGTGGGGAGCGTGGTCAAGAGACCAAGTGCGCTTGAACATGGCTTGGCTTGGCTACCTAGAAGGGGGCTCGAGGTTCGACACCCGACTCAGGCAGAGTTGTGTTTACTGAGCGCCTAAAGGCAGCACGGAAAACTAACTCCTAGTTTACCCCCTCCCCCCCCCCCCCCACTGGTCCACAAATGAGATTGGACCAAAAGCGCTCTGAGCATGCTATAAGCATGAAAGTAGCGCTATATAAAAATTATAATATATGTCATCTATGCTGAACTATTTTATGATGAAGTTCTTACACCACAAGTGGTTTGCTGAGAACTTAAATAGACAACGGCTGCATCAGATATTAAAAAATATACAGGGCGCAACTGCGTTTACATAGTCATGTAAAAATTTACACACTCATCCTTAATCTTCGAAATTGTATTGTATTTTCTACCTTAGAAAACTAAGGAAATTTAACATCGACAAAACAATAAATAAACTTTTTTATACAGCAACAATTAACTTTGCGATCACCTGCTGGTATGGTAATACTTCACTGTCACAAAGACTTAGACTAAACAGACTAATTAAAAAAGCATCGTATATTACTCGAACACAGCTACCATCTCTTGAAGAGCTTTTTCATGAAAGATGCCTTTCCAAAACACTCACGATTCTTAAAGACAACCTGCACCCATTAAACCACTGATACATTGGATCTGAACGAAGTGGTCGTCTCCTTTCCATTAGAACTAAAACAGAAAGATGTCAAAACTTCTTCATTTAACTTTCGGTCAGAATGTTACAAGATCATCTGTCGTCATCGAGAAGTACACAGAAAAGCGCTGATAGTGAGTGTGTATGTTTTTTCCTGTGTGAATGTTGTTCGTATTTGCATTTATATTGTTATTGTTACAGTAGTTACGCTGAGGTTGTCAATTGTAGTCAAACTGAATTTCCATTTGATTGGATCAATAAAAAATTATCTCATCTATCTTATCTTATTACCGGCAAAATATTTAAATCGTAATTGCTGCGATCACTTATGTTTGGAAACTGATAATTCTTGCTTTATTTTCTAAGCTACCTTGTTGCTCTATTGTTTAGAGACTATTATTTTAAAAGTTTACCATTATTATTATTGGATTATTAAATAGGCATCGTGTACATTAGTGATATAGACATTTTCCCTTAATTTCTTAATAGCGACGAAAAAGGGCCTAATTGATTTGTATATTTTTAACCTATAACTCACTGTACTTTTTAAAACATAAAAAGACAAGTGCCAATAGGTTTTCACTAGTGGCAATAGGTTTTCACTAGTGGCAATAGGTTTTCACTAGTGGCAATAGGTTTTCACTAGTGGCAATAGGTTTTCACTAGTGGCAATAGGTTTTCACTAGTGGCAATAGGTTTTCACTAGTGGCAATAGGTTTTCACTAGTGGCAATAGGTTTTCACTAGTGGCAATAGGTTTTCACTAGTGGCAATAGGTTTTCACTAGTGGCAATAGGTTTTCACTAGTGGCAATAGGTTTTCACTAGTGGCAATAGGGTTTTAAAAAATTTGACAAATGTCTTCTGAACTGCGTCCTACCAAATGCAACACTTTGCCATATGTGTTTGTATTATTGTGATTACCTCCCGTCCACTTTTTCCCCATTCCACTCACGCGCTACGCTTATGGTCTCATTCTCTGCCGATACATCACCAACACCTGGTCAATGACCATTAGGGAACATGATCGGACAGAGTCAGTAAAGCTAGCCAGGGGATGAAGCAAGAAAAACCCCTGTGACGCTGACTAATCTGCGGCTGTCATGTGATATTAAGTTGTCATAATGGCCGCTATGGCAGCAAAGGCTGGCTGACATGGTGTGTGGGCATCTTCCCCTACACACTCCCATACTAACTGCCAGTGCTCTCCGCCACCGAGGTGGGGTATTGTGTTTTGCGACTTCCTTTGTTCTACCTATCATCACGCCAGGCGGTTGTTTGAATGCCAACATTGGACGACTCATAGAAGCGCCCACACTCATACTGTTGTACTAATTCCACACAATAATCCATTGTATACTGTGATGAAAAGTTCTTTTAAGTTGTCAATGGTTTTCTCAATAATGCACTGAAAACAAATCTTAAAATACAATTTTTTAATAAGGTTATGTTAGGTGCTGTCCCGCATAAAAATCTAAACCGTTTGACCAATCTTAATAAAACTTGGCCTAAATGTTCCTTGGAGACTAGCGGTGAACCTAAGGTATGTAAAGTAGCCCTACTTTCGTTTTCGTGTAAAATTAAAACGTGTTACTGGAACATCTCGCCATGTTTGACATAGATCTGAATCCAATACACTAGATCAGTGATATGCAAACGAAGGCCCGCGGACCATTACATACTATTTATTACAATACATCAATGGAATTTTGGAATTGATTTTTAAATTATTAAAAAGTAAAAAAAATGAGAAAAAGCTTTTTCGCCCCCTCCCCTCCCCCTCGTGTGCATCACTGAAACCAGCACAAATATACTCTCCAAAGGCGGCGTTAGCAGTGCCCTGGGAGAGTGTCATGTCACGGTCACGAAAATGTGTATGATGGACTGACATTGACAAAAGATTTTCTGTTTCGTCTCCCCTCCCCCTTAAGGCGCTGCCCATGTCGGTTGCCCCTCTCGCCACCCTGTAAGGCCTTTTGAATATCTTCTACCCCACCACCTAACCGTTGGGGGGGGGGGGGGAAGAGTTGCGACAACACTAACTACATTTTGTATACCTTTTCTTTAAACAAAAATACAAACTAAAGGGAAAGAATTCTAACCAACCAATTCAGGTTTCGTTTATAGATTCTTCTCCCTTGTCGTAAATTCTTCATCTCGCTGGGAAATAGTTGGGTTTGTTTCTTTCACTTTCCCTTGAGGTCTCACTCTTTCACTCACTCTTTCACTCACTCTTTCACTCACTCTATCACTCACTCTTTCACTCACTCTGTCACTCGTTCCCATACTCTCTCTCACTCTTTCTTCTGTCTCTCGTCACCACACACACACACACACACACACACACACATTCTGTGTGTAATCTAACTAAAACAAAAGTTCCATTACCTCTAACATGAAACTTTAAAACAATTATTTAGCAATCCTGTGTGATATTTGAAATAAATTACCTCCCTTGACAGCGAGTGATCCCCCGTGTTATTTATTATTTAATCACAATCCATTGCTGGCCATTCCATTATCACTTGTGTTTTGTTTTTTGTTTTGTTTTTTCACTTTCATCTTTCACTGATATTATCTTGTCTTATCATTCAGCCCCCTCCCCTCCTTTTCAAACTGAAAAGATAATTAGGTCCTAGGCGTGTTTAATCTAAGACGTCTTGTTAATAAGAGCTTTGAATTGATTCATTGATTGCAATGTCAGGCTTAACAGTTTAAGATAATCTATTCGTTACACAGTTTTTATATTTCTGTTTGTTTTAGGACATAGGAAGTACATAGGAACTTTAAGTCATAGGGTGATTAAAATAAACAGGCTTGAATTATTTAGTATTTAGATCTAGCATTTTCGAAGTATTATCTTATTGGAACTAACAGGAAATTGCTTTATGTCACAAATTTGCGTGAATATATAGTTCTGTGGTAATAGCACGTTCTATTTAAAATCTGCAAAAATGGGATTGCATTATTTCTAAACTTTGAAAACTAAAGATCATTACTTATCTAAGACAGAAAAGAGCGACTTTCCAAGTTTCAGGGCGACTTCTCTTACAGCTTGAGAAAGTGTTACGTACACAACGATCGAAGAGGTATGTGATATTAATGGTAATCATGTGACTTTGTACGATGCTTACGTTGTAGCATCGAAGAATCACATTTTTAAAGCTATTCTCTTTGTAACTTTTATTTAGTGGGTAAATTTTAAATTTAATTTGACGTCCTTGACATTGTTTGGTTTGTAGTAAAAATCTCTTCTCTCAGTTTGGTCTTGTGATCTAAATTCCTAAACCGGTCAAATGTGAGTTCTCACAATGTGCTTACAATGTGGCTAGATGACTCGAGAACAGGACCCAGCCCACGGGTCTCGCTTACGTTAATCCAAGCCTTTTAATACGTATTAAGGCTACAAACAGAATTATATAATCATAAAACTTGCGTGGAAGCCGCAGCTGTGACCTGCTCACTTGAAACCAAACGGTCAATGCCTGGTATATTAGGTTCAATACTTAAACCAAGAAGTAGGAAAAAAAAAGGGAGTTTTATAATACTGCAAATTACTTTATTGTGTCACGAGAGATAGTAGAGATCGTTTAATATAGATTAATATATTATAATAATATATATAATAAACTAAACAAACTAAATGCGTTCTATTCTCTGGTAAGCCTTCTTAATCTTCTTAATCTTATATAATACAGACGTTACTTCAAAAAAGAAGATGATTACGTCCTACGCGTCATGCATTTAGTCATGCATATCAACCAATGACTTAAATTCTGCCAAGTCACTGGTTTTTCTGGCTAGCTCAGGCAACCCATTCCATGCTCTAATAGCACTAGGGAAGAAGGAGTATTTGTACAAATTTGTCCTAGCATATGGGACGAGGAATGTGCCTTTATTTTTGTGTCTTTCAGAGTATTTTATTAAATTTTGTTTTTGTATTTGAAGATTATGGTTCAGTGTTTTATGTATGATTGCTACTTTACTTTTGAGTCTTCTGTCCTGAAGGCTTTCTAAATTTAGTGATTTTACTAATGGTGTTACCCTAGTCAAATGTGAATATTCGTTTGTTATGAATCTCACTGCTCTAATTGACTATATCTGATAAAAATACTTAGTGTTGCTACAGTTCAACATGCTACACTTGATAAAAAAAAATCAGTGGTATTATGGCACAACATGCTAAACCTGGTCAGAAATGATCAGTGGTGCAACGGCTAAACAGGCTATGCATAGTAAAAAATAATGGCACTACAGTTAAACAGACTACACATGCTAAAAAACAGTGACGTTTAAGTTAAACAGGCTACCCATGATAAGAAACTGTGACGCTACAGTTAAACAGGCTACACATTATGAAAAACAGTGGTCCTACAGTTAAACAGCCTACTCATGTTGAAAAACGGTGGTGCTACAGTTAAACAGGCTAAACATGTTGAAAAAAAAACGGTGGTGCTACAGTTAACAGGCTACGTACGATTAAAACAAGCTACACATGGTCAAACACAGTAGTGCCCGAATAGTTGAAATAACTTTCTGACGCTCTTCACAAATGCTGAATAAAGATAATGAAAGACATCCCCCTTTTCATGAATACACACCGGACGTATTCTATCTTCGGAAGTCAAGCGTTTTACCACACAGCCTCCGCACCTCCAAGTGCTGCTGTGGATTGTACAGTTCTGCCCAGTAGATCAGGCTCGGTCTCTTCGTCCGTAGCTCCGAGATGTTTAAAAGTACCAACACTTGCCAGCTTATAACCGCCAATTCTGATTTAAAGCCAGGGGCTGTTGGTCATGGAGAACATAGTAACAGAGGCAGCACTTTAAAGATGAACTCTAGCGCCATTTTGCCCTCACTAGCATAGCTGATGGCCTCGGAAATAGTCAGCTGGGGAGCTATCACGAAGGTTGCAGGCCAATCAGCGGAGACTCAAAGAAAGCTTACAAAATATTAGCTCGTATAACATAAAACATTTAATTTTGTTACATAAATATTTTTCTTTTTACTAGAGAAGAAAGAAAAGATTATATTAGGGAGAATAGAAAATTTATGATGCATTTCTTGTTGGCGCTATAGTCTACCGCGTTTGTTTGTTTGTTGTTTTTGTTATTTTTACTTTTGAAACTAAATATTTGTATAAATGGTTTATTTTTTATGAAAAAAATAAATAATTTGAAACAAAAAACGGGTGTTGCTTTTGTCTTGTTAGAGTGCAAAATATCAATGCAATAAAATGTGTAGCTTTGGCATATTCATTTCATGTCTTTCTTTTAAAGTACATTTAGCTTAGGGGGAAAATCTATTTATTGTTTCTATAGTTTTCTTATTTTAGTTGTCGGTATTGATAGTGCTTAAACTCTGCGTTCAACTTACCAATCCCTTATCTCTGATGTTCATATGTGTATTAACATCTACAGGCAGCCATAGACCAGACTTATTGTAGCCAAAAGGTTTTGCGTTTCTTTATCTACAAAGTCAAAGGACTCTCAATCCATAGTACGAAAAGACTTTAATCAAGTTTGTTTTGAAATTAAGCAAAGTGGAAAGTTCCCCTTTCAGACCTTGCGATCTATAGGGCAGATAATGTTAAGGCCATTTGTTTCTATGGCCAACGGTTAACGAGCAGGGTGACGTGGCCAGGACAACGACTAATTGGCTTTACTTTCCTCAACTAAAATCCCGTACCCATCAGAGTTGGTTGGACTCAGGGGCGCCTTAAGTATCCCGAAATTCAAAATCCCAGTCTTCGCCTAGATTTGAACCCAGGACTCCAGGTTCAGAAACCAGGCGCTTAACCACTTAGCCACTACGCCTCTGAAAGCAAAACTGTGACATGTTCATCATCATCTGTCCCTTAACTTACGTCATAGCAGGGCTGCGACAGTTCGCGTAGCCAAATAGCTCAGTCAGTAGATGCTCTTAGCAGGATATTGAAAGAGTTGGGTCCATTCTTTTATACTGTCCAGCCAGCCTTTCTTTGGACGACCCTTTCTTCGTGTTCCCTCCACTGCACCATGAAGTATGATTTTTGAAAGAGAGTCATGTCTTACACTATAACCAAACCAGCTAAGCCTAGTGGTGCAAGTCTTTAAGGAATTAAAACTTAATATATGCTACACAGGATTTGGGGATTTGTTCACTCTTACTTTACATAACTAGCTATTTAGTGCCACGTTCAAGTGATCATGTTGGTCAGTCAGTATAGTACTTCACTGTTCAAAGCGGCCCCTTAGTCCAAACACAGCAACAACCCCCGGGCTCATTTGGAAACTGCCTAATGAAAGTGGTAAACGTACATTTGTAGCCCGTTATGGATCGACTTCCCCCCGCAGCCGTGTTTCCTATTCAATGCGTTCCGCATCGTATGTCACCCGCAGCCGTACCAGCCCCGCCCTCCCCACGCTGTTTTTTTTTCTTTTTCTGTCATCAAAACTACAATACGTTTTTTTTTTTATTTCTTCAGGTATTTTGAAGCTATAGGTGTGTATACATAAGTGTGTGGGTGTGTCTGTGCGTGTGTGTGTGTGTGTGATCGGTGTGCCCAGCGTTTACGAGTGAAGACATTTGAGTTGTGGGATTGGATTAAGACTAGGACTTAGGACTTATTTTTACATTTCGTCTTGGACTTAATTTCTGTTGATTGTCATGGTAGGTACAAAATGAAACATTTTGGTTGAGTGTAGGACAGAAGTGAAATGTTTGTCAAATGTTTGACATGTTTCGGATGTTCCTTCAGAGTTGAAGATAGTTTACTTCCTAGTCCAAACCTCCCGCAGGTTTGGAGTAGGACGACGGCGGATGGCTGCTGGAGTGTAGGACAGAAGTGAAATGTTTGTCAAATGCATGACATGTTTCGGATGTTCCTTCAGAGTTGAAGATAGTTTACTTCCTAGTCCAAACCTCCCGCAGGACGACGGCGGATGGCTGCTGGCAGAATATGAACCCGGGACCAACGAGAAGTCCGAACGACAGTCCAGTGCGCATACAGTCCAGCGCGCATACAGTCTAGTGCGCATACCGCGTGACCAGGGAGTCAGACATACTATGTAATACATCTAAATTATATTGGGCATATACATATACTATGTGTGGCATCTGTACTATGTGGAGCATATGTAATATGGGGAGGGGGGGGCTTCTGTACTTTGTGGGGCATCTGTACTATGTAAAGTATCACTACTAAATTGCGATTATATACTATGGAGGACATCAATAAAAAATAGGCCATTTTAAGTTTGTAGAGCATCTACACAATAAAAGGCATCTATACTATGAAGGCATCAATAAAAAAGTAAAGTATTTTTAAGTTTGTTGGGCATCTATACTATGCAAGGCAACTATACTATTTAAAGGCAACTATTCTATATAGGGCATCCATGTAGGGCATCTAAACTATTGTAGGGCCGCTTTTATTTTATCGAAGTTTAGAATGACATGAAGGTTTTTAACAAAAATATAAATAATATACACCAACTATACATCTAGCAGTCAGTACTTAACTATCTACCAGTTCTACACTATCTATACATCTAGCAGTCAGTACTTAGCTATCTACCAGTTCTACACTATCTATACATCTAGCAGTCAGTACTTAACTATCTACCAGTTCTACACTATCTATACATCTAGCAGTCAGTACTTAACTATCTACCAGTTCTACACTATCTATACATCTAGCAGTCAGTACTTAACTATCTACCAGTTCTACACTATCTATACATCTAGCAGTCAGTACTTAACTATCTACCAGTTCTACACTATCTATACATCTAGCAGTCAGTACTTAACTATCTACCAGTTCTACACTATCTATACATCTAGCAGTCAGTACTTAACTATCTACCAGTTCTACACTATCTATACATCTAGCAGTCAGTACTTAACTATCTACCAGTTCTACACTATCTATACATCTAGCAGTCAGTACTTAACTATCTACCAGTTCTACACTATCTATACATCTAGCAGTCAGTACTTAACTATCTACCAGTTCTACACTATCTATACATCTAGCAGTCAGTACTTAACTATCTACCAGTTCTACACTATCTATACATCTAGCAGTCAGTACTTAACTATCTACCAGTTCTACACTATCTATACATCTAGCAGTCAGTACTTAACTATCTACCAGTTCTACACTATCTATACATCTAGCAGTCAGTACTTAACTATCTACCAGTTCTACACTATACATCTAGCAGTCAGTACTTAGCTATCTACCAGTTCTACACTATCTATACATCTAGCAGTCAGTACTTAACTATCTACCAGTTCTACACTATCTATACATCTAGCAGTCAGTACTTAGCTATCTACCAGTTCTACACTATACATCTAGCAGTCAGTACTTAGCTATCTACCAGTTCTACACTATCTGTGTACCTAGCAGTCAGTACTTAACTATCTATCAGTTCTACAGAAATAAATAGATATAGATCTATTGAAAGAAAAATACTCTCTGATCAACCTATGTGACACAGGATTCTTGCGATACCAATACATATTTAAAAAGATGTTAGAACTGTATTTAAAACAAAAATGAGTTGGCCGAATGGGGCTATAACATACATTGCAGTACCGCCAATGGAAATGGAGTCACAGGATGAGAACCATTGATCGGGAAAGACTTTTATTACCGATTCAGAATCAATGAAAGATCGCAAAAAATTGTTTATAAATTTTTTAGTTTCAAAGAAACAGACGAAGAATCGATCTAACCAGACAGATCAATTAACTCGACGAGGATTTCAATGTAACCATTTACGTCCGCTGATGTAACAATAGAGGGGCCATTGACACCAACACACTAGATATGTCGCCGTGTGGTCATGAGAAAAGGGAAAAAGTTCAAAACATTTTATAAGGTTATGGCATGCATTTAGTTGTCTATCTATCTATCTATCTATCTATCTATCTATCTATCTATCTATCTATCTATCTATCTATCTATCGATCTATCTATCTATCTATCTATCGATCTATCTATCTATCTATCTATCTATCTATCTATCTATCTATCTATCTATCTATCGATCTATCTATCTATCTATCTATCTATCTATCTATCTATCTATCTATCTATCGATCTATCTATCTATCTATCTATCGATCTATCTATCTATCGATCTATCTATCTATCTATTATTATTATAGCTTTTATATAGCGCTACTTTCATGCTTATAGCATGCTCAGAGCGCTTTTGTCCAATCTCATTTGTGGACCAGTGGGGGGGGGGGGTATCTAGGAGTTAGTTTTCCGTGCTGCCTCTAGGCGCTCAATATCTATCAATCTATCTATCTATCTATCTATCTATCTATCTATCTATCTATCTATCTATCTATCTATCTATCTATCTATCTGTCTGTCTGTCTGTCTGTCTGTCTGTCTATCTATTTGTCTGTCTGTCTGTTTAACTAATACATTGAGAGAAAGAGAAAAAGATACAAATTCGTTCCATATCATTAAGCGCTGCTACAAAAATGGCAGACTACATGTTCATGTGGCGAATTAAACTCATTAGTACAAGTCCATGATTAAAACATTAATTAGTAAAATAAAAATAAAGCTCCCCTTTCAGACCTGGCGGTCTATTGGGTGGATGAAGTAAAGGTCAACTGTTTCTGTGGCCGACGGTTAACGAGGGTGTCATGTGGCCAACCAACAATGACCAACCGCCTTTATGTTTCCTTAAATAATGTCAGTACCCATTAGAGCTGGGTGGACTCAAATCCCAGTATTCACCAGGACTCGAACCCGAGAAAACCGGTTCAAAATCGTTGCTCTTTACCATTCAGCCACATCGCCTCCGTATTTAATTAGTACATGTGTTTAATTAGTACATCTGTTTAATTAGTGCATGTGTTTAACTAGTACACGTATTTAATTAGTAAATGTGTTTAATTAGTAAATGTGTTTAATTAGTAAATGTGTTTAATTAGTACACGTGTTTAATAAGTGTATGTGTTTGACTAGTACACGTATTTAATAGAACATGTGTTTAATTAGTGCTACCGTTTCATAAGTGCATTTGTTTAATTAGTACATGTCTTTTATAAGTATATGTGTTCAATTAGTACATGGTTTAAATATCACGTTTTGATAAGTACAAGTGTCTGATACGTTAAATCAATCATTTATACAAGTCAGTGATGGAATGATATGATTTACATCTATACATTTCTTTAGCTATTGACATTGTTGACCTAATTGTCATTCTCTCTTAAAATTGCGAAGCGTTTGAGAAACAAAAATATAATGTAGTCTCCCTTTGTTAATAGTGCCCACCTTCCTGATACATTTTCTAATTATATGGTATGTTTTCAACAATACAGGCCTCTGTCTTCAAATAGAAATCTTTTCAGGTCAATTCAATGCCAATGATTAAAGTAGATGAATCACTTAGTTGCGACAGAATTTTAGCCGATTAACAATAATACAAACACATGAGATTTGAACGGACATAGATAAAATAATGGATAGATTGTTGATGAAAGATAGACATACATTTAAATAGACAATTTCTGAAAGAATATAATGTATATGATTTGGTTATCAATGGTTGAAAGTTCGGTTTTGTATTCCACTAGAGGGCGTTCCAAATAAGTTCGCATGAATTGAGTTTACTTCAGGGGTTCAAACTCTTTATGAAAATGTAGAGTTATGTCCCTTTTATCAATATGCATATCTGTGAGAGGATTAATAAGCAACATGTGACTCCAAGCTTGTTGAAAACAAGGAGCGTAAATATCAACAACAGCTCCCAGCTCCTTGATATACAGAGGAAGGGGGAGGGGGACGAAAAAAAGGGAAAGAATTTTCTTCAGGGAATTTCTTGATATGCGTCAATTGTTAATAATTTAAAGTATATGTAGTATTAAATTATATATATTTTTTTTTACCTCTTCTATGCTGAGTTGACTGCACCATCAGCGTTCAATGTAAAACAAAACAAAAAAAAAAACAGCGAGTGGATCAGCCCCAGGCCTACATAAGATAAAGGAATCTTAGTTCTTAAGAGTTTTAAGTCAGGATTTAACAAAGGCGGTACCGGTCTTCACCTTAAACGAGTATGGCGACAGTATAGATAGTATGGCGATAGTATAGATAGTATGGCGACAGTATAGATAGTATGGCGATAGTATAGATAGTATGGCGACAGTATAGATAGTATGGCGATAGTATAGATAGTATGGCGATAGTATAGATAGTATGGCGATAGTATAGATAGTATGGCGATAGTATAGATAGTATGGCGATAGTATAGATAGTATGGCGATAGTATAGATAGTATGGCGATAGTATGGGTGTTGTGTAGACGCTGCAGAAAGTGATAGGGGTGGGGTAGAAGAAAGGGAATTTTTAATTAGTATTCTAACATTCCTTGACAATTAGAAATGTTTTCTACCAAAGTTGAGAACTAAAAAAAAAATGTTACACTTTGTCTGTGGTATTAGAAAACATGAATCTCAACCAATCAAAACCAATGCGGAATCTTGAGCCCACTCAGTTAGCACCAGTGAGTGAGTGCGCAGCCTTCCCCACCATTCTGTTCTAACCAGCTGTTACGTCACGGCACAGAAATTTTGGGCAATCAAGGGGAGTAATCGATATAATTTTATATCAGTCCGTCTTTAGGGAGTTTTTAATCAACAACCTCACTGAAGTTTATTCTCATTTTTTTTTTTAAGTGGGTCAGTATACAACAGTGAGACCCGTGGTGTTTAGTTGTACGTTTGAACAGGCCAGTGATGCTCAAGCTACGAACCGTGGCTCAAAACCGACTCGTGACATGGCGCTATCAGGACTTGAGAAACTTCAGTTCTTAATAAATCTGCAGAGACCCAATAACAATTCAGCCCCACACTCTGTGTGTCTGAAAATGCAGCCAATGACACGTCTATAATAAATATATTTGGATCTTTGCTGGAAAAGATTGGGAGCCGCTGGAACATACCTTTGTTTACTGGTTTGACTAGTTTCGTAGACCCGTCATACTTTGTTTATGTCAGTCACTATTGTTTTGTGAGGTGTATTTGGTTTTAGTAGTGTCATTTTTCTTTTATGGATACAATGCTATAGATATTGTCATGGTGAAAGTTTTATACTGTATTAGTGCATTGTATTGTCTAAGCGACGTCCTGTTGTGTCAGTGACGTCTTGTTGTGTCAGTGACGTCTTGTTGTCTAAATGACACCTTACTGTCTAAGGGGCATCTTGTTATCTCAGGGGCATCTTTTTGGCAAGATATGAGTTGTTGTCTAAGTGACACCTTGTTGTGTCAGGGACGTCTGGTTATCTCGTTGAAGTCTTGTTGTCTAAGTGACGTCATGTTGCCACAGGGACGTCTTATTGTTTCAGTGACATCTTGTTGTCTAGGTTATGAGTTGTTGTCTCAGTGACATCTTGTTGTGTAAGGGACGTCTTGTTATCTCGGTGACATCTTGTTGTCCCTGTAACATCTTGTCTAAGTGACGTCCTGTTGTCTAAGTGACGTCCTGTTGCCCCAGTGAGGTCTTGTTTCGTCATTGACGTCTTTTCTCAGTGATGTCTTTTGTCTTAGTGTCTTTGATTTGTTCAGGTGTCATTTTGTCATCACAGCAAACAGTGAATTGTCATGGATTATCATAGCAATATTTAGTTAATAATTAAATTGGGTGGTCACGGCATCGGCGTGTTGTCTTGGGGCTGCTTGCCTAGCATGTTTCTAAATTTACTTTAGTATTCTTCTTTTATTGATTCGTTTTTGGTATTGATTCTGGAACTTTATTATTTAAATTATAAATTATAAGTAACCACTTCTCCCTTAATCTCCTCTTGACTTATAGACTTTGATTTTTTTGTTTTGTTTTTCAACAGGCGGACCTCACAGAAGAACAAGTTGCCGGTAAGGAAAAACTAGTGTAGAAAAACTAATCGAAAACTAATGAACGCCCTTGAATCTAATGATTCTCAAACTGCACAATATTGAAGTTCGATGTCTTCGATTCTAAAGATTAATGATGAGTGCAGTGTTTCACATGCGCACCCAGACCCAGTAGCGACCTGCAAATTTTGTCACATTTGATGTAGACTGTCACGATGTTTCTATGAAGAGACACTTGCCTAGATATTTCTCCATATTTTGTCACATTTGATGTAGACTGTCACGATGTTTCTATGAAGAGACACTTGCCTAGATATTTCTCCAAATACATCGTGACGTATGCAGATATAGAGATGACGTAGTAATGGCTCAAAACCACTTTAACTCTTTCTCTCCGTAATTATTTACCACGTTCTGGTGAAATCAACGTTTGGTATCGTCAGTTAGGAGAGAAAGAGTTAAGAAACAATGAATCGACACGATGCAGATGTCTTCTTCTTCGTTCTAATTTTACATGTCGAAGGGTTCAGGTCAGTAATTCTATATCTAAGATGAACCGCGCAATGGTTTCAGGATCAGGCAGTTCTCCGTATAGTTTTTCTTCTATAGGAGGGTTTTGGGGCCAGAGTCTTGTTCGGGCCTCTTAATATAGTATGCAGCTTTGAAGGACATAGTCAGCATTCTCTGGTGATGCTCCACAAGGACAGGTTTCCCTCGTTCCAACTTGAAGCTTCCGGAACAGATGTTGTCTCATTCTGTTGTGTCCAGTTCTGGGTCGAAAAAACTATGCGTTGATCATGTCGAGCTTATAAAAAGGCGTCCTTTTTCTTGTCATTGGGATGTGAGCAGATGTAATCTTCTTGAGTTGAATGCTTTCAAGCTCTAACATGGAACACTGTACTTACAGCTCGTGTACAAAGTTATACTCGATACAACAATAATGATCAGTGAACTATTGACTATAACTAGCGACATCTAGATCTAACTTTCTAACAAAATAAATCCAAGCTCTCATTTTCTCGTCTTTTAGATCTTCTCCGTGAGGGCATCTTTATCAAGTTTCGCTCAGACGGCAGCGTCACCTCTGATCATTGTTTTATCAAAATGTTACTGGGTTGATAATAGACTTTTGCACTACCATAATATTAGCATACAGACTATCATCAGTAGTAACCATATCAGAAAGGTAGTACACTATTCATAATACAATTTGTAACCATTCCTGAGTGGATACACCATTTATAATTATCTTTTACAATACAGACATACTAGGAAAGAAGGGACATTTGTACAAATTTGTCCCCTCAGATGGAACGAAAAATGTGAACAATAGAGTAGTGATATTCATAACAAACGAATATTCACATTTGACTAGAGTAACACCTTTAGTAAAATCACTAAATTTAGAAAGCCTTCAGGACTGAAGACTCAAAAGTAAAGTAGCATTATACATAAAACACTGAACCATAATCTTCAGATACAAAAACAAAATCTAATAAAATATTCAGAAAGACACAAAGATAAAGATACATTCCTCGTCCCATATGCTAGGACCAATTTGTACAAATACTCCTTCTTCCCTAGTGCTATTAGAGCATGGAATGGGTTGCCTGAGCTAGCCAGCAAAACCAGTGACTTGGCATAGGAATATTCGTTTGTTATAAATCTTACTGCTCTATTTTGTGTCACTTCCAGTTTGTTACTGTTATCTTGAGTTGAGGGGTCCCAAACGGAGGATGCATATTCTATTATTGGCCTAACCAAGGTTAAATAACATTTTAGTTTTATGTTCTTATTTGATTTATAGAAATTTCTTTTAATAAATCCTAATGCTTTGTTTGATTTTTTGATAGTTTCATTAATATAAATAAAGTTCTATAAATGAAGTGTACTAATAAAATGAGGAAAAATAATGAGTGTGGCTGAAGTGATCACGTGCTCAATCTTTGTTTTTGTTTCGTTTCCAGAATATCGGGAAGCTTTTTCATTGTTTGACAAAGATGACGACGGCACTATTACAACCAAAGAGCTGGGCACTGTCATGAGGTCACTAGGTCAGAACCCGACAGAGACAGAGTTACAGGACATGATCAATGAGGTAGACGCTGACGGTAAGTTTCAGTCCGGCAAGAAACTATTACGAAGTAATCTAAGTCATAGTTATTATTAAGTAAGATTTGAGATTTCAACTTTCAGACGTATCGAAGATTACACAATGTTACTTAGCATCCGTTGTATATTCTTGATTTAATTGTGAATGGCTGTCTTACTCTGATGTTTTGAGTCATTTACAGAGATCGGGTCACAAATGTAGACTTCCTAAGCCTAAAAGATATGTGAAGGCTTAGGTGTAGGTGAAGGTAGGGCCATACGACCACTTAAGGCTATGAGCGAGCTTCACACAGGGCCGGACTAATGCAATTGAAGGACCTAGGCGACGTGAACTAGCTGGGCCCCAAATGAAAATTTAAATAAACAACTATGAAATAAAATCACGCCATTTATTAAAAAAAAACATCTGTATCTATATCGAGATTAATCAGTGTTTATGGGACATGTTCTTTATTGCTAATTGAAGATTGCCATAAGCCTAGATCTTTCCAATCGAAACAGATATGCTGACTCTTCTTTTCATCGCTTGAACCTGAATCTTCGTGTATTCTAGACTTTTTCCTGCAAATGATCCGGTTCGCTAACCACCTCTTCTAAAGCCATACCGCTTTTCGTTTGCCTGTTAATGCACCAGACTAGATATGACGTCTCGGCCTTTTGATAGAAAGCGCTTCTAACATATTAGTAGACTAACAAGTAAATCTAACTTTTGTTAATAAACTTTGAGTCAGGGTAAACATTTGAGCTTATCTAGCAGACAACGAGCAATATGGCTTTACTATGTTTGAGATTTGATTCAAGTTTGTTTTTTTCTAAATCTCTCAAAAAAAGTTTTTTTTAGTCCAATGCTAGGACCCCATCAATTAGAGGAACAAACGGCTGCCTTGTTGTCCAAGGCCGGCCCTGCTTCACAAGAGGGACATGTTCTCCAATAGAATAACATAACCAGGAGGCGATACTGGGAAACATGGGTACATTCCAGTATGACATGGCGCCTCACCTTCATGGACCTAAGGGTACTGGACACCAGTTGGAAAGAGGCCGCAAACATAGCTGGGGACAACTTATATTGAAGGCTGCGCCTATTTAGTGTCTGATTCGATTTGGTATTAGTTACAGTCAACATTTGGGGTGGCTGGGGGGGGGGGGGGCGGGAGGAAAAGCATCATATTCTTGAACCCGGGCCGGGTAACATTCTAACCATCTTGTTACAGACCCATAATTTAGAAGGTAAGAGGATTCATTAAAGAGGATCCCCTTGAGGAGGATTACTACAGAAGATTCCCAAATGATGATCAATTAAAGAGGAGCCATTATAGAAGAGTCTCTAAACAGGAGAGAAATAACTAATGTGGATCCCCTAGAGATGAACCAGTAACCCAGTGAACCCTGAAAAAGAGCTACTACATAAGAGACACTAAATAAGGGACACTAAATAAGAGCTACTAAATAAGAGACACTAAATAAGAGCTACTAAATAAGAGACACTAAATAAGAGACACTAAATAAGAGCTACTAAATAAGAGCTACTAAATAAGGGACACTAAATAAGAGCTACTAAATACGAGACACTAAATAAGAGACACTAAATAAGAGCTACTAAATAAGAGACACTAAATAAGAGCTACTAAATAAGAGACACTAAATAAGAGACACTAAATAAGAGCTACTAAATAAGAGACACTAAGTAAGAGCTACTAAATAAGAGACACTAAATAAGAAATACCAAATGCAGTTCAGTATGAGCACCGGAAAGTAAGCCATTTATCTAGTGCTAGGGTACAGGGCTCCTGCCCTAACCCGCTCCATTGTAATCACGTTCATAGGGGGGGGGGCAGGTTTTCATGTTTTGTGAAAGTAGTACTTTAAAGTGTGAAATACCAAAGTAAAATGACGTCACTATCATCTACAGGAAATGGAACAATAGACTTCACAGAGTTTCTTACTATGATGAGCAAAAAGATGAGTCCCAGTGACGCAGAAGAAGAAATCCGTGAAGCTTTTAGGGTTTTTGACAAGGTCAATGTTACATTATTTAGAGTCATGAAGGTTTTAGACTTTTTGACAAGATGTGAGTTACAATATTTAGACCTTTAATCCGTGAGGCTTTCAGATTTCTCGAGATGGTAAAAGCTACATTGTTTAGACGTTACATCTGCATGTTTTTTTTTAAATCTTAGAACACGATTTTTAATCCATTTAGTACTTTCACGATAAAGTGTGGATCATACTAATAATCTTGTAGAGGGTTCGATGATATAATATAATCAAATAATAAAATACTACACACCAGAGTAACTCAATATTTTCACGCCCACGCATCCCTTGACCCCTTACATCCATTGGCCGTTTCTTGACCATCCATTGAACATCTTTTTCTTGCCAGTCCATTGGCCATCCTATTGACCATCCACTGACCATGATTCTCTTGAGCCGAATGACCCATATTGATCCCATATACCATCACATTTCAATTTGCTTCTTATTTTCAGTGCGACGTTTCTAACCTTATTTTCTCGTATCCAATCTTATCTTATAAATCACAGCCGCTCCTTCAAGAAGAAGCTATAGCTCCATTTTAATTCCTCCCACCCCTTCCCACCTCACTGGACTCTTGACATGAAAAGTAAACAACAAAGACTTCAATAACTCTCCAGGCAAGTTCGGACAAGACAGGTTTAGACACTTTAAGACTATGGGTAGGTTTCTTTCCTTCCTTCCTCCCGTGTGGATTTGGCTCGCAAGTTTTTCAATGATTCCTTATTTTGGCTTGTTTTGTCCAAACGTACGCCAGAGTGTCTTGTTTTGTTTGTTTTAAATCTATACGGTTAGTGCGTATGTAAATGAAGGGTTCATAGCAAGTATCCTTTCCTCCCCCCGGTAACTTGTGAATGCACTTACACCACAGCATGATTGTAACACACAGGTTAAACGATACCAGGATGCATCAACAGAAATAATTTATTCATGAAACACAGAGAGGTAGGCTATGTCTATTATTTTGATGCATGTATCCTCATTCATAGGGGAAAATTCGATGTAATGTATAACAAAACAAACAAAAAAAGTTTAAATGTGTTATTGTAAGTAGATAGCTGTTCTGTTGACTTGTTCAAGGTTTCTTCTTGACTCTATAAGTTCTACCTGAGTTAAATAAGTATTGATAACTTTCGCTATTAAATTCAAACAATTAGTTACAATATGTACAAAGTAACAATTTAATGAAGTTAAAGATGAAGTGAATAAAGGAACAGAAAATTTAAAGATTATTTTATTGTGTCATGTTGCCAGCGCAACGACCAACCGTATACCATGTATCCATTAGGGTTGGGTGGACTCAGGGGCGTCCAAAATATACCGAAGTTGAAAATCTCGGTCCTCAGCAAGGTTTGAACTCGATATCCCTCTGTTTGCTTTACCACTTAGCCAGCACGCTTCTTAAAAGCAACGTGCTTGTCGAGTAACACATAGAAAAGGAAACGTTACATTACATTGTTACATGGTGATCTAGATTATCTAAACTGCCCTACGTCAGTAATGTAACAGAGGGTACAAGTATTAATATCACACAAATTATTATCTCAATAGAAAAAATCAACTTGAGAGGAAATTTAAATAAAATGCAATAGACTTTAGTAAATGGTACACAAACACGTCCCTTTCCGGCGTTCTGGAGTCGTCTGTCTTACTTAAGACCGCTGACGACAATGCCACTTATCTTGCATCATTCAAACAATTGCTTACCTCTTCCCACCATCACCATAGAAACACACACACACGCACTCCATAACACCCTTTCACCTCGAGACCATATTTCAATGACCAAAATCGAAAGAGATTTGGCAAAGGGGATAGGGCAAAAGGTGAACGATGACTAAATCTATTTTAGGATTCTGCCAACCACCCAACATGTTCAACCCCCTTACTATATGAACACGCGTGAAAATGATAAGGAAAAAAAAATACGGGCACTTCTAGAAACACTATTACAATAACAATAGCTTCTAACATCTTATCATCACCTTTCCTTTGCGCTCCTCATGGAACATAATACTAAGGCTTGTCTTCGAGTCCGAAGATAAATGAGGAATGCAGTATTTCCCGTGGCTACGCAGCCCCAGATATGACCTACATAGGGACTCAGTTAAAAAAACGTCACTCAACACTGTCTTTTGCTAGTTTCTTAATGGCTTCCCAAATCTTTCCTGTCCTATCGGCTTCATCTAGTAGCCTACACTGCTTCCCAGCTCTTTCCTGTCCTATCGGCTTCATCTAGTAGCCTACACTGCTTCCCAGCTCTTTCCTGTCCTATCGGCTTCATCTAGTAGCCTACACTGCTTCCCAGCTCTTTCCTGTCCTCTCGGCTTCATCTAGTAGTCTACACTGCTTCCCAGCTCTTTCCGGTCCTCTCGGCTTCATCTAGTAGCCTACACTGCTTCCCAGCTCTTTCCTGTCCTCTCGGCTTCATCTAGTAGCCTACACTGCTTCGCCAGGTTCTATTTTGGTCTTCCTCTACGTCTTGTGTCCTGAGGGTTCTACTCTAAGGTATATCTAGCTCTCTTGTTGGTATCTTTTTCTAAGGGTGTGACCAATCCAGGGCCGGCATTAGGACACTGCAGCCTATGCGGCGCAGTGGGCCCCGCACTTTCGTAGGCCCCGCACCATCTCTAGTTGTAAATTATTACATCAATTCATTTTAACTTATTATAAACATGGTTCCCAACGGCGTCCTGATTTTCCAGGAGCTCCTGGAAATCTCCTGAAATTACAAAGTATACGAAACAAGATTACAAAGAGAGTTTGTGTTACACAAACTCAGAGGTGGCCCCCGTCGAAGTCGGATCCCTGTCGGATCTGCCTATTCGCAAAGAATATTCAAGAGGTTATTTAATTTTGATGGTCAAAAGTCATAATGTTTCAAAGATTCATTGTTTGTTTTTTTTTGTTTTACATGTTTAGGGTGTTTCTTCTAAGTTTAAAATAATTAACTTCGCGCTGGACGATGGAGGGTGGCAACAAACAGGGTATGAACACTGCCTGGTCGTTTAGTTTGCGTGCTGGACTGTCGTTCGGATTTATCGATGGTCCCTGGTTCAAACCCTGCATGCTCCCATCCCCCGTCGTCCTACTGGAGGTTTGTAATTAAAACAAAAAAAAAGAAAAGAACAGATATATCGTGCTTTTACTTCGATGTCTCAGCACAGTTAGGCCGATCAACAGAGATATCGGCATTTTTATTTAAATGGAACTAGAATGAGGATGTAGATCTACCTAAATAAAACTTCTGATTTAGCACTCTTAAGATCTTTATCTACTAGATCTAGATCTAAAATATGAACTTGGAATAATGTAACTGTAATTTAGATATGATTTGTGTACAAAAAAATATCCTAGATAATCTATCAATAGACTGAATGCAACATTAAATTTAAAAAAAAAGTATATTACTTTTAGTATAGGCCCTATTATAACATTGCAATATTATCAAAACGTTTGGAAATCAAAATCTACACTTTAAGTCTAGAAATTGAAATTCTACATCTTAATCTAGTCTATTTTAGTCTAAACTAGATCTAGAAATTCTAGACTCTCAAATAATTTTAATAAATCCAGATCTAGATATGCTGTAATAAAAATCTAGATCTAGTTTAAACTTACGGGGGCCGCTAAAAATCTAGATTAGATCTAAATCAAGATCTCATTCCTTTTTTTAAATGCGAGTCACATAACGAGGCTTAATAAACATTACTATACCGAGTTCTATTAGCATTTCATTTAAAGAATTCATTCCATATGACGTCAAAGGGAAAAAAAAACACTACGCCACACGGCCTAGCTAGACTAAAAATCGGCTTCATCAATACGAGCCATTTATCGAGTGTTCAAAGACATTGGTGCACCGACACGTTCTTTTAGCATTTCCTTTAAAGAATTCATTCCATATGACGTCAAAGGAAAAAAACACTACGTCATACGGCCTAGCTAGACTAAAATCAGCTTCATCAATACGAGCCATTTATCGAGTGTTCATAGACATTGGTGCACCGACACGTTCTTTTAGCATTTCATTTAAAGAGCTCATTCCGTGTGACGTCAAAGGAAAAAAACACTACGTCAGACGGCCTAGCTAGACTAAAATCGCCTTCATCAATACGAGCCATTTATCGAGTGTTCATAGACATTGGTGCACCGAGTGCGTTCTTTTAGCATTACATTTAAAGAGTCCATTCATATGACGTCAAAGAAAAAAAAATTCCATTACCTCACAATAGGCTAGTACCGATACCATAAAAAAATGGCTTTTTTTTACACGAGATATTTAACGAGGGTTCATAGACATTGGTGCACTGAGTTCTAATAGAATTTATTTAAAGAGGATCAAAGCCGCATTGTTTTGCGTTTTGTCTGTCAGTCGTCTGTCCGTCATCTTAATATAAAAAAAACAACTAAAAGCAATTAAAAATTGATTAACCTTTATTTTACGTTTCAAAACATCGCAATAATTTTAGGTATGAAGACAATTGATTTAAGTTTATATAATAGATTGTTCCGGATGTTTGTATAAATAGTAAAAGAAAAAGAGAATTCCAGATAAATGTAATACGTTAATTAAATTTGTTGGATGGTCTCGTATAAATATTAGAAGAACTACAGCCTTGTGGAGAGATATTCATACCAGACTTTGGTGTTTGGATGTTGTTTTCCTTAAAAATTGTACTGTAAGAGAGAAGTGAGTTAAAATATTTTCAAAAAAATCCGGAATAATATATTTTCGTAAATGAGAAGATTATTTGTTTACTAATTAGAAGAGGGAGTTCAAACAGTTATTTGGCATTAGTAGATTTTTAAATCTTCTTCTTCTTCGTTCTCATTGTTATGTTGGAGTGTTCAGATGAGTAGACCAATACATGAGATGAAATGCGCAGTGGTTTCCAGATCAGGGAGCTCTCCATATAGTTTCCTTTCTAGTGGGGTGTTTTGGGGCCAATGTCTTATACGGGCCTCTTGGTATAGAGAGCAGTTTTGGAGGACGTGGTCTGTATTCTCTGGTGATTCTCCACATGGGCAGATTTCACTGGTTCCAATTTTGAGCTTCCGGTACATGTGTTGTCGTATTCTGTTGTGTCCGGTCCTGAGTCGAAAGATTAGACATAAAAAAACGGAACAACATATAATTGATCATGTGTTTTTGCAACGTTTAAACATGGAAATTAAATGTTATATAAGTTAGAAGAGCAAACAAACATTTGTTGGCGTTGATTAGTATTGCAACAAAAAAAAAAATCCGGAACAATCAATTTTAGATACTTAAAACTATTGAGATAATACGGGAGGAACATTAAAGGGTAAATCAGATTTTCAATAGCTTTTAGAGTTATTGTTTTTTATCTAATCGTGACGGACAGACCTACCGACAGACAAAACGTAAAAAAATCTACCTTTTTTATTCTGATGAGGGCACTATACAAAAAATAAATAGAATCTGATTTTTAAAAAAAGTTTAAGAAAAAAGTCAAGGCCGGGCTTTACGCTACTACACGAAAGTCGCTGCATAAAAAGTCCATTTAAAAAAATGTGCGTGATATTTACATACAAAGTGCATTTTTAGCCTTTGTAAACAAACATAAATGTTTTCTTTTAATTTTAGCAGATAGTTGACCAGAAAAAACACCTTTAATTAATATTTATATTTGTTGTAAACATTTCTAGTACATTTTATAAAAATATTTGACTTGGTGATACTGAATATATGCATAACATTGTAATGGTTGTGAGCATAGTGTAACATTGCCTTCCTTACATTTACGTTATTGTTTTAGAATAGGTGTATTTTTATGAAAAATTCGCTTGCATAATTAATTTTATAAATTAAACGGTTTGCTTTTAGAAAACTAAAAGTAGCCGTTGCACCTAAACTTTTTAAGCCGCATTTAATGGTGAAATAATATTTTTCATATCTCTTCTAGTTTTCGAGATCTGAGTGTGACAGACGGACAGACGGACATTTTGCACAAACCTAATAGCAGCTTTTTCCCCTTACGGGGGCCGCTAAAAAAGTCATGAAAATCTCCTGGACTTATTAAAATATCCTCCTGAAAACTCATAAAAATGTCTTGAAAAATAAAATAAACAAAACTTTCATATTGGGGGTGTCATTTAATATAGAAAACGCCAATCCTATTCGCGATTTTAAAAAAGGCATTGTCAGCTTTCATTTAATAAAAATGTAATAATTGGGCGAATTTTAACCAAAACAGGAAGTTCCAGTACGTTATTTACTTTAATAGTTACTGGCATATAAATATAGATCTAAATCTATCTCGATCTCTTTAAAAAAATCAAAAGTGATATTTTGCTAGTGACTAGTCGATAGTAAAATCTAAAGGCAGATCTGCATGTTTAACGGCTTTTTGTTGGAAATCTACCTCCTATTGTAGATGGCTCGTAATGTTCATTTGACGTGATTCTGCACTTAGTAAAGTATGAATAAAGTAGAAAGAGGGTTTTATTTTCTTACAAAAAAACTTAATTTTTACTTATTATCCTTATCCCTACCCAGACTAGGCCCCGAGCATTTAGTTTCGCATAGGGCCCTGCTATCTGTAGGACCGGCCCTGGACCAATCCATCTCCACTTCCTCTCTAAGATCTGCACTTCTTTATTTTTCTGTCCACTCATCTCCCACAGTTTGGTGTTTTCTACTTTGTCGTACAGTGTATTTTTAGGATATTTCTCAGACATCTGTTGATGAAGGTCTGTACTTTTTGTTGCTGCTTCAGTTGTTTTTCTGTGTTTCACAACAACAATAACTTCTATAATCTGCTGATTCTTAAAGTCTTGAGACTCGAAGATAACAGTCACGTTGAACGTTCCTCCATCACCAGCCGCCTTTGGAGACACTCTCAAAAGTGTGCCCACCACATTTTGCCTTCCATACCGCCTATCTAGTGAAGTAACGTCTGTATTATATAAGATAAGAAAGATAACAGATAATATTTCCAGGACATTCTTTCGTTTTAAATTGGACATATTCAAATACACTACCCCCCTCACACACACACACACACACACACACACATATATATGCAAACAACCTCTAAAGAGCAGAAGTGTGCCGTAATTTGATCTCTAAAAATAGATGTCACATGACCTAAGTATCCTCTACAGGATGGCAACGGCTACATCTCGGCGCAAGAGCTGCGTCACGTTATGACCAACCTGGGAGAGAGGCTGACCGATGAGGAGGTCAACGAAATGATTAAAGAGGCGGACATTGATGGCGATGGACAGGTCAACTATGAAGGTAGGTGGACGCACTATTAAAATAAAAACCTGTATTGGTGTACTTGCACCAATAATCCATAGTGAAAGTTGTCCCAGTCTGCGCTTTACACCCAACGAAACACAATATAGGTTCATACCACAGTTTGACTCATTTTCATTCAACAGTTGTACTCTCAACCAGGGCCTGGTTTAAGGGAGGGCAGGAGGGGTAATTCATACTTAGGTGATTATTTTTGGATATTATCATTATATGGACATCTAGATCTAATAGGCCTACTAGACCTAGAATTCTGATTCAGAACTCTTAAGATGTAGTCTAGATCTAGAGCTCATTCTAGAACTACAAACTAAATATAATCCATATTAGACTTACGTAAAAAAAAATGTAAAGCTTAGATATTCTTTCAATAAAATTGAAGCCACTCTAATCTCGTTCAGTTATAGTATAACGTCGGAACACTATGGCTGACTACACCATGCTTTGTTTTTTTCTAATTCTAGTCAAGCCAAATTTACATTAATTTATTTTTTACTTTGAAAAATTATAACTGTCAAACTAGAGTTTTCTCCGTGTGGCCAACGAGCTAGTAATTCTTTTCTCAGCGATACACATCAACTGTTCAATTCATAGGAAAATCGTTAGAGCAGCATTCGAGATAAGCGTCCGCCCTCCATGAAGGAGTGACTTGAATAGAGGTATTTTGAAAAGACTATCCTGTGAGAGGCATTCTTCATACGAACTTCCATGTGACGAAAATATCTCTCTACGCGTAGGTTTGTGGGAATGAGGAACTAGAACTAAAAAAAAATTTTATCATCTGAGAAATATGTTGCTTATTATAGGCGAATAGTGTGACAGCCTTTGATTTGTGTGACATGTGACATCAAATACATTGCAAGCCTTTGCCTTATAGGATAATGCTTATTCTCTTTGTTCTTCTTTGTAAGATTTTGATTGCTCTTTGTTCTTTGGGTGGGTTGGTATCTAACTTTAACAAGGCAATCGTAATGAAATAATGCTAAGCATTGTATGTTGTGTCTGTTCTATTTATGTGAATGTCTCTGTTGTGTTGTCTTTATATGAGAAAAGAGTCCTTGACCTTGTAATCACAACAAATTTCCATAAGGATCAATAAAACAGTCTTAGTCTTAAAAATCCTTTTTTTTATTCAATGTTTGAAGAGCTCTTGCAGTTTTATTTTATTATTATGTACACTTAAAAGAAAATTATTTCAATGTGTTAATTTTGTTTCAACCGCTTTGATCCACAGAGTTCGTGAAGATGATGGCCCATAATGTCAAATGAAATAATGATTTAAAAGATACCATGAAATTGTGTTCTTTTTTTTTATAAACTCATATTTAAGGCCTCTTCACGTGAGAATTTATAACACTTTTTTTTTTTATTTATGTCATATAAGATGACATTATATTATGACATTATTATATGAAATTATGACTTATGGCAATTCACACTTAGCCAGTTGGAATCCTAATGAAAGATACGTTTTAAATGTGGCCATTTACCGTGGAAAAAAAAATTGACACATGCCTAAATGTTGACTAGAATATGGACACATATAGAAGCTTATCGGATACAACATGACAGATAGATTACAGAAAGACCGTGTATGATTGTTTAACAAGAATAAGACAGTATAGAAGATAACAAGATTATAAACAGGACTTGGACACAATAACGGGACATAACATGACTTCCACACTATAACATGACATAACTTGACTACAACACTATAACATGACATAACTTGACTACAACACTATAACATGACATAACTTACTACAACACTATAACATGACATAACATGACTTCCACACAATAACATGCCATAACTTGACTACAACACTATAGCATGCCATAACTTGACTACAACACAATAACATGACATAACGTGACTACAACACTATAACATGACATAACTTGTCTACAACACTATAACATGCCATAACCTGACTACAACACAATAACATGACATAACGTGACTACAACACTATAACATGACATAACTTGTCTACAACACTATAACATGCCATAACCTGACTACAACACAATAACATGATATAACTTGACTTCCACACAATAACATGACTTCCACACAATAACATGACATACCTTGATTTCAACACTATAACGGAATCCTAACTGGACATTAACTACTATAGAAATGGAAACTTGACCTTGTTTAGTTTTGAACAGACACTCGTAGGGGACCACCGGGTCCACTAGAACCTGTTTCTACCAAGACAGAAGACTCCATAACATCCAGTCTATTCCTAACCCTAACCCTATCACTAAGACTTCAAATTACATTTGTAACAATGCACTCAAAACGAGGTTTCATATTTTGAAATGCACAAAAGGAGAAGAATCTAATGTATATGAATCATATAGTTTTTATCTGTAAGATCTTACATGTAGATTGGGAACTAAGAAGTAGATATATTATAGACGAATGACTTGAGCTATTATTGTGTCATTTAGATTGACCATTTCTTTACCGTTATGCGTTATTTCTTATATTGTGTTATTTTATAAATACTTTTGTATCGTGTGCAAATGTCCATTTTTAATTTTTCTATTTTACTGTTCAATGTTATACTGTAGCGGCACTGTAGCCTGATTAGTTTCGAAGGCATTTCAGCCCATTACTGACTTAAACGTCTTGTAGGGAGTATTTGTATCACGCTTTATTTACTTTTATTTTGTCATTTACTAAACAATTAAAACAGCGAGTTTGTTTATACATATACGAGATTGGTGAGTTGCTTTCTTTCGGTTTTTTGTTTTTAATTCAACTATTTTTGTTTCTTATCCTCGCTTCTAACTACACAGACATCTAACTCTTAATTGTATCTAGTCTGCTGTGTATTTTTCAGTTCAGCCCAGCAAATAGTACGTGGTGGTAGTAGTAGTAGTTGCCCGTTGAGACCTTGCGATCTATAGGGCAGATGATGTAAATGTGGCCTACGGTTAAATAGGGTGTCATGTGGCCAGTACAACGACCAACCGCCTTTACTTTCCCCAACTAATGTCAGGTACCGTACCCATTAGAGCTGGGTGGACTCAGAGGCGCCCAAAGATCCCAAAGTTAAATAATCCCAGGATTCGAACCCTGGTTCGGAAGCCAGGTGCTTTACCGCTCTGCCTCTAATCTTGAACTATTGGCCTGAACAAAATAGGTACAACCTCTTATATCAGCTGTGTCACATACACGCATGTCATATACATAATGTCCCATACACACAGGTCACTTACACATGTCATGTAAAGGCATGTCAGAATGTCAGATACACATAGGTCACATACACATGTGTCACATACACATAGGTCACACACATATGTCACACACACGTCACACACACATGTCGCACACACACACACATATGTCACACACACATGTCACACACACACATATGTCACACACACACATATATGCCACACACACACGTCACACACATGTCACACACACACATGTTACACACACGTCACACACATGTCACACACACGTCACACACATATGTCACACACATGTCACACACACACATTTGTCACATTCACAGTTTCAAATGAACTTCTTGATTTGCCGTACAGGTTTCGGACGTTCCAAACATCACGCAGGACCGCAGGGGATGGAAGTGGACAGGGTTCAAACCCGACCAATCGTGATGACAGCCCGCAGCGCCTATCACACAACCAGGCATCCATATTGACACTTTATACTTTTTTTTTTCACTTTTTTTTTAATACTTATCTATGGCACAACTTTTGCGGATCGGTCGGGAGGGGGGTATTTGGAAGTGGGATCCCGAGCTGCCTTTAGGCGCTCAGCAAACACAACTTTGCTCTAGTCGGGGTTTGAACCCGACCCGCCTTGATAGGTAGCTAATTGTATTGTTTTTGTTTTGCCTCAGATCTAGACATCCCCTAGACTTGACAGAGCGTTCACTAAAACAATTAACTTTTTTTTTTTGGTTTGCACTGAGATGGACAGTGCGCCTACCGCACGCTATGCGGTGTACGTAGGGCACTTTGCAACCCCTGGTTTACATACGTATTTAGGTACTATGTACTTCTGTGACCGGTGACACGGTCTACGTACCATCTGCAATGCGGTATTCGCATGAGAATAGTATCTTATTTATCCATCAAAATATCTTATATGAAAGCCACGTTATCTCGCGGGACCCGCAACTCCTGTCTGGCAAGTTATGGCAGGAAAAAAAACACATATATATAGTCTGCGACGTCATTTGATTCAAACTTCCCCTGGCCTTAAATAGAGAACCGCATTGCGACAATGTCAAGGTTGGTATCTCAACCAACTCGTGAAGAAAGGGCCTACCATTTCTCATAAGCGACATTTTCAATAGTGTCCCCAATATCTAAATCGGTCGTGTGGATAGAGATAGATTAAACCCCTGCAGTATTGTGTGACTCTGTGGGAAGGAGGGGGCATATGTTAGCCATGTTCAGGTTGGAAAGGGGCCTGGGTATTCGTGTTTGGTGGGAGGGTGGCGGAACGGCGTAATCAGGCATGTATGGTATCGTGTTGGGTGGGGCGCTGGGGTGTGGAGCTCTACCTCTCTATGGCCTCCTTCAGTCGCGAGCTACAGTAATAATAAAAGCAAGATCTGAGATTTTCATGGAGGGAGCTGTTTCTTTGAGATCTAGCGACACCTAGTCAGTGATTATTGTTTTGAATTTGAAGCAATAGAATAGACGCCAGTTTACTGTAAGAAAGAAATACAGCAGAAAAAAAAAAGCATTAAACTATTAAACACTACTAATCTGAAAGACCAGTTCTTACGTTGACCTTATTTGCCCAGTAAAGTATATAACCAGCAGGGGAAAAAAACATTTGTAAAAACGTATTAATTTTACTGCTTTTCTCCCTTGTTTTAAACGTCAACAAATGTTTCAGGTTAGGAATTAGTTTCTGCCCAACCTTGGTTAATATCAGTCAAGTTATTGCACATTATTGAGGACATTAGGTCTGTTTATCTGCCCTTAGTTCCTCTAAATACTTGCAGAGGCTCTGTTGTGCCCCTAAACTTAATGGATTTAATTATTCAGATAGGATTTCAAATAAGAAATAAAAAAATATCATTCACGACAGAAACCCACTTGTGCACAGTTTTGATTGACCATTGAAAGAACTGGATAAGAACCCAAGCAAAAGAGTAAAGAGAAATGTACTGGACTTGCATGCAGTAAATTGGATCCTTCACATAGTAGTGAGTGGTCATGCCAATGTCCATCCTGTGCATTTTATCACTTTACTCAAATCTACATTTCGCATTTGCTACTTTCTACACAAAATCATTTTTTAAATTTGTTATAACATGTTTTTATGAAAGTGTTTATACACACATTTTGAGCCCCAAAAGAGAAGTCCTTGTTGAAGAAAGGCGCAGAAGACGAAAATAAGACATAAATAGACCCCCCCCCCCGGCGGACAGCGGCTTTGTCTGCATGAGATGCGGCAGAATATGTAGGTGGCAATGTGGTCACGTGCGAAATACTGCACTCATACTTAATTTTCGGATTCACAGACAAGTTCCTAATGACAAACATATAAGCTGAATGGAACAAACTACTTGATACTAAACTGTTTATTTATCTCGCTGTGAAGGTGTGAAGTAGAACGTCAAGAGAGTGAAGTACAACTCGTTAAAATAATTTCGATTCCATACTTGTTTATATACTACGCTTCCATTGCTTTAGTCATTACATTTCGAACATTAATGAAATACATTTTATTAAACAAAATTGTGTCAAAAGCTACTTTGAAGAAATGCAAGGAAACAAAATGTGTGTGAAGGGTTCTAGGAATGTGTCTCCTTTTTGTTGATCCTCTTTTGTGTGTCAGTTGTGATGACGAGGAGGAGGACGATAATGACGAGATGATGATGATATTGACGATAATGAAGTGATGATGAAGGGAAGTGGGAAGCGTGGTCGAGAGGCCAAGTGCGCTTGAACTTTGCTTGGCTACCTAGAAGGGCAGAGTTGTGTTTACTGAGCGCCTATAGGCAGCATGAAAACCAACTCCTAGATACCCCCCTCCCCCCCCCCCACTGGTCCACAAAAGAGATTGGACCAAAAGCGCTCTGAGCATGCTATAAGCATGAAAGTAGCGCAATACAAAAGCTATAATAATAATAATAATAATAATAATGTTGATAATGAACTAATGATAATGATATTGACGATAATAAAGTGATGATGATGATATTGTTGATAATTAAGTGATGATGATATTGACGATAATGAAGTGACTTATTATAGTTGCAAGAAATTCATATAAGCTAATATAGTTTTATGCTAAACAAAATCTACGCTGAAATTTCTTGCAGTAGAATACATTGCTATTGAAATACAATCTAACGACTATAAAATAAAATTAAAAAAAAAAGCTGCCTGTTCATGCCATAAGGGCGTTGGACTGTAAGTTTGGTTGTCATGATAGTCCCGGGTTCATACCCAGCCCGCTGCCCTCCCTCGTCGTCCTAAGTGAGGTTTGGCCTAGGAAGTAGATTCTCAATTCAACTCTGAGTCGACGTGAAAAAACGTATAATTAATAAATTACAATTTCACAAATTGGTTGAAAACATCCCCCCTTTTTTTGTGTTCTTTCATTGTCTTGTAATGAAAGAGTTTAGCCTTTGACCTTTGACCGCTAAGCTTGTACATCACCTAGGTGACCCAGACCGTTAAGTTAAGCGCAAAGTTTACGCTAAAAATACCGGAAGCATATCGTATAGTGTCGTTTAACTTAGCTCTATTGTGACGTAATTGGGCAGGGATTCCGAAACCACCAACCCGGTGCCCCAAAACATCTAATCCTAGAGATAACTGTGATACGAATGTTACCAGCAGTATTGTTTAAAACCAATGGTTTTCTTTAATTTTTGTTTAGAAAAAACAACAAACAAACAAACTAATCAATGTTTAAAAAGTACAGTTAACTTTAAAAAAAAACAATTAAATCAAATACATGACCAGACTTGGCAGTCTGGAGGCCCTGAGACAATGAAGGAGGCCCCTAATTATTTTCTTAATTAAAAAAAATATTTTTTCCGCAAAATCTTTCTAAAATGTTTTGTCAACTAATAAGATTATCTCATTGAAGGATGTAGTAGTTGGTTCAATTCAAATATAATTCATTAGACGCGAAATTAGCGCGTTGATTAATTAACTTCAACGAAAAGAGGAATAAGAGTTTGCTGAAAGCTCTCTTGTGGAGGTCCTTCTCTTGTCGAGGCCCATCTATTGTGGGGTCTCTCTCTTGTCAAGGCCCATCTATTGTGGGGGTCTCTCTCTTGTCAAGGCCCATCTATTGTGGGGGTCTCTCTCTTTTCAAGGCCCATCTATTGTGGGGCTCTCTCTTGTCAAGGCCCATCTATTGTGGGGGTCTCTCTATTGTCAAGGCCCATCTATTGTGGAGTCTCTCTCTTGTAAAGGCCCATCTATTGTGGGGTCTCTCTCTTGTCGAGGCCCATCTATTGTGGGTCTCTCTCTGGTAAAGGCCTATCTATTGTGGGGTCTCTCTCTTGTCAAGACCCATCTATTGTGTGGTCTCTCTCTTGTCAAGGCCTATCTATTGTGGGGTCTCTCTCTTGTCGAGGCCCATCTATTGTGGGGCTCTCTCTTGTAAAGGCCCATCTATTGTGGGGCTCTATCTCTTGTCAAGCCCATCTATTGTGGGGCTCTCTCTTGTCAAGGCCCATCTATTGTGGGGTCTCTCTCTTGTCAAGGCCCATCTATTGTGGGGCCTCTCTCTTGTCAAGGCCCATCTATTGTGAGGCTCTTTCTTGTCAAGGCCCATCTATTGTGGGGATCTCTCTTGTCTAGGCCCATCTACTGTGGTGTCTCTCTCTTGTCAAGGCCCATCTATTCTGGGGCTCTTTCTTGTCAAGGCCCATCTATTGTGGGGATCTCTCTCTTGTCAAGGCCCATCTTTTGTGGAGTCTTTCTCTTGTCAAGGCCCATCTATTGTGCGGTCTCTCTCTTGTCAAGGCCCATCTATTGTGGGGTCTTTCTCTTTTCAAGGCCCATCTATTGTGGGGCTCTATCTCTTGTCAAGCCCATCTATTGTAGGGCTCTCTCTTGTCGAGGCCCATCTATTGTGGGGTCTCTCTCTTGTCAAGGCCCATCTATTGTGGGGCCTCTCTCTTGTCAAGGCCCATCTTTTGTGGGGCTCTTTCTTGTCAAGGCCCATCTATTGTGGGGATCTCTCTTGTCTAGGCCCATCTATTGTGGGGTCTCTCTCTTGTCAAGGCCCATCTATTCTGGGGCTCTTTCTTGTCAAGGCCCATCTTTTGTGGAGTCTTTCTCTTGTCAAGGCCCATCTATTGTGGGGTCTCTCTCTTGTCAAGGCCCATCTATTGTGGGGTCTTTCTCTTGTCAAGGCCCATCTATTGTGGGGTCTCTCTCTTGTCAAGCCCATCTATTGTGGGGCTCTTTCTTCAAGGCACATCTATTGTGGGGGTCTCTCTCTTGTCAAGGCCCATCTATTGTGGGGTCTCTCTCTTATGGATGCCCTCTCTTGATTAACAGATGGGAGCTCGTTGGGGTGTAAACAGCGCCTGGTAAAAGAAGAAAAGGCAGACGTAGAAAGCCATGGAAGGACAACATGATCAAATGGGTGGGGCCTGAACAAGGCTAAAAGACAGAGAAGAATGGAGAAAGACGGTCTACAGACCAATAGACTGAGAGATAGGTCATGGTGAAGCAGTTGCAAGAAAAAAAAATGATTAAAAAATTAAGTCTCTAACACTGCAGACGTGACCACTTGTAAGCCAATTGACATATAATTAAACCAACACCAAAGTTCCATCCAAGAATCTTGATCACTTCGAATTTAACAAATCAGAATTGCTATTGCTATTTGAAAACTATTTTCTGCCCTTTCAATTTCTAATCAAACAAAAACATGATTAAAACACAAATGGCCCGTGACTTGGAAGTTTTAAGACGTGCAGGTATTAAGGCATTCGTTTTAAACCAGAGGAAACTGTGACATCAGTGTTTGGAAGTAAGCAATTTAAAAAACAAAAAAGAAACTATGAACATACATCTGCCACGGGTATCAGGTAGATCAAGTCACTTTGATGGAGGGTTTCAAGAGAAATAATCAATAGGATTATCTCCAAACTCTTCGATCGTGATATATTTTTCAGTCTTAAATAAACCAGAACATATGTAAGAAGAAAAACAAAAAATAGAGAGACTCTTGGCTAACAAAAAAAAAAAAATCAGAGTGGCCCTCGAGTTACAAAGTTTGGGAACTCCGGGTTGGGGGGGTTATTGCAATGAAATCAATACTGTTACCTAGCAAGAAGGATTGGAAAGGACAAGGGAAGATAAGCACATTGGTTTTCAGACACTGTTAAGGAGTTACTGTGTGTCTGCAGGGAGAGTGTGAGAGAGAACTGGGGAGGGGAAGGTAGTGTAAAGGTAAACAACAAAATGTAACGTAGGTACCAGTTTTATATTTGAATTCAATGACAATCTTTAACTAGGGACTTGCTGGGTCACGTCCAACTCTAGGCTTTCTCGAGCTTTTCCACTTGCTAAGTTGGAATCGGAAGCGGGGTGTTTTTTTGTTGTTAAATTGAGAACTTAGATTGACCAGGATGGGTGTTTTCAAGATGTGTCCCGTGTGTGTGTGTCTGTGTGTGTGCGTGCGTGTGTGTGCAGTCTATGTGTGTGTGTGTGTGTAAAATGTATATGATCTAGAATGAATGGATGAAAGAGAGTCGGAGAGAGAAATGTTATCCAATTGTTTAAAAATAGAAAAGTGACCTCTATGCACTATTGAAAGAACAAGGAGCGGATTGTTACTGAGATGTTTAGTGACAGGACCGCGACACCAGGGCCGAATAAGCAAAGCAAATAAACTTTTGTTGCATGTCCTGTGATCAATGCAGTGGTCAGTGTCTTTACTGGACGAAGTGAAGTCTAGAGTTAAGAGAAGCGCACAGTGATGCAGTGGTCAGTATCAATGTAGTGGTCAGCGTCTGTACTTCAGTCTTAGAAACGCTATTCAGCACTAGAACTACCTTTGAGTGGAAAAAAAAAACAATAAATAAATTAAACCGAAGAAATGAACTTCAACAAGTAAAAATTTACAAACGTACACAAATAATTAATTTAGCCATGATATACAAATATATATATATATATATATATATTATTACTACAAGATCTTCGGGGCTCGCAAAGACCTTCCTTCAGGGAACAGTATCAGGAAAAAGAAGAAGAGGCAGACAGAGAAAGCGATGAGAGGACAACATAGAAGAATGGACGGGCCTGTCATAGAAAGAGGTTCTGTACAAGGCAAAGGACATGGAGGAATGGAGGAAGACGTTTGATGAGTCTTGCTTGGTGCCCCAACGGTCAAACAAACTAAGTGATACGTAAAGGGAATGGTATATTATTTGATATAATTCAATTTACAAATTGAATAAAACAAATTTCTGATATGATAAACGCTTTCTAGTAACATAGAACTGGAAATGTTTCGTCCGTCTGTCGGTGTCACAAGAAGTAAACGTTTTCTTGTGTCATAAAAACACTTAATTTATAGACAAGTTGACCTCATTGTGATAACGAGGCTTGCTCATGTTCATTCGTTTTAATTATGCCTCAAATTTAAAAATAAAACTGCTCTATATTCTCACTACCATGCTTAGGCCACGAAGCCATTTCGTCAAACCTATAACTGTTGCATAGGTAATAACACCAAGCCACCGGAGCATGTCAAAGCCTGGTTGGTCATAAGAATGTCATGCAAAACTTTAGTAGACCACCTTAAAAAGCCCCACCCCCACCCCTTTTTTTCCCCCTTAAACACAGGCGACCCCGTTTCTTCAAGCTTCGTTCCTTAGGGCCTATCTGGCCTGGAATTCCGCCTGTTAAGTCTAGAGAGTAGTTTGTGTCAATCTATTGACAATTTTGAGGGGATTAGAGATTTTTTTTTTCTTATCTTTGATTTGCCTAAAAGTCAGAAATAAAACCAAGTACGTTGGTCTCTGTATCTTGTTTAGACTAGAACATATTCTTACTGGCTATCTCCCCCTTGTGTGACAGAACGTTTATTGGACAAATTTAAAACAAAATGGTAAGAACACGCTTTACTTATGTTTTAATTATTTTGTTTACCTAATGAAATCAAATAAAACTAGTTTACAACGACAGTAAAGCACTACATTTAATCACTTCACTAAAATACTTCACTAAAATCTACACTCAAGGATTCATTACGATGCGTGTATAAATTGCTTGACTCTACAAAGCATGTAAATTCGCGTTGCATTTTGAACATTAATATCAAACTTGTAACTGTAAGATCAACTTCCGCTTAAGCTTCACATTTCCTCATGAAATGGACACTCTATAACTTTGACCTCATTCGTTGAAGATCGTTTTGTTTTCAAAACATTACACTATCTGTACGCTGTATGGTTACGTGCTAGCACTACACAGAGAACGTTTCAAGACAGTATAATTAGGAATGCTGATATTTGTTTACCTATTTCTATCATTTAAAACTAAAAAATTAAAAGACCACAGAAATGGGAATCAAATTGGAGCATGTCTTTCCACCCAGAAAAATGTCAGTTGTTAAGAGTAACAAAAAAACTAAAACAAATTAATTCCACTTATCTTATTCATGGCAAACCAGTAACACGGACTAAAAACTCAAAATACCTAGGTGTTATAATAAATGAAAAACTGTCATGGAATCCACATATTGATGAAACTATAAAAAAATCCAACAAAGCATTAGGGTTTATTAAAAGAAATTTCTATAAATCAAATAAGAACATAAAACTAAAATGTTACTTAACCTTGGTTAGGCCAATAATAGAATATGCATCCACCGTGTGGGACCCCTCAACTCAAGAAAACATTAAGAAACTGGAACAAACACAAAATAGAGCAGTGAGATTCATAACAAACGAATATTCACATTTGACTAGGGTAACACCATTAGTAAAATCACTAAATTTAGAAAGCCTTCAGGACAGAAGACTCAAAAGTAAAGTAGCAATTATACATAAAACACTGAACCATAATCTTCAAATACAAAAACAAAATTTAATAAAATACTCTGAAAGACACAAAAATAAAGGCACATTCCTCGTCCCATATGCTAGGACAAATTTGTACAAATACTCCTTCTTCCCTAGTGCTATTAGAGCATGGAATGGGTTGCCTGAGCTAGCCAGAAAAACCAGTGACTTGACAGAATTTAAGTCATTGGTTAATATGCATGACTAAATGCATGACGCGTAGGACGTAATCATCTTCTTTTTTGAAGTAACGTCTGTATTATATAAGAAGATAAGATAAGAAGCTCATCATTTATGAATTATGAAAAAAAATAAAAAAGGCGAAAATCAAGTTGTTGTTTTTTTTTCTTTCTGTTTTCTTTCTAGACATTTTAACCATTTAAAAATCCAAGCAGTTTACATGGTTTGAACCGTGACTGATGTATTATTTACATTACAGACAGGAACAATAACTAGGTTGAGAAAACATTTTGATTTTGTTCGATTGTCTACCTTTGTCAGTAGTTTTAGTTTTTCAAAAAAGAAAACTTTCGACAAACACACGGAAATAACAAGTATGATTTTGAGACATTCCAGGATCTGTATCTGTCAAATAATGTGTGACATACGTGTCACTTTCCTTCATAGTATGTTAGAGCGTAGGTGTATACATGTGTGTGTTTTCTATGTGCATTCCATTTTTATTTCATGAAAGGGTTAAGTCCCTTTTGTTTTCTAGCTCTTATTCTTCGTTGATATAGTTCTGTGACAGTTTTATTTTCTTATTTTACTGTTGATAGTTTAGGGTATAACAAGTCCTAACATTTCCTCCCTAACTTGTTCCCCTGCTCATGGTCTCGCCCACTCCCAAACCTGTATGAGTGTAACGAATAAAATGTCACCTTTGACCTGGATCAGGGACGTAGCAACCGTGGCGCTATGGGGCTCATTGGGCACAGATTCAACTAACAGACCCATTCAAAGATAGCTGTTTATTATGCCTTATTCCTTTTGATGTGTAAGCATCATACTGTCCATGGCCATGTGTTTTAAGAAGTGGTAGTTGAATTAAGTGTAATGCAATTGTTACTAATAAAAGGTGTTGGCCTACTTACATAATTACATTGGAATTCCCTTATTTTCCACATGTACTGATATACTCAAAACTTAAAAACAGGACAGAAGACTAAAAAAGTAAACTATCAAGAATACACAAAATTGTTGATCTATAATTTGAAGCAAAAAAAGTGTATGTTCATTTTACAACTTTTGGATGTTCCTACCAATTTTAAGATAATAACAAACCTTCAGCAGGACGACGGGGGGATGGCAGCGTTCAGTGTTTGGGCCCGGGAACATCATAACCATCGAACAGTAGCCCAGAGCGCATGTCATATGACCAGGTAGCCAAATAGAAAATACAAATCTATTAAAATACTCAGAAGGACACAGAGACTTATTTTTATTCTTATTCCATCTACTAGGACAAATTCGTAAATGAAGAAAAAAGTCTTCTTCCCTAGTACGCTCAAGTATAGAACTAGGAAGCACCAAAGACTTAAGACTTAGGTTCATTAACTTAATATAAGTCTTTTATTAACATGTATTTCTAGACATATGGATACGTGGAGGTAATGATTACCTTCTTCATTTGAAAGTCTGTACTTTATAAGATTTTCAGGATGACTTTTTAGTTTGACTGTCGCTCCATCATGGTCTTGAGTCTGGGCCCCACGGGGGCATCTAACTTGTTACGTCGCTGACCAGAACGTCATGCAATGTCAACATAAGGTTTATTTAGTAGGGTTTAGGATTGACATGTGTCTTCTTCTTCTTCGTTCACATTTTGCATGTCGGAGGGTTCAGATCAGTAATCCTATATCTGAGATGCACCCCTCAGTGGTTTCCAGACCAGGCAGTTCAGATCAGTAATCCTATATCTGAGATGAACCCCTCAGTGGTTTCCAGACCAGGCAGTTCAGATCAGTAATCCTATATCTGAGATGAACCCCTCAGTGGTTTCCAGACCAGGCAGTTCTCCGTATAATCTTTGTTTTATGGGAGGGTTTTGGGGCCAGAGTCCTGTTCGGGGCTCTTGATAATATAGCATATAATCTCCTGTTTTTTTTAGTAGATTTCCAATCTATCGTATTAAGCAGGATTCCTAAAGAAAGTTTTATACAATCCATTATTTACATAATTTTGATCATAACTTTTCAACTTTGACATATCACAGACTTATATGTTCCAATGTTTTAAATTTTAATTCTTGGGGGAGGAAAGCATGAATGGTGAGTTTTGCATTGAACTGGTGAGAGGGGGGGAAGTGGTCAGAATAGTAACATATTTGTGCTGTGTGTGTGTTTGTGTGTTATTGTGTTTCGTATGGCTGTGTATATATGAGCCAATGTGTGTACGCGTGTGTGTGTGTAAGCAAATAAAACCGAGACTCGAGGAGTTGGGTAAACATGCGTACCCTTTTTTTGAAATCAGCAGCAGATAATATAACCACGTGACCCACGTGACCGAGGTAGCCGCATTGCGGCAGGGATACACCGCCACTACAGTTTGATTACTTAGGACTGGGTTTGTGTATGAGGGGGGGTGGGGGGTGGCCATGGTGCGCCAGGTGTGGGTATGTGTTCGGATGTGAGGTGATGTGGGAGGGGTACTACTAAATGTTTTCCTGACTTCCTCTTTTGAAAGAGAGAGAGAGAGAGAAAAAAAAGAGAGATTACTAACACGATTGAAGAATACAATTAGAAGTGAATCCAGTTGTGAATATCCAAAGAAAATTAAAATACTCGAAGGTGTGTCTACATTTAGGTGTCGAACTGAGTTTCCATTTTGTTTGGGCCATTACAATTATCGTATCTTTTTTTACTTTGTTTTAAAGGACATTGTAGGCCTATTATAAAAATTTTCATAAATGGAGACACATCTTCACATATCAAGCATTTGTGCATTGAATAAAACAAGTGTTGATAAACTATGTTTTTTTTAAAGCTATGTGAGAATTTGTTTACAGTCCTTAGAACTGCAAAATCAAATTGTCAAAGATCTTCCATTTGTAGCTTATATTTAGTTCAACGATTAAAGTTTGATTTAGTTTCCTTGACATTGTTTCCTTGACATTGTTTCCTTGACATTGTTTCCTTGACATTGTTGCCTTGACATTGTTGCCTTGACATTGTTGCCTTGACATTGTAACCTTGACATTGTAACCTTGACATTGTTGCCTTGACATTGTCGCGAAAATCACCAAGATGAGATAGTCTCATCAATGAATCCTTTCATTCATATGGAAACTTCGAACGTATTGAAAATTTATCATTTCAAAAAGTACATAATAAATATAGTGCATTTTCCCAAACTCTTTCGCTTGTAACAGAAATTGTTATTTTTTTGTTTTGAATTTGTCATCAGTGTCTTTCAATAGGCGTCTTTGACTATGATTATGTCGTCTATCTATTTGAATTCTCTTCGAATCTTCATCTTGTCAATTTCTTAAATGTTTCTTAAGGTTTCATTATACCACTCCAACATTTCTCCATTTCGCTCTCATCCCCACCTCTCTCTCTCCTTCTCTCTCTCTCTCTCTCTCTCTCTATCTATCTATCTATCTACCTCTTTCTTCGTTCCAGGCAAAAGGATGCCTCCCCTTTCATGCTGATGTATCAAGAGTATTTTATGACTCAAAGAATGTAAAACTCGATCCTTAAAAATCCATAACATAAACAAAGAACAGACTACTCTGATGAAAATCCCCTATATGAGTAGGATTGTGTGCCCCTTATATGGGACAAAATTGGGTTGTCCGAAAATGTAAATTTGACATTGCGTAATTATGTGTGTGAATGTCCGAATTATTTTTCTAAGACATTTTAAGCTCGTCAAATCGAGTTCGACGAAGACCACGATATATATATATCGTTCTAAAAATTCCGAATTAAATGCAAGTCTTCAAGTTCGAACTCGAGATCCTCAATTTGGAATTAAGTGCGTTTCATCACTCTACCAACACATTAGTACGTTTGCCTGTCTAGTACAAGGAGTAAATGAAAACTAGCCAACTCATGCAATTCTGAAAAAGAAATTAGGGTTATATATCTATTCTTATGATATGCTGTTTAAAAAAATATAGTTAGAAATATTTTTAAAAAAATTTTCACGGAAAAAAAAATTTCCTGCTCGTTGCAGCCGATGTTACGTCATTTCAGTGACGTCATACACTATTTCCCCCCCCCCCCCAGTCCCGTTTCTCAGCTAGCTAAGACATGTGACGTTCTGTTGGTTAACTTCTGACATTGAATTCCGGTGTCATGGTTAAAATGTGGATCATGTCTTGTGTTCTGGAGAGAAAAATGCGAAACGAAAAATCCTCCAGCCTCAGCGTTCATCTGTTTTCCCTCTTTCTGTGCAGGTGAATGAATTGAAGTTAAAAAGATTGACAAAATGGGCCCCCCTTGGGTGGTGAGGAACCTGTCAGTGTGGGCCTCACTCAAGCGAAGACTTGTCGGGCTGTTTTTGTCAATATGCCTCTGTGGGATAGTAAGAAAAAAAAAGTCCCCCCATCTTTCTCTCTCTCTTTTTCTCTCTCTCTCTCTCTTTGTCTTCCTATCTTTGACTTTTCAATATCTCTTCACCTGTCTTCTAGGTTTTCTTTCTTTTCATTTCTTTCTCATTCTCTCATCATCAATGCTTCTCGCTTTCTCTCTCTGTCTCTCTCTGTCTCTCTCTGTCTCTTTCTGTCTCTCTCTGTCTCTCTCTGTTGTCTTTTTTTTCTCTCTTTTAATCTTTTTTCCTTTCTATCCTCTCAATGTCTACTGTCAATTTGCTCTCATTTTTTTCCTTTCTTTTTTTCTCATTTTCTTATCTGCAAGCCTTTTCTCACTTCTCTCTTTCCTCTCTCTCTCTCGTCTCTTTCTCCTCTCTTTCCTCTCTTCTTTCTCTCTTCTCTCCTCTCTCTTCTCTCATCTCTCTTCTACTTCTCCCCTTCTCTCTCTTCTCTCCTCCTCCTTCTCTTCTCTCTGTCTTCTCTCTTCTCTCTTTACTCTTCTTTCTCTCTTCTCTCCTCTCTCCTCTCTTCTCTCCACTCTCTTCTCCTCTCTCTTCTCTCTTTATTCTCTTCTTTCTCTCTTCTTTCTCTCTTCTCTCTTCTCTCCTCTCTTTTCTTCTCTCCTCTCTGTCCTCTCTCTTCTCTCTTTACTCTCTTCTTTCTCTCTTCTTTCTCTCTTCTCTCTTCTCTCATCTCCTCTCTTCTCTCTCCTCTTTCTTCTTTCTCTCTTCTCTCCTCTATCTTCTCTCCTCTCTGTCCTCTCTCTTCTCTCCTCCTCCTTCTCTTCTCTCTGTCTTCTCTCTTCTCTCTTTACTCTTCTTTCTCTCTTCTCTCCTCTCTCCTCTCTTCTCTCCACTCTTTTCTCCTCTCTCTTCTCTCTTTATTCTCTTCTTTCTCTCTTCTTTCTCTCTTCTTTCTCTCTTCTCTCTTCTCTCCTCTTTTTTCTTCTCTCCTCTCTGTCCTCTCTCTTCTCTCTTTACTCTCTTCTTTCTCTCTTCTTTCTCTCTTCTCTCTTCTCTCATCTCCTCTCTTCTCTCTCCTCTTTCTTCTTTCTCTCTTCTCTCCTCTATCTTCTCTCCTCTCTCTTTACTCTCATCTTTCTCTCTTCTCTCTCTTCTCTCGCCTCTCTCTCTATCCCCCCTCACTTTTCCCTCTGTATTCGCCTAATCACGAGCCAGTGATACACTGAACACTATCTCAACTCAAGGTGTCACAGACTGCTAATTAGCCGTGTCAATTACTGTTATTAGAAAACACCTTTATATCAGAACGATGGCTTTGTACATGTCCTACAATACGATGTCAATCTGAGATTGATCTGTTAATGTACAAATATTTTTTTTTGACGGTACAGGTAACCAGATACTGCCTACACATTAATCCAGATAGTGCAGCACGCAATTTTAGTTAGCACTATCACATCGATCACGATAGTGTTAACACTAGAATCTTGATAGTACTAGCGCACATATTTAGATAGTGATAACACATAGATCAAGATATTAAATAAACTATCTTACTAGCGACCTGAAAATGGCTATCACGTGGTCCTTCAGTCAAATGTGAATTTGCTACGATGATATTACATTGAAGAGGAGAGAGGTAACCTTTCTCAGTCATTTCAATAATCTTCACATTGTATCATTTAAGAATTGTTGACTATCAATGTCATTGTTTGACGTAATACCTGGTATCTAAGACGCTTTTGGGGGAAAAGCAAATAAGGCAGTACGGGAGGGGTGGTTTTGTATTTGCTTGAGCGACTCGTTTTGGTATTATGTCTAATGATAAACTGGTTGACGTTTTAATCTTCGTTATTCGTAGTTGTATTAAGATATTCAATGAAATCTGTCTTTACTGTGTATTAGTCTCTGCGTGACAAATCAGTGCCATTGTGTCAGGATGTGTTGTAAGCCTGTTGATACTTGAATGATGTGTCTCTGTCAACACGATCGCTCTTGTAAGCTTGTTGATACTGGAATGATGTGTCTCTGTCAACACGATCTCTTGTAAACTTGTTGATACCCGAATGATGTGTCTCTGTCAACACGATCTCTCTTGTAAACTTGTTGATACCCGAATGATGTGTCTCTGTCAACACGATCTCTCTTGTAAACTTGTTGATACCCGAATGATGTGTCTCTGTCAACACGATCTCTCTTGTAAACTTGTTGATACCCGAATGATGTGTCTCGGTCAACACTAGTATGTTGAAACATGTTAGATAACTCTATCAAAATGATCTGGTCTAACCTTTTTTATGTTTCTAAGATAAATCTATGTCAACACGATCTGGTGTAAACTTGTTGATATTTGTTTGATACCTTTTTGCCAACACCATCTATTGTAAACCTGTTGATACTTGTATGATGGTATCTTTTTCAACATTCATTACTCCTTTGTTTCCTTCTATTTACCTCAGGCCGAACAACTGACAGAAGAGACTATTGCAGGTAAGCGCTTAATTTTAATTAATTGGTTTATAATGGGCTATCATATCAGATCTTGACTATGTATCTATAAATAGTTAAGGTCTCTATGTTAAGTGGCTTTCATAATATTAGTACTGAGTTTGACCGAAGTAACACCAAGATACGTGCGCCCACTTATGTGTATTTATAAACATCACTATTAAGAATCACTATTGCTAACATTGTCTTTATAATGAAAATAAAAGGAAACTACTCCAGGCATTTTTGCTTGGAACCTTTTAACACAGGATGTACACACTGGGAGATATATTAATTAATGAGGATCGGTTTACTCAATTGGATTTTAAACCAAAAAAAAAAGTAAAGTGCCCTTTTAGACTAAGCAATTTAAAGGGCAGATGACGTAAAGGTCAGATATCTTTTTTAGTTGGTTGAACTCAGGAACGATCTTAAAAATCAGAAATTCTAAATCCCAGTATTCACAGAGATTCGAACCGAGACCCTCGGTTCTGAAGCGAGGCGGTTTACCACTCCGCCAACAGACCCCCATTTAAAAAAAGGTTTCCAACACCAAAAACTGTTAGTAGTTGCAGTTAAAAAGAAACTAATTATTTTCACGTCATACGTTGCAGAGTTCAAAGAAGCCTTTAGTCTGTTCGACAAAGATGGCGACGGTACCATTACGACCAAGGAGTTGGGTACAGTCATGAGGTCACTAGGTCAGAACCCGACAGAGGCGGAGCTACAGGACATGATCAATGAGGTAGACGCCGATGGTGAGTTCTGAAACCAAGCGATAATTTACAGAAAATACGTTACTATATTACCTGGTGTAGCGATTCCGAAAGTAAGCAAACAGGAGCCGTCAATTGTGATAATATTGTTAGGTATTTCTGAATCTTCTGGCTAAATGTATTAGTAGGCACACAAATAAAAACACTGTAAAGAACTTGACGACTCAACTTTTAGTTTCATATAACTTTAATGACTATTAACTCTAACAATTCGTCACTGTAACATGTAGCGTAGAAGACTGTACAATATCTGTCAGTTTACAGTTAGCTATACTTCATTGCAATTCATCTCTTCTCAACTTGCATCGAGCCGTATTCCACAGAACAGACCAACGACACACTTCACAGTGTCGCTCCAGGTCTCCCAAAACTGAACCAAGCCGTACTCAAGTCTACCGAATCAGAGCCGCACACGTCTTACATCGACTGTATCGACTGTAACGGCTCAAGTCCACTGTAGTTCGCTGTATAGACTTTAACGTCAGTAGTCCACTCCAGTTAACTCTACCCTAGTTAACTTGCATCGAGTCGTACACATTTCTCTACCACTAGAGCCGCACACGTCTTACATCGTCTGTATCGACTGTAACGCCTCACTCACGACTGACTTTCACATTAACTCTCTGGCTTATATAGAGTCCCTAATCGCTTCTCCAAAGTTGCACAAACACTGCTAGTATCCTCTGGAATAACACGTGAGGAAACGTCACATCCTGTCTTTGTTTATACATGTAGATTCCTGAAAACATCGGCTGCAGTGTCATCTTGCCGGGGTCACAAGTTGTGACCTTTATCTGTCACTGGACATTGCTAGTACCTTCTGGAATAACACGTAAGGACACGTCACATCCTGTATTTGTTTATACATGTACATTCCAGAGAACACCCGCTGCTGTGTTATCTCGACGGGGTCATACGCGACCTCTACCTATTACTGTTCATTTGTAACACTATAATTCGGTACCGTTTGACACGCACAATTGAGGGGCGGATTTATTGTATGTCCATATATGAGACTTCAAAAAACTTTTTAAAAGTTGCTAAGCATCGAGTAGAATATTCACAATAAAGGCATAATATGTCGATAGAAAAACATTCCCACAACTAGATCTAAATAAAATGATAAGTTTATAGTATTTTCTTTTTTCCACATGTGATGGTATAACTATAAAAAGCTGATCTTATTTTGATTTGATTAATAGGTTTACCAAAGGTATCAAAACTGTAATGCAAAACCAGAAATACAACATAAAAAAAAATTATTTAAATAAAGCAATAGTTACAAATTTGTTGGTATTAGTACAGTGATAAGGAGATTAGTTTATACTTAATAAAGACATGAGTAATTGATAAATTTACTTAGTGATTCCTAAAGTGAACCACATGGACCCACAGGGTTTTACGAGAGTGAAATAATGACTAGGGAGGCTATGATAAAGCAGCTTTAAAGACAAAATGTATTCGCCATTAATGGAAACAATGGAATCAACGCATACACACACACACACACACACACACATACATACCTAAGCTAATCCCTTGAATTTCAACCCAGCCATTCGAATGATTTTTTTTTATTCAAATATTGACATTATATTCAAATGTCTGAATTGTGTCTGGGTGAAACAAATATTTAACACGACCGAATCCAAAAAGACATTTTGACAGTCCAGTGCTGATTATTTGAAATCTGATTTCATTCGTGTCATCATTGCCTATGTACCCTTTATGCAAAAATGCTTCAATCAATGATACCATGAAACCATCTAAGCTGGACGTTTATTTGAGACAATGACACCCTGATAAAGTCGATAAAGATTTGAAATATTTTCAAACCCTTAAAGAAAAAGCTCAGAATAGACCCACAGTGGATAAAAGAGTAGAGGTTCGATCGTCTTACAATAGCTCTACTTATCGTAAAATGACATTATAAGCGAAAAATGGTGGCCAGACAATTCCCCACATCAGTCAATTCCCCACATTCCCAACTCCCCACAATTACAATTCCCCACATCACAATTCCCCACATTGCAATTCCCCAAATTCACAATTCCCCACGTTTACAACTCCCCACATTGGGATAATATAAATTGCACTAAATTAATAATATAATGAAGGAATTCTAAAATGCAAATAGTATTAATTAATCTCCAAAAGTTAATATCATGACAATTTATTGAAATGCATTACTGATTACAAAATACAAGTAACTGATATACACAAATGAACAAATGAGTTTAATACAAAATATGCTTGGTACAAAATAATGAATTAGATAAGGTCCTATTATCTAATAAAAGAAAAATCATTAAACTAAATGTACAGTACAAAAACTATTAATAATTGACAAGAATGACTAAAGTAAACAGAAACTACTAAACACAAAGGTTACTTTGGAAACTGCATGTTGGCCAATTTTCTCAAATACTTAATCTTATCCTGTTGATTGGCATACCCTTGGACAGCCTCAATTACTTTGCTATTTAGGGTTAGGGTTAGGGTTAGGGTTAGGGTTAGGACTGTCTTATATAGTACATTAGTCTATGGTTATAATAAATATTATCCCAATGTGGGGAGTTGTAAACGTGGGGAATTGTGAATTTGGGGAATTGCAATGTGGGGAATCGTGATGTGGGGAATTGTAATTGTGGAGAGTTGGGAATGTGGGGAATTGACTGATGTGGGGAATTGTCATGGAACCGCGAAAAATATATTTTGCCAGCCATTTAAGAAGTTTTTAGAACTGTTTTATACAAAATTCCTGTAAGCAACAATGCAGTTCGAAGGCGTATAGGAGAAATAATATGTTATGACATTGAAAGTTGCTAACAACATATTACTCCATAAATCTGGACGAGCTAACCTTGCCCATTAATGAAGTATCATTATTGTCATATCCATCCATCCATCCCAGTGGCGCTACAGCCCATGGAGGGCTCTGGCCTGCTTCAACACATCCCTCCATTCAGATCTCCTCTGGGTCCTTCGTCTCCACGCCCTAACCCCAAGCTGTTGCAGATCTGCCTCCACATCATCAATTCAACTCATTTGGGGTCTGCCTTTGATTCGCCTGCCTTTTGGTTTTTGCCGGTATACAATTTTGGCTCCTCTGTTGTCTGACATTCTTTCAAGGTGACCTGCCCAACGTAGTCTAATTCTTTTTTATTTCTGTCACTATTGGTGGGTCTTCATACAATTGATATATCTCATGGTTAGTGCGTGTCCTTCACCCTGTTTCATCCTGTATGGCACCATAGATTTTCCTAAGAATTTTTCGTTCCCAAGTATAGTATAGTCTATTTTCGGTTGTCTGTCAGTGTCTAGGTCTCACTTAAATATAGAAGTGAAGCTAGGTGCTGAAACAAATGATGATACTTACTTATTAAACATAAGTAGACAGCAGCACCAGGGACCAAGTTTTTAAATGAGAGAAAGTAGTGAATTAAATGCGACGAAAACAAGGGACTGCGCCTGTCAAATCTCGAACCAGTGATCCTGGAAACGACAACACCGCCTAGCGATAACGCTAGGACTCTGAACCAGAAGAATGGTTTTTTTTTTTACATTCCGATGGTCTAGAGGTTACGTTCGCTTAGTGCGTTATAATAATTTCATTCGTATGTTCTTTCTGAAAATATTGAAGCCTGCCTGGGTGGACCACTTCGGGGGCCAATTTTGAGTTTGTGTTTCCACACAAACTGTCTATGTAACCTTGTTTTTTCGCTGTTTATTTTTATTTTTCTATTTTATTTGTGGCCACCAAGTTCACTTCGCCTGGGGCCTTCAATGATCTATCGCCGCGGCCCTGCTCTCCTTCCTTCTGTAGTGTATGCTGAACAATGAACTGTCTCAACAAAACATTTAGCCTCCGGTAAAGTTGATATTGTGAAAACATTTCGTCAGCAGGATAATCACACCAAGCGAGGGTCAATAAGATATTTGTTAATGTCCTATGCGTTATATATGGCATTTAAATTGTAATCGAAATAAAAATATTTAAAAAAAACAAGCAAAATATCTAAATACTTTTTTTAAAAGTTGATGCATTAATTAAATCATGAAATTGCACATTTATGTTTTGACTTTTAGGAAACGGAACCATAGATTTCCCAGAATTCCTCACTATGATGGCCAGAAAAATGAAAGACACAGACACCGAGGAGGAGCTCCGCGAAGCATTCCGCGTGTTTGACAAAGACGGCAACGGGTTCATCTCAGCGGCAGAGCTGCGGCACGTGATGACGAACCTTGGAGAGAAGTTGACCGACGAAGAGGTGGACGAGATGATCAGGGAGGCGGACACTGATGGAGATGGTCAAGTTAATTATGATGGTGAGTGCCACGAGGCTTTCATCCTCCTCAATGGTCCAGCTAGGAGCATTCATTATTAGACCTGTCATTCCTTTTTCATTCCTTTTATTTACGCTTTAAAGCAATTTGTTATTTCTAAGATGTGATAAGGGTGTAGAATTATTTCACAGAAAGTAAAGACAACATTTAATGATAGATAGATAGATAGATAGATAGATAGATAGATAGATAGATAGATGGATAGATAGATAGATAGATAGATAGATAGATAGATAGATAGATAAAAATAAAATAAATTATGGCTTTTATATAGCGCTACTTTCATGCTTATAGCATGCTCAGAGCGCTTTGGTCCTATCTCAGTTGTGGACCAGTGGGGGGAAAGGTGTATCGATAGATGTCTAGTAGAAGGTTCTTCCGTGCTGCCTTTAGGCGCTCAGTAAACACAACTCTGCCCGAGTCGGGTGTCGGACCTCGAGCCCCCTTCATAGGTAGCCAAGCCAAGTTCAAGCGCACTTAGCCTCTCGACCACGCCTATAGACATATAGATTGATATATATATTTATATATATAGATAGAAAGATAGATAGATAGATAGATTGATTGATTGATAAATAGATAGATTGATTGATTGAAAAATAGTTAGATAGATAGTGAGATAGATAGATAGCTAGATAGATAGATAGATAGATAGATAGATAGAGAGAGAGAGAGAGAGAGAGAGAGAGAGAGAAGGCATTAATTAGCGCATCCTTTCGACATGTCAGCAATGTGGGTTACTTGTTGTGTTACTGGTTGGGTTACTAGTTGGGTTACTGGTTGGGTTACTAGGTTACAATAACTTTACGGGCCAGACAAAAACAATAACGAGTACGCACCAATTGAAATAATCATGTAATGATCAAACATACAACAGATCAGTTGAGAATGGGGGTGGGGGTATCTGGGAGAAGGTTTCTATGATGCCTTTCGGCGCTCAGAAAAAATAATCTCGAGTCAGGATTCAAACTTGATCCCGCTTGATAAGTAATAAAACGGTTATAGCCACTCTGCCACATATCACATGTTGATACTCCTTTTGCCAATTATATCAAGCAACATCTATTGATACACCAATGGCAATTACCATCTGATATCAATCAATACCTGTCAATACAACAATTATCATCTGATATCAACCATTACCTTTCGATGTATCAATTACCATTTGATATCCACCAAAGATCTGGTATCAACCAAACATCTAGTATCAACCAACAGTTTTTAATAACCCATTTCCATCTAATAGACATTTAATTAAATTTAATATCAACCTGTTACAATGTTTCTATATTTAATTATTTGTTTGGTTTTTTTTTTCAGAATTTGTAAAAATGATGACCACCAAGTAGACAATGTAATAAATGTAGAGAGAACAAATTGTTTCATTTTTTAATGTATATTTCCAAACATATCAACTGTCACAAGAAAAATAACTTACTCAAACTTTTACAACCATAAAAGCAACAATGATTTTTAGTATAATTAAGTAAAAATCTTGATTTCAAATGGTGGGAACTGTTGTTTCCATAATTCCTAAAATACGCAAATCATGTCAAATTGTATATCTCCTGAACTGTTAATTTCACATATGTTTATTTGTCTTTGTAAATAGTAAAGTATACATCTATGTATTTTGTCAACATGCAAAATAGTCATTAAACTAAATAATAAAACCCAAAGACTTGTCAATGAACTGGTGCTTTTTAAATTTAAGCAGACGATAACATTTGTTTCTAGTTTTTAATCTGATACCCTGGTGGTATTCAACCTTCAATTGCGCTCCCGGTCTGGGTGCCCATAACAGAATATAAATCACTAAAGAACATATATTTATAAAGTATAAGTACTAGAACAGATGTTTAATGTAATAAAATAATGAATAAATAGCCACATCTGACGACAGTAATACCTTTAGTGAAATTACTAGACTTAAAGACACCACATGATAGAAAAATAAAAAAGTAAAGTAACAATAACACATAAACATTGAACCACAATTTACAAAGACAAAAAAAAACCAACCTAATAAAATGCTCAATAAGGGCATAAATGCATTTGCCATAGTGTAGGCCTAATATGAACATGTATAATAGTAAAAGTGTTCTTTTTAGTGTAACTAGATTATGGTGCACGAGAAAAGTAAAAAAAAAACAACAACAAAAAATCACGATGGAGTAGAATGTAGCCTAAGTCTCTGACGTGAACGACTAGATCAGCGGTTCTCAACCTTTTAAGCTTGGCGACCCCTTTTTACAATCCCCCACTCTGCCGCGACCCCCACCCACCCTCACACATACAGCAATAGAAGGGTAGACAATAACTTTCCCACCATTTTGATGCTCTTAAGCGACCCCTGGTAAATCGTCAATCGACCCCCCCAAAGGGGTCGCGACCCATAGGTTGAGAGCCCCTGGACTAGAGGAACACGTTGACCAAGATAGGACGAGATTATCTTCGGTTTCGAAGGAACGGCTGTCATTTATAAGATAAGAATCTGAGTGAGGAAAAATGAACCAAAACTTTAATTGACTCATTTTGTGTGTGTGTGTGTGTGTGTGTGTGTGGTCATATTGATTCGTTAAAAACTGAATGCGCACTTTTTTATTCAACGAAATGTGTTTTCGTTGTTTGCTACTCCAATACTATTTACATCTCGTCGTCCCGATAAACAGACATACAGACAAACAGATAAACGGAACACAGTTCTGTCTTCTCACTCCCCCCCCCTCTCAAATAAAGTGCCCACTCCCCCTCTCTTCCCCCCCCCCTGTTTTTTTTTCTTCGTATTCCTTAATTATAGTAGCAATTAAAAACTGTAGAATCCTTGAAGGTTCAGGCAGAAGGTAGAATTACCTCTAGCCTAGAGTAGATCTTCTTCTTGCATTGCCCCTCTTCCTTATCAGGTAAAAACAAAGTAACAATAATATCATTTTTATATAAGGGAAAGAACAAACTATCAATGGCATACATTGTACGATGTATCTCTCTTTTTTCGATATAAAACGAAGTTAATTACCAATAGTTAGTTAATTTTTCAATTGATTCATGTGTTGTCATTAAAAATGAAAAATTGCTCAAAGTTTGAAATTGATCCGGAGAAATAACGGGTGCAAGTTTTGTATCAAACAGAGTTACACATTTTATAAAAACAGTAGAACGAAAGGGTCCATTTCTCTTTGGAATGCGCATTACATACAGCGTGATGCTAATAATGCTTGGGTCGTGGGTTCCAATCCATTTTTTTATTCTCTTTATTTAGTTTTCAGTGACAAAAAAGTTAGATTGTAAAGTTTACTCTATTGTTTGAACATAGTTTAGGAAGAACAAAGTTTAGGAACTTATGTTGTTTTTTTCTACAAACCAAAACACACACACAAACATTAATCAGTACACAAAGATGTAAACACACACACACACACACAATATAAATGTGTACACATATACACAAAGCGGTACTATTATTTGAAACAAGCAATAGAAAAAAAAAAATTTTTAAGGAAAAAAAACATTAATTACTGCCATTTTTCTGAAAATTACAGGGTTTAGCTCTCTTTCTGCTATATAAAACAAAATTAATTAATTATTAACTAACTGTTTAATTTTTGAATTTATTCAAAATTATGATCGACATTGAATATTTACGTAAAATTTCCACTTGATCTGAAAATGGAAAGTGGGAGAAAAAACATGTTCAAACTTTTTACCAGACAGACAGACAGACAGACAGAGTGAGTTGATATAAGCTTTTTAAAAATAAATGAAACCAAACACGTGACTTTTAATGTAGCCATACAAAAGATTTATTCCATAAAAAGAGAAAATATTCAAGCCACCACATGTCATAGAATATCACAAAAACACAGTTTGCATTTTAAGACATCAGCCAGAGACATAGCTAGGGTGGGGGGGGAAGGAAGTGGACAATTTGAAAATACCCTGGCCCCCACTTGATGGGCAGGGGGTCTCGAGTGTTTTTACATTAAATATTAAATATTACGCAAAATGCAGGGGCCTCCAAAGAGGTCAAGCCCCCGGGCCCCCAAATGTTGGCACATTCCTAGCAACGCCATTGACATCAGCGTAAACAATGTGACATGGATGTCAATGAGAGCTCGTGAGCACAACACACTAACGAGTGAAGGTGACAGAGAGTCGTGGTGGCCGAGTGATAAGCGCTTGGCTTCCGAACCCTGGGGTCCCGGTCGAATCTAGGAGAAAACTGGGATCTTTAAATAGGGTACACCATAAGTCAACCCAACTCTGTACCTAACAGGTGAGGAACGAAAGCGGTTTGTGGTTGTGCTGGCCACATGATACCTGTCGGCAATAGAAAAAAAAGAAACATTATTAGCCCTTTAGATCGCAAGGGTTACTTTTTAGTTTACTTTACATGAGTCTAAAATGTTTAAAAATGAAATTTCTCTCTCAGACCTTGCGGTGTATGGGCCAGATGATGTTTCTGTGGCCCACGGTTAACGAGGGTGTCGTGTGCCCAGCACAACGACAAATCCCCTTACTTTTCCCCAACTATTATTAGAGCTAGGTGGACTCAGAGGCGCCCTAAAGAAACCTAAATTTAAAATCCCAGTTTTCACCAGGATTTGAACTCTGTACTACTCAGTTCGGAAGCCAACCGCTTTAGCACTCAGCCACCGCGTCTCAATACAAATGAATAAAGAATCACTGAAAATGTTTACATGGAATCTAAAAATGTTATAAAGGTTCTGTGAATGGAAATTGTCTTTGATAATAACAGAAAAAAATGTGTGTCATTTAGCATTGCTTTAGAAAACAGGATGAAATTTCGTGCATAGAAAATATTCTTAGCATGTCATCTTTCAGACAACGTATTCTGATTTCATTAGTTTAATTTTTTTTTATTAAGCCTCATTTTAAAACAAGATGATTCTAGACATAGGAATAACTAGAAGTGTCCTATGTCTGCTCCTCTTTTGCCAGTGGGAGACCCGTTGTTTCATACTATTGACCAAGCCATTAATTAGAAAAAGCTATTTGCAAGAGTCCACATATTGTTAAAGCTTCTTCGAGGCTTCTGGGTACAATTATAGTAAGTCACCAGTACAGTGTCAAAAGTGTCCCTTTCAGACCTTTGCGATCAATCAAGCAGATGATTGGAAAAGGTCACTGGTTTATTTGACCTATGCTTTACGAGGGTGTCATGTGGTCAGCACAATGACCAACCGTTTTTACTTTCCCCAACTAAATTCAGGTACCCATTAGAGCTGGTTTTATTCGAGTGCGACCTGAAAATCCCGGAATTAAAAAAATTCCAGTCTTCACCGAGTTTGAATCCGGGACTACTCGGTTTGGAAGTGAAGTGCTTTAACCCTTAACCACCACGCCCGTGTAGCACAGAGGGCATGCAGCATTTTCGCCCAATGGATACTAGTTTCATAATTTGTTTGACCAAATAGGCCTGACCCAATTCTGGAAGAAATCTGTATCATGCAGCACACACAAAATACTTTACTGTTAGATTTACCTGTTTTTCAGATCTTACGAAGTTAGCATGAGCCTTGTCTGCGATGTATACAACAATACACTTTAGATTCACTTGTATATTCAAGTATATAATCATGTTTTAAAAAATGGTGTAGAAAAAGAAATATCTTATGATATACAAACAGGTAAAATGTAAAGAAAGATCCTGAGATCAGTATTTTCAAAGAGAATTTTTATATCAACAATTCCCTCAGAGAACCTCATTTTAACGAGCACCCATAAAGAGCCTCAATGGCCTACTTTCCAACAATAGCCACTTGTAGCTATCTTCAAAATTAGTGGCTAATGATATATGAAGTCCTATTCCGAAATAACATTTATAGATTCAAGCTTTCAATGTTCAAGGATTGTTTGCCACGTAGAGATAACATCAACTCCGACTCTTAGTTAAGCCAAGCATAACTTAGATATTAATAATAATATGCCATTTTTATATATATATTTTATTGCTCTTATATAGTGCAACGTTCAGGCTTATAGCTTGCTCAGAGCGATATGGTCCTATCTCATTTGTGCACCACTGGGGAGAGGGGGTATCTGAGAGAAGGCTCTCCGTGCGGCCATTAGGCGATCAGTAAACACAACTCTGCTCGAGTTAGATGTCAAACTTCGAGCCCCCTTGATAAGTAGCCAAGCCAAGCCCAAGCGTACTTAGCCTCTCGGCCACACATCCCACATTCATCCCATATTCAGGCAATTTCAAATTTGTAAAAAATAAAGAAATTTAAAAAACAATATCCAAAATAATAATTATTATTGAGATTGCTTGCCAATTTAATAGTATGACATTTAAAAAACATGAACATTTAAGAACATTGACATTTATAAAGATTCAGGCATCTCACGGACAATAAGGAACACTTTTAAAGTGAAACAATGTTCACGTTGTGAAAACATATGTAAGGCTGTTTTTTTTTATTCTAACAAGACAAAGAAATATACATCACATCTGTATATACGTTTAATATATAATCATGTCGATATTGCAGACACGTTGCAGATGATCAACACCTGAACTGTATCGAAACTGACCAATAGAATGGACCAGAAAGTCCATAGTCCAAAATTACCATCGTCTTGGCAATGATATACATGTTACAGAGGCGTAGTGAGCAAAACGTGCGCCCGGGGCAAGGTACCTTATTGGCGCCCTCCTCCCCGTTTTCCATAAATGTCACATAGAAATATAGGCTGCGTGTGGCGCCCCCTGAGGATGTCGCCCCGGGCATAGTGCATCCCTCACTACGCCTATAGATATATTTAATAGGTAACACTACGGGGTTTGTACAATTTGTAGGAAATAAAAAAAGGGGGACAACTTTCAATCCAGTAATAAATAAAAAAAGTATTACAGCTAACAATACGAAGTCACATAGGACAATATTATCTTATCTTCTAATCTTATACTAGGAGCGTTTATACACTTAGTCGCTTAACCTCTTTAGGATAATACCCTAAATGTAAATTGTACTTATAAAACCAAAATGTAAAATTATATTTTGGATTGATGTTAAGGTAACTTTACGACTTTCCCCAATGCAACAGTAAATTACTATAGGCACAGAGTTCAGAAATACAAATCTGTACAAACTGGGCGTCCATAAAGTCAAGACATTATTTTAAGTACATAATTTTCTAAGTATGCAAAACTCACGAGATGGCTTGTGATTGGTGGCAATGAGATTTTTTCATTTCCATTTATAACTCAAGCTAAGTTTGAATTGAATTATCGTACGTAGTAAAATTATTCTTTTGGTGCCAAACCAGTAAAAAATACGATAATAAATTAATATGAAGTACACACAAGCACAGAAGCACATGACACCGAATATGCCACACAGGCCAGCGTGGCCTCAACATTAAGTCTATGAGCATCAAATATTCAAACATGTAACGATTAGAGAGAGGCCAAGTTCAAAGCAAGCGTGCTAAAAATCGTATATTTCGAAGTATAAAGAAAAAATAAATCGAAAGGCGTCTATGCATAGGGGCAGGGAAGGTAGGAAAGCAATCTAGCAGTAGGCAAGGGGGGGGGGACTCAAGGCATCGCCCAAGGATATATTGATCGGGGGAGGGGGGCGGGGGTAAAGGTGATATTGGAAGTGTCAAGGAGTACCAAATATTTACAAAATAAAATAGTGTAAGATCGAGACCAGTTAATATAAAGGGCCTCGACACTGACCGGCGACGTCGCAATCCGTGGGCAGTTTAGACCAATAGCTCTTTGACACGCCACAGTCCTGACGTCACGACTTGTGACGTGGCAACAAACTATTGGTCTACACTGCCCACGGATAGCGATGTTGCAGGCTAGTGTCGAGACCCTCTATCACGAGTTCAAAACTTCAGACTGACATCTCAGTCGCACTTTCACTTGTTCTCTCAGACGTGCCACTCTCGACTAGTTTTGAAAGATGTGTTCACACATGTCCCAACATCCAAATCAATAAACAGATGGAGGAAGCAGTGTTGGTCTATCCTGACAGCCTCTCTCTCTCTGTTTCTCTCTCTCTCTCTCTCTCTCTCTCTTATTTGGTTGTCATCATTCGAACAAATTCTGAAACGACAAAAATAAATAACAATTTTATAAAATGTCTGAATGTATTTATAAAGGTCATTGACATTTAAGTAACTAAAGAAATTTCAGTGAATTTAACGAGCTTGACTCTAGACATTGGTCTATATGTGCGCATCAACCCCAGCGGTGCCTGTGAACTGAAGCGGAAATCATGTCACAAGTTATGTTATCAAAGTTTGTTTCTTGCTCTTAATCCCCGGGTTAAATTTTGACGCTACTACACTGCTACAATGAACTGCTCTAATGGTGCTTAGTGTCTCCTTGTATAGAGAGATGAGATATTGGTCCGATTGGTTGCGATCTGCGTATTTTCCTCAGTGCTAACGTAGCGAACTCGTGGCGAAGGGATGACACAGACGTAATGACTCGACCCACCCCTTCTAAATTTGATTTCCGCTCTTATTACAAGAAGAAACAAAAAGTGATGTTGACGCCAGGAGAATCCATTTCTGAAACTCAAAATGCATGAAAACGATTACCGATGGGGTTTCTCCAGAACTCTTAGCTGACTTAGGGGGTAAGCAAACTCATCCATAGGAGCAATTCAATTGCGTTGTATTCCTTTCTTAAGACACGAATAAGTATAATTGATTAAAATGATACTGTAACAAATCTACGGAAGGCGATTCAACGAGGGATCAAGGCAAAAGATAAAGAATGATTATTACAGATGATTGTTTGCTATGCCACCAGTGGCGTAGCTAGGGTGGAGGGAGGAGGGGGGAGAATTCGAAAATCCCCCCGGGCCCCCACTTGATACGGGCCCCTAAATGAGTGTTTTTATAATTTAAAATTAAATATTACGCAAAATGTAGGGGCCCCCAAAGAGGTCAAGCCCCCCGGTCCCCAAAACGAAGGAAAGTTCCTAGCTACGCCCCTGTCTGCCACTGAGGCGAAAATATTTTTTTTTTATGGTTTATATGAGCGTCGTTCGTTGTGTGAAAAACAATAGTTTAAGGACACATACACACACAGAGAGAGAAAGCAAAAGAAGGAACGAGAGAGAGAGATAAAGGGAGACTTTACGCATGGATTAAAGTATCTTGATATTGGTGGGACTTATCCATGTGGAAGGAACACGAAGAAGGGTCGTCCAAAGAAAAGCTAGTATGATAAGGTAAAAGAACAGACCAGCCTCTCTCTTGATATCCTGCTAAGAACAGCGGCTGATCGGGAAAAATGTCGGGGATTTGGTTATAGGAACTGTCACAGCACCGCTACGAAAGGGACAGATTGATAACGACGATATTCTAACGACAAGATTCATAGGCGTAGATCAAGGAGCTCAAATAGGAGGTAAAACCATTTTGTCTTTTAATGAGGTATTTGCAAGCCTTATAATCAGAACCAGTTTTAAGACACTGCAACTTATGCGGCCGCAATGGCCCCTACACTTTCATAGACCCTGCGCTATTTCTAGGTGTAAATTATTAAATAAACCAATATAACCTATAACACTGCTTTCCCGATTTTTCAGGAGCTCCTGAAATCTCCTGTAATTGCAAACTATAAAAAAAAATGTCTTGGAAATTTCCCAAAATTTCCTGAAATTATTAAAATATCCTGAAAACTCATAAAACTCTCCCGAAAAATAGACCAAATAGTCATTTAGGGGTGTCATTCAATATGGAAAACGCCGATCATTCGCGTGATAAAAAAGGGAATTGTCAACTTTCAATTAATAAAAGTGTAATACAAAGATGAATCTATTGTCTAATACAAAATCTTAATTTTCACTTGTTATTATTAAATTGTATTCAATAGTTGAGAAGTAAATGGGTCCTACAGACAGTGATGTTATTTTTTTTGTTTACCTTCGTAGTTGACCTGTCCGTCTCCATCCATGTCCGCCTCCCTGATCATCTCGTCCACCTCATCGTCCGTCAGTTTCTCTCCGAGGTTCGTCATCACGTGCCGCAGCTCCGCCGCTGAGATGAACCCGTTGCCGTCTTTGTCAAACACACGGAATGCTTCGCGGAGCTCCTCTTCTGAGTCAGTGTCCTTGATCTTTCTGGCCATCATGGTGAGGAATTCTGGGAAATCTATTGTTCCGTTTCCTAATGGAAAAAAATAAAAATTGTGAGTGTGAATTCATAACGAATAGGCATAAAAGTTAATATTATCAAAATGTAAATATTAATTATGTACTACAATCGGTGGCTGAGCGATAAAGCGCTTGGCTTCCGAACCGGGGACCCGGGTTCGAATCCCGGTAAAGACTGGGATGTTTTATTTCGGGATCTTCGGGCGCCTCTGAGTCCACCCAGCTAAAATGGGCACCTGACATTAGTAAGGAAAAAGTAAAGGTGGTTGGTCGTTGTGCTGGCCACATGACACCCTTGTTAACTGTAGGCCACAGAAACAGATGACCTTTACATCATCTGCCCTATAGACCACAGATCACATCAAGTTTTATCTTATAATCACATCAAGTTTATCTTATAGATCATATCAAGTTTTATCTTATCGAACACATCAAGTTTTATCTTATAGATCACAATCACATCAAGTTTTATCTTATAGATCACATCAAGTTTTATCTTATTGATCACATCAAGTTTGATCTTATAGATCACATCAAGTTTTATCTTATAGATCACATCAAGTTTTATCTTATAGATCACATCAAGTTTTATCTTATAATCACATCAAGATATATCTTATAGATCACAATCACATCAAGTTTTATCTTATAGATCACAATCATATCAAGTTTTATCTTTTAGATCACATCAAGTTTTATATTATAGATCACATCAAGTTTTATCTTATAGATCACATCAAGTTTTATATTATAGATCACATCAAGTTTTATCTTATAGATCACATCAAGTCTTATCTTATAGATTACTTCAAGTTTTATTGATCAGAAAAAGAATTATCGTCGTAGATGTTGACAGACGTATAAAATACTAAATTGTTCAACTATACTTAACTATGAGTGACTTCCCCCCCCCCTTTTTGTCAGCCTTTCTCTTGTGTCACGAGAATTCAGTTAAAAATAATCATATCTGGGATTTTGTAAACGTCACCAATATTTCATTGCATACAAATTTAGCATACCTTTAACATTTCCAATTATTATTTTTTTATATTAAAGAGTGCTTATTTTCCGGTGCCCATTTTTCTGGTGCCATCATCTCCAGACACCGATTTCAAAATATGTAGCACACATGCGTTTAGATCTAAGGCTTGAAGTAAATGTACACAAAAAATAGTTTATAGATTCTTAGAAACATATGAACCAGTCTTTAGTTTCCTGCATTGCCAGAACACTTATTTAGGGCTTTCATAAATAGAGAGTGTACCTCTAGAGCTGGGTTTCTTTTTTTTTTCTAGTCTTTGTGGAAGATACATTTCTAAGGTTAGAGATAGGATACACACAAAGTTGCGTTTGTGCTAAGATTTAGGTCAGTGCTTTATTTATATTAGGGTATCGTGTTTGTGCATGCAGAAGTGTGTCTTTATAGATATATATATATTTATACTAGACATATTTTACCTGCGACCTGCGGGTCTTTTTTTGCGTATTACTGTCGATATAGTCACTGAGAGTGTTTTTAAAACATCTAAACGAAATAATAATGTAATAAATAAATCGAATGTGTAAATGTAAAAAAAAAGTATGAATGAAGCCATCAAATCAAAAAAGCTAATCGACTTACATCCATTTTTTCAAATTAAAACATTTGCTTGTAGGCCTACATATGTTTGATTAAAATTTGAAATGAATAGACTTATCTTATCTTATCTTATATAATACAGACGTTACTTCAAAAAAGAAGATGATAACGTCCTACGCGTCATGCATTTAGTCATGCATATTAACCAATGACTTAAATTCTGCCAAGTCACTGGTTTTTCTGGCTAGCTCAGGCAACCCATTCCATGCTCTAATAGCACTAGGGAAGAAGGAGTATTTGTACAAATTTGTCCTAGCATATGGGACGAGGAATGTGCCTTTATTTTTGTGTCTTTCAGAGTATTTTATTAAATTTTGTTTTTGTATTTGAAGATTATGGTTCAGTGTTTTATGTATAATTTCTACTTTACTTTTGAGTCTTCTGTCCTGAAGGCTTTCTAAATTTAGTGATTTTACTAATGGTGTTACCCTAGTCAAATGTGAATATTCGTTTGTTATGAATCTCACTGCTCTATTTTGTGTTTGTTCCAGTTTCTTAATGTTTTCTTGAGTTGAGGGGTCCCACACGGTGGATGCATATTCTATTATTGGCCTAACCAAGGTTAAATAACATTTTAGTTTTATGTTCTAATTTGATTTATAAAAATTTCTTTTAATAAACCCTAATGCTTTGTTGGATTTTTTTATAGTTTCATCAATATGTGGATTCATGACATTTTTTCATTTATTATAACACCTAGGTATTTTGAGTTTTTACTCTGTGTTACTGGTTTGCCATGAATAAGATAAGTGGAATTAATTTGTTTTAGTTTTTTTGTTACTCTTAACAACTGACATTTTTATGGGTGGAAAGACATGCTCCAATTTGATTCCCATTTCTGTAATTCATCTAATTCTCTTTGTAAAATATCTGTGTCTTGTTTTGTTTTTTATTGTTCTATATATTATGCAATCGTCTGCAAATAATCTGACTTTTGTTCCTAAACTAATGCAATTTGGTAAATCATTTATGTAAATTAAAAATAGTAGTGGACCCAAGACTGTTCCTTGAGGTACACCTGAGTTTACTGTTATTGGTGTTGATTTAGAGCCATTTATTATTACAGTTTGTTCTCTCCCTATCAGAAAATCTTTAATCCACTGATGCAGTGGACCGTTAATGCCGAAATATTTTAATTTTTTAAGCAAACTATGGTGGTGAACTTTGTCAAAAGCCTTGGAAAAATCTAGTAAGATAGCATCTATTTGTTCACTATTATCTAAACCTTTTGAAAAATCATCAATTAGTCCTATTAGTTGTGTTTCACATGATCAATATTTCCTAAAGCCATGTTGGTATGGGGTGAGGACAATTTGTTTGTCTAAGTGGTTTATGATATTGCTACATATTATGTGTTCTAGTATTTTACATGTGATGCTGGTAAGTGATACTGGTCTGTAGTTTCCTGGATCAGATTTTTCTCCTTTTTTAAATAGGGGGGTGACATTAGCTTCTTTCCAGTCCTTTGGTACTCTGCCCTGGTTAAGCGATGCCTGAAAGAGTATTTTGAACACTGGGGCTAGCTCATTGCTTAGTTCTTTGAGTAATCTAGCTGGAATACCATCAGGTCCAGACGCTTTATTTGGTTTGGTGTTGGCTAATAGTTTTTGAATTCCATTTTCTTGTACTACTAAATCTTCTATGTTGTCTACTTGGTTCAAATTAAGAAATATGTCTTTGTCTCCTGGGGCTGAGAATGCTGATGCAAAGTATTTGTTTAGGATGTTTGCTTTAGTTTCATTATCATTATGTATTATGTTATGTTCATCTTTTAATGGCGCTATGCCTGTTGTTTCCATTTTCTTAGACTTAATGTATGACCATAGGTTTTTGTTGTTATCTTTAGATATTACATTGTTTATGTATTCACTCTGCAGCTGTCTGCTTACTTTTTGGGTTAGGTGTTTAATTTTTATATACTTTTTGTAAACTCTTTCTGCCTTGGTTTCTTTAAATTTTCTATATAGGTTTTCCTTCTGTTTACAAAGCTTTTTTAGTCTATTATTAAACCAGCATTTATTTATTTTGTTTGATGTGTATTTAGTTGGTATATGATTTTCTATAATGCTTTTAAGACGGTTTTTAATGAAATTCCAGAGGTCATCGACTGGTTGTCTTTTTCTAATAAGAACGTTTGTTGAAAGTTTAATGCAGCTTGGTGTAGTTGTGTTAGGTTACATTTATTCCAGAGTAAGATTTTTCTTTTGGTTTTTGTATTTTGTATTTTTTGACTTGATCTTGTATGTTCATGTGTTAAAGTATAAAGTATATCTTCAGGTAGACATAGATCTAGATCTAGACTAATCGAGAGTTAAAAATTCTGTGCTGCGTGAAGGCTTATAGGCCTATCTCAACACGGCTACGCAGCTTTAGAAAAACAAATTTTAATGTTAATTTGATTAAAATACGAAATGAATGGACTATAATTAGTATGTTCATGTGTCAAAGCATAAAACTATCTTTGCGAAAAAAAGTTTTATCTCTTAGAGTTCAATAAGAGTTTTAGACCAAGGCCTAGGAATAGACTCAGTAGAGATATGTGTTAATGTGTAACCATTTTGGTAATGTCTAATGAAAGAATGTGCATCGGGATATCTAAATTCGCAGATATAAATAACGAATTAATGTAAAAATGCTTTTGAAACACACATTTGAAGGTTAATTTTATTAAACAATGAAATCAATTAACTATATTTTGTATTTTCATGTGTCAAAAAAAACAAACTTGAGTGCAAAGTTTAGTTCTTAAAATTATATCTAGATCTAAATCCTTTCGATCTTTTCTCATGTCAACATTGTAAACATGGCCTAGATCCATTAAATACTATAGCTGTAATAGAGTTGGTCTTTTTTTTTTTAGGGTCTTAAGTTTGTTTTAGGGCTACAATACATACACTACGGTCTAAGTTGGTACCCAAGGAACATTTCTGCCAAGTTTTATCAAGATTGGTCAATCGGTTTTCATTTCTGTACGGGGACATACATACATACATATTAATACGCCATACATTCTGCTTTATATAATAGATTGATAAATATATGTAGGTGCAGAGACCGAGCTTCCGTATAATGTTGCGCACTTTGAAAGCTTCACCTCAATCTGTAAACCTGGACATGTTCGATTAAGTAACGTGATAGGGAATACCTAGGTGGAAAGTTAATCCCCCATCCACATTAAGCAACACACACACGCTCACCGTCGGCGTCTATTTCGTTGATCATATCTTGTAGCTCCGCCTCTGTTGGGTTCTGACCTAGTGACCTCATTACAATGCCCAGTTCTTTGGTCGTGATGGTGCCGTCGCCGTCTTTGTCAAACAAGCTGAAGGCTTCTTTAAACTCTGGGGGGGATAAATACATATATAAATACAATAAATAAATATGTAGGTAACCACCGGAAATACTGCATTCCTCATTAATCCTTATGGACTCGAAGACAAGTCTTATTATTATAATATATCTCTATATATCTATATCCAGTGCGTACCAGCACCTTTTTCAATGCGGGGAAAAATATTACTTTTCTTGTATTTTAACGTTTATTATTATTATTATTATTATTATATTATAGCTTTTATATAGCGCTACTTTCATGCTTATAGCATGCTCAGAGCGCTTTGGTCCAATCTCATTTGTGAACCAGTTGGGGGGGGGGGGGAGGGGCTATCTAGGAGTTGGTTTTCCGTGCTGCATTTAGGCGCTCAGTAAACGCAACTTTGCCCGAGTCGGGTGTCGAACCCCCTTCAAGCGCACTTAGCCTCTCGACCAGGTATTAGTAGTTAAAAGTTGGACAATCCATCACTGAGTACCGGCACTTATTTTTGTAAAAAAAAAAAAAACACTGTCTAATAGTGTCTATAGTTTATATTACTCTATATCGACAGACAGACAGAAAGACAAATAGACAGACGATGGTAGTTAGCCAATCTCTTTATCGAGTACTTCAGGTCCTCAGAGTTTAGTTCACACATGTCTATCACTTACGGCTTACCATCAACTTGTGCACAACGACCGAATGTTATGTCCTTCTATTAGTGCTGGCTAGACACTAAAACACCCTCTTATTATGTACAAACTATAATTCATTGTGATATTTGAACTCGGGACTATTGGCTTGTACAGTTCACTGAATGAGAAATGCTGTCCACATTAAAAAAAATTCTAAGAGCTTAAGCTATGAAATGAAAGCTGAACAGAGCCTCTGCCTTTGAAATGCTTGGTTCTGGGCAAACTGGCAATGGAAACTTTATTACTACGAATTGGGAGGCCCTGTCAGGGTACTTTCCTTTTCTTTTTAGGTAGCGATTTGAGGAATCTTTGTTAGCTATTTGCCCCATTCTGGGCCTCAGAAATACATCATTCAAGCAGAACAGCGTTGAGCAGGGCTGAACAAAACGCCATTCAAATGTGATTGATGGGTTTTGAATTGCTTAATGAGAGTGTTTGAGCTTGCAGTTAATTATAACAATAAAGAAAGCACGTGGAAGGTCCTGCTTCACACACGCAAGGTGTGAACCGAATACAGACAGTGACTTATAACATTTCTCTGGAGAGACCGTTACACAAGGCTCCCAACAAGCAAGCAAGTCTGTCAAAGGAATTTAAATTTGTTAGATACATTTTGGTGGCCACATGACTCCCTCGTTTTAAGCAAGGCCCAAAAATTATATGTGGTGAAAAGTATATGTTATCTATGACGCCCTTAACATTATCTGCCCTCAAGCGTCACAGGTTGTGACGTTGCAGGTCAGTGTTCAGGCCTTCTGTAATGGTCTCCCCTCAAGGAAACTTAAGTCTGAATGTGAAAACTGATCTTTTTTTTACTTTAAAACAAAGTTATGCATTTTCCAGAGAAAGCAAAAAAATAACATTTGTTGAAACTAGAGTGTTTATCCAGCACTTGTTTGTGATTTAAGAGTACTAAATATTTCTTCAGAAATCTATATCTATATATATCATTCGCCCAACCATGCGGGACAAGACGCACGCCGACTCTCTAACCCACGATGAAAAAGTAATGGAAAGATAACTCTTTTATTTCTGCAAGTCGGACAAGAGTTATCCTACGTAACGTTCGCTGCGGGCAGATTAGAAAAAAAAGAGGATGGGGGGGGGGGGGGAACAAGTAATTTTCTCTATATATATACTTCTCTACGTCGCCCAACCACCCACCCCATTGGGACAACTGTCTCTTTCAGGAAGTGTTCACCCGTCACTAAATAGCTGCTTATGCTACACCGCGGGTCGGCTCGTTAAAGGGAAACTCCGATGGTTTTTCAAATTTGAGTTATTGACATATTTAAATTCTGCTTAAAATCTTGTAATAGTAAACATTTTACCATTTTTTATTTAAATGCTTAGAAACATTTGTATTTAATAAATTAGTTAGTAAATTCTTGAAAAAAAAAACGGGTTCTATGAGATTTTGTTTTAAACCATGTCAAACGTCACTACCCTCAACAATACTGAAAGAGAAACTAGATTTGACCAATCGTATCGCTTCATTCTTACAGTAGCTGTTAGGCTGTTAGGCTTAATGACGGCCTAGTCCAGAGCTATGATACAGTTATATATATATATATACGTAAGCCTCTCCCTGTCCCAGGAAGTAAATAGATCGTGTGTCTGACTGATTCGTACAAACTGGTCAGTGTAAGGCTAGTCGAGACTACGTGTAGTCGGTCATGACAAGACAACCAAGCGATAGTATTTGTTTTGTGTTGAGTGGTCTGGCGAGAAAATACACACTGCCGTGGTTAGTCAAGCATGTAAATCTACTTTTAATACGCATTTTTTCTTTGCTTACAAGATCCTAGATCTAACTGCATAGACCAAGATATATCTTATCTTATCTTTTATAATACAGACGTTACTTCAAAAAAGAAGATGATTACGTCCTATGCGTCATGCATTTAGTCATGCATATTAACCAATGACTTAAATTCTGCCAAGTCACTGGTTTTCCTGGCTAGCTCAGGCAACCCATTCCGTGCTCTAATAGCACTACGAAGAATGAGTATTTGTACAAATTTGTCCTAGCAAATGGGACGAGGAATGTGTCTTTATCGTTGTGTCTTTCAAAGTATTTTATTAAATTTTGTTTTTGTATTTGAAGATTATGGTTCAGTGTTTTATGTATAATTGCTACTTTACTTTTGAGTCTTCTGTCCTGAAGGCTTTCTAAATTTAGTGGTTTTACTAAGGGTGTTACTCTACTTTGGAAAAAACATCAATTACTAAGTTATTATTGCAAAGAAAAAAAAAAGAATTATATATTCATTATCTGTAAATCAAAACACATATTATATCAAAAATTGTCAAAACCATCGGAGTTTCCCTTTAAGAATATTTCGAACATGGGACTTTTGTGATGACAGTCCGAAGCGCATACCACAATAAGAGATGCACATCGACGTGCATCATATATAGATCGTAAAATAATGAATTCATTTTGTAACTGTTTGTCAGGAATCTCGACAGGGCCGGTCCTAGCAATAGCGGGGCCCTATGCGAAACAGACTACGCAAGGCCTAGTCTGGGTAGGGATAAGCATACGTCAATATTAAGATTAAGATGCATTCGTCTTTACAATAAATTTTTATTAAATGAAAGCTGACAATGCCTTTTTTTAGTCGCGCATAGGGTTGGCACTCCAAAAGGACAATTTTGTCTATTTTTCAGGAGATTTATATCAATTTTTTAGGAGATTTTTAATTTCAGGACATTTCAAGAACTTTTTGGTATATTATGAAATTAGACCTAAAGAGATTTCCACTAGCCCAAGGATAATCAGGAAGCCGCGCAAAACCTGTTATTATATATATATATATATATATATATATATATATATATATATATATGTTACAATGTTTTAATTTAATAATTTAATTATTTATATCTAGAATTAGCTCGGGGCCTATGAAAGTGCCGGGCCCACTGCACCGGTCGCAGTGGCCTTTTGTCCGGCTCTGAATCTAGACCACTCATTTTGATAATAACAATGAAAGTGGTTCCGTAAAATTACTAAACAAGAGAGCAGAACATTCTTGAAGTAAAACTTACTAGCAGATGGGATGTAGTTAAAAAAACAACAGTTTTACTTCCGTTTCTGTATGTGTCACAAATTGTCTAGATTTAAACCTGAAGTGAAATAATATTTTTAACAGGGGAGACAATAGAATTTGGAGATCATTAGTATATTGTGATTTATTTCAAAATACTCACTTTGAATTGAATCATTCTATTTATCTATATCGTGTCGTTATATCTGAAGTATTCTTTAGAGCCTGTATAGTCTACAATTCAAGTTTGCTTGATAAAATTATTTTTCAAAAATTAACATAAGACTTTATAATGACAATTCTATTTAAAAAGCCTCGCGTTTAAATATATCATCTATCTAGAGTATTTAAAAAAAATATGTGGCAATCAATTAAAGGAATGCAGATGTAATAGTCCAAAGTCGATTCTTCCACCCCCACGAATGGACGCTACCTCCATATTTGTTCTTATAACACTAGGTAAAACTTATTTTATGAAAAAATGACTGTCAGCTATAAAGTGGTTCTAGAATTGAGATATTTTAAAAAGCTCAAAAGCAGTCTCGTTTTAAAGTCAACATTTATAGACGTGCATAAACTTCTAATTAAGGAGCAGGCTAGCTTCTCTTACCTGCCACTTGCTCAGAAGTCAGATCAATTGCCTATGAAATAAGAAAAATAATAATTGTTAATGCTGGTTAAAAGAAAGTATGTGACAAATTACAAGAAAAAGCTTAAAAATAACACTAATTACAAGAAATAGCTTAAAAATAACACTAATTACAAAAGCCGTAGTAAGCGAAATCGTCAACAGCAATATGGAGATAGCCATTCACATAGATTTGTGCATCTATTGATAATTCCGATTTGGGACTTCTGCAGCATGACCTTCGTTGTTTTTTATTCGGTTGATGGACAGACCAAACAGCCTCAGAAAATGTTTTAACAACGGCAAGTTGAGGCTTCTGTTCGATGTGTGCAAAAAGGGCGCAATGGTCCGCTTTGAGCGGCTCAGCAGCCGATCATCTCTTTCATTTCTGTAGGGGAGAGCAGGCGCCGTATGTTAAATTTTCTGCCATCGAGGAACTTCAAATAGGAATCGCTTCATTTTATTTAGCGCTGCTCCAGAGAATATTGCAAAGAGTGTCGGAGCAAGCCCACTACCCCGCTTCACACAATTCTCTATAGAGAAGTGAGCCCTAACCAGTACTGCGAGTATAAAGGATTAAGTCAAGTAATTCAAGTCAATCTTTACTAAACTGATCGATGATCGAGGAACGCATGAGACCGGCTGGTCGTTGTGCTGACCATATGATATCCCCGTTAACCGTAGGCCAGAGAAACAGATCACAATAAGATCGTCTGCCCCTTAGATCACAAGGTCTGAATAGAGAACTTTACTTTAACTATATTTTAACATAGAAATAACAGAGACGCCACAGTACACACACACACATGCAAACACATAACAAAACACGCGCATAGGCTACTTTTCAATACCACATATTTAATCTATATTCTAATTGTCTATAAATATTTCTTTATAGGGCATTAAAGTGCAGCTTGACTGGCGCATATCAATCGTAGGGCTGTCACTGCCCTGGAAGCTATACGTGATAACGCCCTGATCACAAAATCAACTCAGACAGACCTAATGATTAACCTGAAATAAACCCAACAAATGCCCCTGTCTCAAGAAGCGAGTGTAAGTAAACACGAAAACATGAAAGAAAGAACTGGATTCTCTCCCCCCACACCAACATTTATCTCCCTTAAGTTATTTATATTCATCATAAGTTCATTCAATTTTGGCTCAACGCCAGAAACCACTGGACAGAGAGAGAGGTGGGGGGAGGGAGGTCCGGAATTCAACGGTGTCAAGAAAAAAGAAAAGGTAATATTTTCTAACACTTTCATCTGTGCAGAGAAAAAAAAAGCAGGGATTGTTGATTTAGTTTTCGCATTATTATTTTATTATTTATTAATTTTATATTAAAAATCTCAAACAGAAGAAGAAGAAAAATATATTTTTGAGGTCTATACGCGACAGAATTTAACGACCCCAGAAAGGAAAACCGCATCGCCTAACTTAATATATCTTAGTTATATTATGTATTTTGTTAATTGAATTTTATAATTATTTATAATTAATGAAGCCCCCTTTAGTAGATATCCGTCAGAGAAACTGGAGATGGACAGGTCACACCCTTTGCAAGCCTGTATCCAACATAACAAGGCTAGCTATCACCTGGAATCCCAAAGGAAATAGGTAGAGGGGGACGGCCAAGGAATACATGGCGCCGCGATATGGAAGCAGATGTCAAGTAGATAGGCTAAACGTAGGGACAGTTGGAGAGACTCGCCCAGAACCGAGACGCCTGGAGGAAGCTGGATGGTGGCCTATGTCCCAGAAGGGACCACATGTAAAGATGAGACGAGATGAGCCCTTTAACAAAGTTCGTACTAATAGTTTAAACTTACTTCAAGGGTTCAAACAGTTGGAAAAGTATTTCGAAAACGGCTCTAACGATTTTTTTTTAGAAATTCGACAGTTTTATCTTTGGGGAAAAAATCACTAGCTAACTGGCAACACTGTGAAAAATCTGGTTTGACCATATAATTTTTCAGAATTTCGGCTAAAATTTTTTTATCAATGACATTGTTCCGAATGATGTTAAAAAATAAGGATTTTTTGTTGACATTTCATTATAGTACTTATATGGTTTCAGCGGGAATACTCCTGGCAATAATGGAGCATTCATAGAAAAAAAAACAGTGTGAGAAGATAACATTCGATCCGATTCGCGTCTGATCCGATCTGTTCAGATCCAAACCAAATAGACCATTAATAGCTTCAGAAAGTAGAACTTCAATTTCACAACTTTTGTTACGTTACCTATTTCTAAGTGTGAAACAAATGAAATTTTATAAACCCAAAATATACTGTTATTTGGTCTGAAAACGCCCTCATTTAACGTAACACGTGTGTGTAGCGTGCCTCGCGATGTGTACTCAGAGTGTGTTAAGACTGTGTAGGTTTATTCTAAGTTAGTAATACAAGTGACCAGCTAAGATCAGCATCGATAGTGTGTAGTTTTGGAAAAAACGTTTTAGGCTTCACATTGGCTCTGTAAAATTCTTTAGATCGACTTCGTTCTGAAAACAAGCGTGACAGACTGACTGACTGATATTTGAGAGGACAATTGATGGAACATCTTTAAAGATAGAAATACAATTTCCTGTCAAAAACGTCCTCTTTAAATGCTTAATGGGTTCAGTCAAAAACCAAAGCATTAGAATCCTCGGTAAAAAATAATATCCAATACCTGTGTAAAAGGTATGTTAGATTGAAAACATAGTTCTATCAAGAACTTGACTTTATCAGAGTATCTCTGTTACTTGAGTTCTTGTGAATTCTCAGAGACACAAGCCCAAATTTTGACACGAAACTGGCAGACGTCTACTGCTTTCAGATAAAAATGTAAACAAATCACGATTCAAAGAATCTTTAACATTTTTGAACCTATGCATTTTTAAATTACATCTACAAGTTTAGTCAGAGAATTGCACAAATGTAACAAAAACAAATGCATTGCATTGCAAAAAAAAAAAAAAAAAGCTCTACTACCAGGCATAGAATTACAAAAGAAACTATTAAAAGAAAATTGCTCATTTAACACTAAATGTATGTGTGGGGGAGGGGTTCTGACAGAGTCAGCAGTGATTCCCCAGCTTTCCAGAGAAGGACAGGGCAGGAGTGGACTGGACTAATTGATGTTTAGCTGTGCCCTTTGCTCGAGATTTTTATTTAGCAGAATACAGTTGATTTAGTGGCTATATTTATAGTACCATTGAACATAGAAATATAGTAAACTGTACAGTACGTTTATTAGCTACCGTTAACTGCGGGACTAATCTTAGATATAAATAGATTTATAGCTTGTTTATCCGTGTAACTTTATATGGTAAAAAGGAGAATTTAAGTCGATAATCGGCGGACAATGGTTGTGTCTGCGTTTAGTGTGCCAAACTATGTAGGTCGCAGCTGGGGCTGCGATGCCACGAGAAATATCGCACTCTTCATTAATCTTCGAACAAGCCTTATAAAAAGGTAAAAAGTATCTGGTCTGTGGCATTTCACATATGACGTAATATCTTATAGAGTTTCTTAAGTAAAGTTGCCAATCCCTGATGCACATAAGCGGTCACAGATTTGGACACCTGGTCGTGCAGTATACGCGCTGGACTGTCGTTTGGACTTCTCCGTGGTCCCGGGTTCATTCCGTGCCCGCTAACATCCCCTTGTGTCGTCGTCCTGCGGGAGGTTTGGACTAGGAAGTAAATTATCTTCAACTCTGAAAGAACAAGTTGTGACCAATTGATGACCAAGCAACCCTATAAACAAAGCCCTATCGTAACGATTATGGCACGGTGTGGGGTAATACGGTTTCATTGGGTAGATTGCCCTACTTACACTCGCCCCTATAAAAACGTTAACGGATCGGTGTGGGTTTTTAATTATTGGGCCGTTAACGTCTTTCCGCTTTCGTGCCGGTGTGGGATTTCCCCAATCACGCCAGAACCAACATGATGAAATCTTTATTATTAAAAAAAAAAACAATATTATGATGTTTTAAAATTTAGTATTAATTGTCTTAAAGCTAAATTTTGCTTTGAATCCTTTTAGTAAGTAATATTAAGATTTGAAAAAAAAAATAATTAGGGTTCTATTGGGGAAATCCCTAACTGGAATAGTGAAGTTTTACCTGTATGGGCCCAATGCAGACTTTTCGTAATCAAATAGTGTATGTGTGTGTGTGTCTGATTTTTTAATGTGCACACTAAAAAAATATATCTATATCTAGTAATATTTAATCACACATAGAATCTAAAGGAGAACGAATTCGTTTTTTTTTTGTTTTTTTTTCTAGATTTAGATCTAAAAAAAAAAAAAGTTTTATACATGTTAACATTTTTTTCTACCAATGAAAAAAAAGCTTTCATTTCTTTTAAGCTCGCGATATTCGGCACAAACTGGATTATTCAGTCTTCCCTCTAGAACGTACACACGTGGATCAATTTAGAGCTACCTAGATCTAGAACTAAATCTGTTTAGTCTACAAGTTATAGAGCTATAGACCTAGGTCTAGTAAATCTAGACTTTCATTAATTTAATAGATCTATTATATGAGCTGTACTTCTTGATATCATATGTTCTTCAACTCATGCCAGCACTGGCAGCAGCCATATACTAAAATCTTAAGCCTATCACAGGTACAGAGGACGAATCTCTAAGATAGTAGATTAGGTCTAGACTTAGAATAGATATCTAGATAATCTAGAATTGTAGAATGCTAAGAATCTAGAGATATCTGGCTAGATCTCTCTAGACTAGTTTTATTATAATATAGGCTACTAGATTTAGATATATATATTATATCTAGACTTGAGACCTATTAAATCTAGACCTAGACGACTTAAATGATTAACATGCATGCGTTATGACTAGATTTACTATTTAGAATAGATTCTAGATCTAGAATCTACCATGAAATGCATCTGCAGCATAGAATTAGATTTAGTTAAGGACTTACTAGATCTTAAATCTAAATCTACTACCTTTTACTTTAGGGCAGAATATTAGATTATTAGATCTATATAGTATATGCCTATCTAGTCACGTAACCATAAACTAATACTTAGACTTAGGACTTTAGTATATTAATATAATAATTATTATACTCATATTCATATAGATTTTAGTTCCAATTTAAATTTAAATAAATTTAAATTTTTTTAAAAAAAATTGACCTAGAGTGACTAGACCTATAATATAAGATATACTAAGACTTAGTAAACTTAGATCTAATAAAAGATAGTCTAGATTCTAAATCTAGAATAGATGTTAGTTGTTATTAGAAAATTTAGTAGATATAGATTAATATTTAATATATTGTTATATAGACTAATCTTTAATTTTTTCATACTATAGGCGATAGGTCATTTAGATTAAATAATTCTAGATCTAGTTATAGTCATAGATCTATAGACTTATAATCTTATAATATAGATATTTACTTTGTAGAGACTAATGTACAATCATTGGCCTACACTCCAGATCTTGACAATCTAGTCTAGAGTTTAGATTGTTAAAATTTACACAAATAAATAAAATCAAACGTTTATTTTGGTTTTAAAATCAGATATTGAGATATGTCTAGCTAAATATATATATAGTATATCAATGTAATAGACTAACGGCTAACCCTATAGCCCTATATTGACATTGTTTGTTTGTTTTTTAAATGTTCCTTCAGAGTTAAAGATATCTACTTGGTAGTGTGTAGTCTAAACCTCAAAGAGCTTAGGGAAGTGATGGCAGTTGTGGGGTATGAACCAGAAGACCATGCAGAGACCATCGAGGCGACCAAACAGTCCATCGTGCATACCACATAACCAGGTCCAGGTAGCGTTAGATCTTTATTCACCCAATACTCAATATATGTTAGATTTTATTTTTTGTAAATTTTAAAGACTCTAGGTAATAGAATTAAATAGATCTATACAGATCTAGAAATTCTAGATCTATAAACTAGACATAGATCTAGATTATCATATTTAGATCTAGCTAGAATATCTAGAGGTCTTAATACTAATTATTATATTATACATTTTTCTACAATTTGATCTAGGATTCATTCTATAGGCTTAGCTAAGGCTTAGGCTTTTTAAAATTTCATTGTGTGGAAACTGTTAAAGAAATAATTCAGTCTCATCATTAGGCTATAGCAACAGTTTTTCTTATACACCATACCATAAACATTTCAGGATTTGTCTTTATTGTAATTTTATTTTGTTTGTATTTTTTTTTTTTTAGAATGTCAGTTTTCTTTAAGGGCAGCTGAGAATAAGAATTGTCTATGTATGCACTACAGATGCTGTTCAATATCTTTTCATGAGGAAGCCTGCTCAAAAAAGTACGAAGAATAAATTACTGATCAGTGACCCCCCCCCCCCCAACCAAATGAAAATTTTAATGAGATCAAATCAATTAAATTTAAAAAATGTAAAATAAATGTTAATCTTATGAAACAATGGTCGAGACCAATATCTTCAGCTTTTTGTCATTTCACTGAGATTTAAGTTCATTATTAATTTGCATAAAAAATTATAATGAACATTTATACAATGAAAATAGGGCCTACATAGAATTGTTTTTGACCTAATGTCATTATATAGCAACAATCCTTCTTTGTATACCATACCTTAAACATTTTGTGTTTTGCCTCTATTTTTGTTTGCATTCTTTAAACATTTTTTAAGTTTTTATTTTTTTTTTTAACAGATCGCCGCATTTTTCTTTAGGGGAAGTTGACATTAATCTTTTAGATTAATAATAACCTATGCATGCAGTACAGATGCTGTTCATCATCTTTTCATAAGCAAGCCTGCTCAAGAAGGTAAGAAGAATTAAATTTTGCTTTTAGATTACTGATCAGCAATCTGAAAGAAAATTGTTAATGGGATGGAATTGATTAAATGTAAATAAAGAAATGCTATCCTAATTTTGAAATATGCTGGTTGTGGTTCTTTAAGTTTCACTGTGATCATTGTCTATTTTAATTCTAGAATAACTTTTCAGCCAACTTATTATTAAAACTACCATCGAACTCTAATTACAACAGAATATAGTTGTATTAGTAAGAGCCTGTGATAAAGTTAATATAAATAAATTGGAAAAAGTATAATATTGAATGAATTGAAGCCTAGCTAGATCTAGTCGGCCATTGCCATTGATAAAGTTAATATAAATAAATTGAACAAAATATAATATTGAAGCCTAGCTAGATCTAGTCTGCCATTGCACTTTTAGCATAGTCAAATACCAGTGCCACATTTGCTGACACCAATTCATAACATTTAATTTAAGGACAAGATTGAACTCCAAATTTTGAAATACCATTAATTTTTGTGTTGCTTAATAGGCTTTAGAAGCAACCTAATTTTTTAGCACCATTTATCATCAAGGGCTGGAAATATAACCGTTAAGTAGTATGTCCACATAGATAAATGTAAGGTCTTCTGATGTTTAATTGTTAAATTTTTTTTATTATTAATACAGCTTGAAGGTAGTTTTGCTACATGACTATAATTCTTTTTTTTGTTTGTTTGTTTGTTCCAGCTGCTGTATGGAAGTCAAAATATGAATTATTGCCACCAGTCTTGAAGTCAGCTTGTAAAGAATGCTAAGAATTGAATGAAAATGCTGTCTTGGTATCTTGTTTGTGCTGTTATATTTGTCTTTTGTGTTGGTTAATTATTCCATGAATAAAAAAATTAAAAAAGTTAATTGTGAAAGTTTGATTTTAAGAATGAATGATCAGAGCATGCAAGTCTTATATAGTACATTACCAAAAATTGTATTGTTTGCTAGTGTTCAAACCAAAAAATGTAATATAACATGTCCATTACTTTATAAATATGTTGACATTATAGCTAGATGTATTATAGAGATCATGCACTGATTCAATTATTCATAATAATTTCCAAACAATTATGTCAAATAATACTATTGCTAGATCTAAATCATCAGTGTGAAAGTAGACCTATGTAAAAGGTTATAAATCTCATACTAAGCCATTGAGCTGCATCTGAACAAAAAGGGCATTATAAACAAAAAATCACTAATGAATTTGTTTTAAACTTCAGTATTGAAAAACATTAAAGATTATCCCTAATTAAGCCATAATAAAATTTAATGACTGAACCATCGGAGACAGTATTTGCATGATAATACCTAATTGAGCCCTAATAAATATTTCAGTTACTAAACTATTAGGGCCAGCATCGGACCGATAATGGCACAATAAGGGTTATCCCTAATTGAACCCTAATAAATATTTAAGTTACTAAACCATTAGGGCTAGCATCTGACCGATAATGGCACAATAAGGGCTATCCCTAATTGAGCCCTAATAAATATTTTAGTTACTTAACCATTCAGGCCAGCATCGGACCGATAATGGCACAATAAGGTTCTCAATAGACTTTTTTTTAAATTACTTAATCGTAGTAAAGTAAAGGCGCTTGGACGTTGTGCTGGCCACATAACACCCTCGTTAACCGTAGGCCACAGAAACAGCAGATGGCCTTTACATCATTTGCCCTGTAGATCACAAGGTCTGGAAGAGGAACTTTACTTTTTTTCAATTACATCATCGTAGTCAAATGTTTGGCATGTCATGTTCACTTCTGCTTGTTTTGTTTGGCATGTCATGTTCACTTCTGCTTGTTTTGTTTGGCATGTCATGTTCACTTCCGCTTGTTTTGTTTGGCATGTCATGTTCACTTCTGCTTGTTTTATTTGGCATGTCATATTAACTTCTGCTTGTTTTGTTTGGCATGCCATGTTCACTTCTGCTTGTTTTGTTTGGCATGCCATGTTCACTTCTGCTTGTTTTGTTTGGCATCGCCTTGCTAGAGCTCCTCAGATTTTACAAAAGCCTCCATTTTGTATTCCTCAAGCTCTTAAAGTGTAGGATACTTCTTTTCGTGATTTGCACTGATAACTACAAAAAGAAACCATTTTATTGCGTTGGGAATTCCGAGAGAATATGAATGAATACATGAATGTACAAGAACGAAGCAAAAGCATCAGACGACGGAAGTGCTGGCAGAGTAGCGCCCCCTATTCTCTCCACCTCTCTCCCTTCCCCGCACATCCCCACACACACACACAAAGAAAGGGGGGAATGACTGACAAGTAGTCAAAGATAGGTGGCGTAACAAATAGATCGCGATCATCAGCTAAACAGAGAATGTCTCCGTGACGCCAGGTGGAGCTAGCTACAGACTTAGAAAGAGGCATTATAGTAGAGAGGGTGGGAGGGGAAAAGGAGGAGCGGGAGTTGATGGTATCACTACCCAGGGGAAGGAAATACAGCAGATATTTTTTTATGTTGTAAAAGTTTTTAGTGAGTGTCAAAAAGCAGGTTCAGATTAGGACTTTGATCTTTACTAGTCAAACACAAAGGGTATGTACTGGTAAATACGAGGTCAATACAATATTAAATAAGAAATGTAAAAAAAAGGTTATATTAAGCGTACTTGTATCGCTTAGTTTGGATGAATCATGTAATTAAATTTGTAATAGATCTAGACTAACAATGAAAAAGCATTTATAAAAATTAAAAAAAAATGGGGAGGGTGGACGACCTGCATTCATGGCTCAAGCCTTCTCAGACTTCTCAAGCCAACGTGTTAACCACCCTGCTAGTGTAGAGCTTATGATTATAAAAGATTGTATAGTTATCTATTGTTTCTATAGTCTCGTCCAATTTCTCAGGTTTGTGTTCACTAAGACTCAGACGACGAATTATAAAGGGAACTAATTCAGCTAATACCACCACGTCAATTACAATTCAATTTCTTCCTTTGTTCGAGATACCAAACAAAATGATTTATTATCGATAGTTAATTAAATAATTGGTTGGTTTTTTAAATTATTGATTCTTGCGTGGTTAGCTTAAAAAACAAGATTACAAAGACAGTTTGTGTGGAGACACAAACTCAAAATCGGCCCAACGAAGTTATACACCCATGCGAGTAAAAAGGCTGGTTTCAATTTTTTTCAGAAAGAATATCATAATGAAATGCGAGCAGACCAAGAGTTAGGCGAAAGTGAAGTTAGATGTCAGCCTGACCTAACTGATTCCATACTACATATAATGATCATCTTATTGATCTAATTGTTTTGTATAGGGTCATCCTTTTATTCATAGCCTCATTTGGAAATAGCATTTCGCAATAAATATTAATTTTTAAATCCTTAGTTTCAGTGTGCTATCATTCTGTGAATCATAGTGTGCTATTAGAAACTACTTATTGTTGTTTTAAATTATGTTCCATATATATGCATATTAAATAGATTTTTTATCTTTGAAAAAAAAAGTAACTTTTTTTTTTTTTTTTTTGTAAATGTAGTGGCTAGTTTGGTGGAACTTACATAACTTAGCAATACATTTGAAATTTATTTTGTTTTACAAGAAATCTAAAACCGTTTGCATAAATATGTTTAAAATATGATAAATAGATATGTCCCTACATAATTGCCTCCTATGTTTGTTACTATTAATAGTGAATAGTTGTAAAAATGGTGTATTTTTATGAAAATATTGCTTGCTTGTTGATTTAAAAAAAAATATTTTTTCACTTTCAGAAAAGAAAAAAGTAGCCGTTGCATCAGAACTTTGAAAGGTCTAAAATATCATGATGTCTGATTTTCAATATCTATTCTAGTTTACGAGATCTAAACGGGACGGACGGACAGACATTCCACACATAATTAATAGCCTCTTTTCCCCTTTCGGGGGCCGCCTAAAAAATGCGCTAAATTTCATCTTGATCCGAGATTGGGTGTGGAAGAAATAACGTGTACAAACTTTTTACCAGACGGACAGACAAACAGACTGAGTTCATATAAGCTATGTAAATAAGAAGTGAATACAACTTAAACGTAAAAAAAAACAAAAAAAAACTTCCTAATATTAAGTAACTGACTATTGTTATGGGTCACCCGCTGTGCCTGTCACATCTCTCATTATCGCTTATCTCCCATCATGTGTTACATTTTCCTTATAAAACAAAATTAACTATTTACGACTAATTGATTCTTTTTTTTTTATGTGTTGTCATCGACAATGAATAATTGTGCAAAGTTTCAACTTGATCCGAGCATGGGAAATGGGTGTAAAAGATTTTGACCAGACTGACAGATAAACAGACTTGATATAAGCTCAGTAATAACAATAAAATAAAACATTTATAAAAATGAATTTTAAAAACGGGAACGACCTGAACTCGACATTGTGAGCTAAAACCTTTTCATGCCTCTCAATCCAACGAGGTAACCACTCTGCTAGCGAATAGTCCAACAACATGGAAGATTGTTTGGTTATCAATTGCTTCTTTTTCATGTTTGTTCACTAAGCCTGAGACGGCAGCCCAATATAAAGGGGACTAATTCAGCTTATACCACACTTCAGTCAAGTACTATTTCATTTCCTTGATTGAGATATCAAACAAAGTAATTTATTAACAATAGTTAATTAACTACTTTGTTAATTTTTTTTATTGATTCTTGTGCTGTCGGGTAAAAGAAATAATTGTTCAAAATTTCAGCTTGATCCGAGATTCGGTGTCGGACAAATAACGTGTACAAACCTTTGGCCAGACAGACAGATACACAGACAGACAGAGTGAGAGTGAGCTTTGTAAAAAAAAACAACTAGAGTCATATGTCTTAACACAAACACGATGGAAAGATTGACCAGTCACACTCAACAGATTGACCAGTCACAGTCAACAGATTGATCAGTCACAGTCAACAGATTTATCAGCCACACTCAACAGATTGATCAGTCACAGTCAACAGATTGATCAGTCACAGTCAACAGATTGATCAGTCACAGTCAACAGATTGATCAGTCGCAATCAGCAGATTGATCAGTCGCAATCAGCAGATTGATATGTCACACTCAGCAGATTGATATGTCACACTCAACAGATTGATCAGTCACAGTCAACAGATTGATCAGTCACAGTCAACAGATTGACCAGTCACACTCAACAGATTGACCAGTCACACTCAACAGATTGACCAGTCACACTCAATAAATTGACCAGTCACAGTCAACCGATTGACCAGTCACACTCAACAGATTGACCAGACACACCCAACAGATTGACCAGTCACACTCAACAGATTGACCAGTCACACCCAACAGATTGACCAGTCACACTCAACAGATCGACCAGTCACACTCAACAGATTGACCAGTCACACTCAACAGATTGACCAGTCACACCCAACAGATTGACCAGTCACACCCAACAGATTGATCAGTCACACTCAACCGATTGACCAGTCACACTCAACAGATTGACCAGTCACACTCAACAGATTGACCAGTCACACTCAAAAGATTAATCAGTCACACTCAACAGATTGATTGGAGACCAATCGTTACAGAAGGCCTGAACACTGACCTGCGAAGTCGCAACCTGTGGGCAGTTTAGACCAATAGCGCGTTGTTCCGTCACAGTTTGTGACTTCGGACCTGTGACGTGGAACTAAATGTAAAGAATGTAAACTGCAACTAAATGTAAAGGACATAATTCATCACTTAATGTTAAGGAAGGGAACTGACACTTAATGTAAATGATGCAAACAGGAACAAAATGTAAAGAGTTAAACTGTTACTAAATGTAAAGAGTTAAACTGTTACTAAATGTAAAAGGTGTAAACAGAAACTAAATGTAAAGCTTGTAAACTGTCACTAAATGTAAACAGGAACAAAATGTAAAGGGTTAAACTGTTACTAAATGTAAAGGGTGTAAACAGGAACTAAATGTAAAGGGTGTAAACAGGAACTAAATGTAAACGTTGTAAACTGACACTAAATGTAAAGGATGTAAACAGGAACTGAATGTAAATAATGTAAACTGGAACTAAATGTAAAGGATGTAAACATGAGCTAGATGTAAAGGATGTAAACTGTCACTAAATGTAGAGGATGCATCCAGAGGTTGATGTGTTAACCTCTGGTTCAAACAAATACTGGTATTGTTGTCCAAATCAAGTTGCAGCTGCCTGGTCTAGATGGTGGTAACACAGACCAACAGTCTAACACAGTGAGATTGCTGAAGATCGTTGGAGTTTGAGAAACAAAGGGACATAATAGACTTCTGTCTCGCAATTTGAAGGCGTATTTGTTTTCAGACATTCCAGAGCTATCTTTTGGTCTGTATTTGCCTTTTTTTTTTTAAACAAAAACATTCTGAAGATGTTTTGCACTTCTTATTGTGGACTATTTAATAAATGGAGTGAAAACTGTATTTTATCAAATGCCATACTCATGACGAACGAAACTATTTATAGAATAAAAATAACAAGGAGGATAACTCGTAAAATAGAAGTCCAGTAATAATTCCCCTATTCTCACCCTTGTCAGAGTTTAAGTATAAAAAAAAAACAAAAAACATTTCATTGCCTTCAAATAAGCTTTTCACTTTCATAATATAGAAATTAGGGCCGGTCCTACAGATTGCGGGGCCCTATGCGAAACGGATAGGGCGGGGCCTATTCTGGGTTGTGATAAGGATAATAAGTGAAAATTAAGATTTTGTATTAGAAAATAAATTAGTCTTTGCATTGTATTCCTACCTTTCTAAGTAAAAAATCGCTGTCAAATTAGCTTTAAGAGCCATCTACGGTTGATAGTAGTTTTTCAACAAAAAGCTGATAAACATTCAGATATGCAATTTAGATTTACTATCCTCTAGCAAAATATTGCTTGTTTTTAAGAGATTGAGAGATTTTGATCTCTATTTGTATTTGTATTCAATTAAGACTTTGAACTTCTCGTTTTGTTTACAATTCGCCTTTTTATTACATTTATATTAAGTGAAAGCTGACAAAGCCGTTTTTTTTTTTATTTCTAGTAGGATATGCGTTTTCCATTTGGAATGACACTGCGAAATGACAATGTTGTCTCTTTTTAAGGAGATTTGCAGTTTTCAGAAGATTTTTAACAATTTCAGGAGATTTTCATTACTTCTTCGTATATTTTACAATTTCAGGAGAATTCCAGAAACCTTTTAATAATAAGTTAAAATGTTGAATTTTAATAATTTACATCCTTTGCGCGGGGCCTATAAGACCGGCCCTGATAGAAATGCTTTTTGTTTTCTTCCGGCCTGAAAGGTGTTTCGGGATTTTACTAAACGGACGATCACTTGCACAGTTATTGATGCTAATAGTATCAGTTCGGGGGGTTGTTTATTTTTGTTGTTTTTTTTTACATTCGTGTTTAAATCTGAAGTTCAATCAACTTTTCTTGCTGAACACATTTATTTCAGGAATGAAAGACGCCTCTTTTTTTGTTTTATGTCGGCACACATGCGAGTTGAAAACATCCACTTGCCGGATTTAGGCTCTGAGTTTGATATAACTATGGAAACAAAAATAGTACACGTATTCCAAGACGTAACAGGTTGATATTTTATACATAACTAACCTGATATGACCCGCGGCCTACGGGCCTTAGTTTGGCTATTACTGATCTAGTGGATTGTATTTAGACCTATGTCAACCGTGGTGAATGTTCCCGTCACATTTTTGTATATATATTTTGCCACGAAAATGAAATATTGATATCGAATTTAAAATACCGTGAGACGGGTTTACCCGATTTGTTAAAAAGTTTCTTTCTTTAATAGAGATAAATTACGTTTTTTTAATGTTTTGTTTTAGGACTTTCCTGTCGTGGAGGTGGGATTAAATATACACTACGATCTCTGCCATGATGAAAGGAACATTTAAGCCAAGTTTTATCAATATTGATCAAACGGTTTTGATTTCTATGCGGGATATACAAACATACAACATACATACATACATACATACATACATAATAAAAAGGCTAGTCTTCGAGTTTGAAGATTAGTTAGGAATGCAGTATTTCCCGTGGCTGCGCAGTCCCAGCTGTGACCTACATACATACATACATACATACATACATACATACATACATACATACATACATACATACATACATACATACATACATACATACTTACATACATACATACATACATACATACATACATACATACATACATCTGTGGCATTTTACGTCTCGAGAGACGATCTTTTCCCTTTGCAACTTCTTGTGTGACTAAAGAGGCCAATCCTTGCGATCGCAGGTTGGGCATATATAATCACCAGGCGCCGTTGCATTTTCACCCTTCTTTCTGCTTCTGTTGTGTATGGCATCTGCAATCTTTGACCCTTCCTTTATGCTCTCTCTCAATGAGGATCTGTCCAGTGCCACCTCATCCCAGTTGCCAGTGTCGATTTTGAAGAGCTTCATGTCGCGTTTGCATACATCCGTATAACGTAAAAGTGGGCGACCAGCGGCTCTCCTGCCTTCTATTAGATCGCCATACAGGATGTCCTGTGGAAGTCGACCTTCTAACATTCTAAGAACGTGGCCAAGCCAGCCAAGGCGTCTGCTGCTGATAACAGAGCGGATGTCCTGGCACCCTGCTCTTTGTAGCACTTCCTCATTGGTTATCTTATCTTGCCACCTTATTTTAAAGATCCGCCTTAGGCATCGGAGGTGGAAAACATTCAGCTTTTTTTCCTGCCATGAGTAGGTTGACCATGTTTCACTTCCGTACAGCAAGGTGCTCAACACACAGGTCCGGTAGACTAGGGCTTTAGTACTGTTAGTCAGCAATATGTTGTCCCAGACTCTTTTCTGCAGCCGTGACATGGTGGCCATTGCCTTGGCTATCCTGTTGTTTATGTCTTTATCCAGTAGAGTGTTGTTGGATATGATGGAGCCAAGGTAACAAAAGTGATCAACAATTTCTAGTGGTTGGCCATTAATGCTTACTTGAGGTGCAGTGTTTGTGTTTTGGACAAGTATCTTAGTCTTGCTTTGACTGATGTTTAAGCCGAACTTCTGGCATACATACATACATACTTACTTACATACATACATACATACATTCATACATACATACATACATACATACATACAAATTATGACGCAACAGACATGCAAATATTATGATGAAACAGTGTAGAATGTGGGGTTACAAATTCTCTAAGAATATGACGTAACAGATATTTCAAGCGTCTACATTCTCCTATTCTATTATCATTCATCTCACTTGTTTAGACGCTCGTGAGAATTAATTGTTTCGTTACCTCACCAATGTATATTTAAACTTTTGTTGTTTTTTTTAAAATATATTTTATCCCATTCACATTACACAAGCTCAAAGCTTACACCCACGCATCCAATAAAATAAATGGACAATTTGTTTGGCTTCTACCCACACAGGTAATACCAGTTCTCAATGTCTACCCTGTCACTGGACACCAACCTTTACATTTTAACAAAGTTCAGCTCTACACTTAAACTAACCCACGTGATACCCAATGTGATCTCATTGCTATTTTTAAATCATATTTGAATGTAAATCATCGAAATGAAAAAAAAAGTGAGCAAAACGAAGGGACCTTTTTTTATTAAAAGAACAGGACATTTATTAAACATAAAAGGAGATAACAATAATAAGGCTCCTAGTCCGAAGATTAAAGAGGAATGCAGTATTTTCCCTGGCTACGCAGCCCCAGCTGTGACCTACATATTTTGCCACATCCAGTGCAAGCCTAACCATTGTCCGCCGGTGGTCGATTAAGATTTTCTTTTCGACGTCTACGTCTGTCCTCGGCAGCAGATTTTCTTTTGGTCTCAAATGTGTATCTCATTTGTGAGTGACCTCCAGCTGTCTCGTTCTGAAGCCGTATGCGATCAGGTGCTCAATTCTATGTCAGCTATGGCGCCTTAGCTGGTCTTTAAAGCATTTAAGTGGGGCACCTCTGTTAGGTCGACCACCTTTAAGCTCACCATCACCAAAAAGACTGCTTTTGGCATACGTTCGTCCCCCATACGGGATACGTGTCCTGCCAAGCGTAACTGTCGAATCATAAGAATTCCCTCTATAGTCTCTACTGTCCATACCGGCGTCCGCAAAGGACATCGCTGTTTGTAGAAGGAGATAGAAAGAAACAGCGAGCCTTATTTTTTATACGGAAATTAAAACTGATTCTTTTGTCACGTGTTATCCATGAAACTCCAGCACTTGTCTCTTAGCTTTTTTTTTTATCTTTGGTACGGAGAGGAAAACAGAACAATATAGGCTAGTGCAGTGCATGCCATACAGCAGTAAAAACTTATCAGCGAAGTGAATTGATAATGTGATGTTCAATCTTAACAAGAAAACAGGTTTTAAAAAAAACAGAAAAACTTGAGTACACTCCTTACTATGAAGATTCTATTTCTTGAAGAAAAACACAGAACATGTGAATGAAATAAGTGGTGGGGGAATAAAAAAAAAAAGTGGTAACGGGAATATCCAAAGTCTATTTTTAGTCTGCCATAGTTGCGATTCTGGCAGACAAGATAAGAAAATGTAGAGAGCAGATAGGTTTACACATTCCAGTAGACCAAGATAGGTATGACATAATCAGATATACAGTACAGAGAGAGAGAAACAGAGAGAGAGATGAGGGAGTAAAAGAGAAATGAAGAGAGAAAAGAGAGACGGGGAGAAAGAATAGGAAGAATGAAAGAGAAATAAAAAGAGGAGGAAAAACGAGAGATGGGGGGGGGGAGGAGAAAGTAAGAGAAATGACGAGCGAAAGAATTTTAAAAAAGTAAGCAGAGAGAGAGAGAGAGAGAGAGAGAGAGAGAGAGAGGAGGAAGAATGAAGGAGTAAAGGAAAGTAAGAAGTCGAATGAAGAGAGTGTTTGCAATTAGACAATGAGATAAATCCTTTAGAAATAGGCCTAACCCTGACTAACTCACAATCTATTTCCATCTGCTCAAATATAGACGAGAATCTCTGTCATTTAGAAAATAGATCTAGCTACAATTCAAAGATCAAAATATTTTTGTATCAAACAAATGGATTGAAATTGCATCAATTATTATTTTGAATCTATCGTGTAATTAATGTTAATAGATCGATAGTCTAGAAATAGATAGATTGATAGATAGATAGATAGATAGATAGATAGATAGATAGATAGATAGATAGATAGATGGATGGATGGATGGATGGATGGATGGATGGATGGATGGATAGATGGATGGATGGATGGATGGATGGATGGATGGATGGATAGATAGATAGATAGATAGATAGATAGATAGATAGATAGATAGATAGATGGATGGATGGATGGATGGATGGATGGATGGATGGATGGATGGATGGATAGATGGATGGATGGATGGATGGATGGATGGATGGATGGATGGATGGATGGATGGATGGATGGATGGATGGATGGATAGATAGATAGATAGATAGATAGATAGATAGATAGATAGATAGATAGATAGAGGGCTTTATGTAAATTAGCATTTTTTTTATTGTCGCGTTTTTTTCCCCTCTATTTCTAAATTATCTTTTAGATTAACTAACAGAAGCACCTCTTGCCGAAAGAAAGCATAATTCACAACAGGCCAGGCAGATGCACGAGAAATCTAATTACAGCGGGCAGATTTTTCCTGAAGATAGAACGCTTCTAGTCAGAACTAGTCTGTTTTACAGAAAGCATCAGAACATACAGTGTTATAGGATCGGGTTTTGTGAGATTCGAAACTATTGAACTGTGACTAGATCAGGGTAAATAATTCGTTCTTATTTACATTGATCTATGACCCACACCATTTTGGTCAGTGTGTCGGCCACATGACATCATCGTTAACCGAAGGCCACAGAGACAGAGGATCTTTACATTATTAGCTCAATGGATTGTTAGGTCTGTAAGGGTCACTTTAGTGTACTTTACTTATTGTCTTAATGTGGTTTTTTAAAACGCATTTAATCCAATGATGTGGGGGGGGGGGAATCTACACGATAACTAAACAATATCAAGGTCGCTAAACTAAACAATGCCAAGGTCGCTAAACTAAACAATGTCAAGGTCACTAAACTAAACAATTTCAAGGTCGCTAAACTAAACTTCCATGTTGCCAATTTTAAAAAAAAAGCTACGAAAAGAATGTGAGTACACAAATTATGATTCAATTTAAAAAAAACAAAAAAGCATCAACAAAGCTTTTCAACGCTTCAACGCTCGGTTCACTGGTGGGTGGGTGTGTGTGTGTGTGAGTGTGTGTGTGTGTGTGTGTGAGTGTGTGTGAGTGAGTGTGTGTGTTTCTATGGTGGCGGTGGGAAGAGGTTACCGATTGGTTGTGAACGGTACAATATAGGTGGCATTGTCACTTTTTTAGTTAGGGGGAGACGACTACAGAACGTAGGACCAGAGGGTTATTACCTTGTTGAGTTTGATATTGTTAAATAATATTTCTAGTACATTTATTTGATTTCTTATAAAGTTGAAATTGTCTCCATTATAAATAAATAAATAAATAAATATATATGTATATTTAATTCTCTTCATTGCTCAACCATTTCTGACACCACCAAGAAGTCATGGAAAGATTACTCTTTTATTTCTGCAAGTCGGACTATGGAATTGCCCCAAATAATTTATAACAGCCAAAAAAAAAAGGAGGGAGGGGGAAGAACAAGTACTATCATCTCCTGCATTTGTCATCATCTCCATATTGTGCTCTAAAGCAATTTCACCAATCTGACGAATGCACCTCAGTCGAGGGCATCGATAAGATGCATGAGAGACATGTCCTAACTTGTCTTTATTTATCCGCAGCCTCCCTCAGGTGTCTGCCTATTTAACCGGCCTATGTGCTTAGTGCTATTCAGCACTGCACTTGCCTATTTATCGGATCAATTGCCTATTGCCCTCGTACTTAGTGCTATTCAGCACTGCACTACTGCATATTTGATATTGAGTATCATCTCCTGCATACGTGGATCTACTCAACTCTACTACTTGGCGCTATCGGATCTACTTGCCCGCCTATTCGACAGCCCACCTGTCAACTTATTAGGTGCGACGTCCCTATAGACCAAGATCTGTGCGAGACGTCATTGCCACGCCAAACCCTCTGCAACCCACTAGACTTATCCTGTTAACTACGCTGCCCACGGCAGATCAGCTCTGCCCGCAGTAACCTTGTGCGCACGGTAGCCGGCCACCCGCAATAACTGTGCCCACTACAGATATCAGAACTTTGGATTGAGACTCCACAAGAACTGTATCTCCGGCGTCCCTCTACCCGCTAGAGAGCCACCTCCAGCTGCAGAACCTCAAGCCAGGACACAGCCAGCTGCGACCCAAGCAGGACAACCAGCTAAGTTCAGAAGACAAAGTGACACACTCTCTTATTAAGTGCAAGAGTGATGATTAGATTTATTATAATTATTGATTAGAGATAGATGCAAACCCTCCCCCTTTTTATTCTTTTATGTAAATATTTATGTAAATAAATATTCTTCATATTTTTAACTTTGTATCTCTCGTTCATTGCTTGTCTCGTTGCGTGCCTGCTCCCGGGTTGGTTTAAAAAATAATCATCCCCTAGACATTAAACGCGCCAAACACAAGTCACTTTCCCCAACCTGTCACAGATGTGCACCTAAGTTTACTGTTATGTATGTTGATTGGGAGCCGCTTATTATTATAGTTGGTTCTCTCCCTATCAGGAAATCCTGAATCCATTCATGACATGAACCAGCATTGCTAAAGTATTTTTAAGCAAGCTATGGCGGGGAACTTTGTCAAATGCCTTAGAAAAGTCTCGAATAAAATGGCGTCTATTGGCTCGTTATTCCCCTTGTTTCTTTCTATTCGAGTAACAACTAGTTGGGTTTCACATGACCTATATCACATGACCTACATTTCACATGACCTATATTTCACATGAACTATATTTCACATGACCTACATTTCACATGACCTATATTTACTAGTGATTTTAGTTTCGACTTTTTTACGTACTCTCTCAATTCTTTCAATCTTAGAGATTAGGAAATGACTGATTGACTTGAGCGACTTCGTGGGAAAAATCATGAGCTGACTACAATGGAAACTCTTGTTTGACCGTTATATATTTTCGAAAATATTTAATCACCTTAAATTTGACTTAGATCTGTGTCTTTTTTTTATTCCATATGCTAGGAACATATCGTACAAATTCTCCTTCCTCCCTAGTGCCATTAGAGAAAAGAAATGGTTGCGTGAGTCAGGCATGAGAAAAAAAAACAAGGACTTAGCTGAGTTTAATTCACTAATTAACACGACGATTAACATGCATGACAATATTAACATAGGAAAGGCGAAGAGCGAAGTTATCTTCTCTTTTGAAGTCACGTCTGTAATCTTGAAGATAAGAGAACTGTTCCAAATAACGTCAAAGAAACATTTTTGTTTTGATACATTACATCTCACGGCTTTAGCGGGAATTTCCACACTCGACTCAAATGTTTCATTGTATTCACTAAAAGAAACGTAGAGTTCCCTTTTCAAAACCTTCTGATCTTTAGGGCAGATCATGTAAAGGTCATCTATTTCTGTGGCCAGCACAACGACCAACCGCCTTAGCAAATTCCCCTAAGTAGTGTCGGGTACCCATTAGAGCTGGGTGGACTCGAGGCGCCCAAAGATCCCGAAATTAAAAATTCCAGTTTTAACCAGGACTCGAACCTGGGACCCCCATGTTCGGAAACCAAGCACCTTACAGCTCAGCCACAGAGTTGCATAAGTAATTAAATAGACAAACAAGAATACTTTTGTAAATATAAAAAGAATTATTACAATGACTAGAATGAGAAATCATAGACATCAGATTCATAAAGTAGGAATTGGTTTCTTAACAAAACTACTTCTACCCTAATAATTGAACAATAGATGTTCCATACTCTTGAATCATTATGATTTGGATTTTACGAGAACAATTAGTTATAATTGGGGTTATTGTCGTCTACATAACTTCTTTAAAATGTCTTCATGGTGTCTAGAAAATATTTACAAAAGCCCTTAAAGAATAATTTATTTTAAGATTATGAAGTGTCAAATAATTAGCAGACGACACTGATAAACCGTTAACACGTGTTATCTTAGAATAATAGATAACACGTGGCTAATATCGCACGTGGCTAATGATCTCGCGAGATTCTCCGCTGGGTTACTACAAAATCGTGAACTAAATGTTTACGTGGCAGTAACGAAATAACTCAAAGGACTAGTACAGCATGTGGGCAGGTTTGGAATGGGCGGGGAAATGGGGGCGGATTGGGGGGAAAGCACACTGAGCTAAAGTACTTTCAGAAAAAAAAAAAAAAAAACTTACTAAATTTAAGTGTACCATGTTTTGATGTGCGTGTGTGTGCAAGAAAAAAACACACACAAAAAGGTTTGTCTTCGAGACCCAAGATTAATGATGAGTGCAGTATTTTGCGTGCCAAAGCACCCCTAGCTGCGACCTACATATATTTTGCCACATCCAACGCAGACATGACCATTGTCAGCCAGTGGTCGATTAGATCCTCTTTTCGCAGTCTACATCTGTCCTCGGCAGTAGATTTTCTTGTGGTCTAAGAAATAAAGGAGAATGGAAAAAGAGTTCCGGTCCAACTTCTTGACAAATTTTCGAAGCTACGAAATTTAAAGCAGCAGCAAAAAAAGCTTCTACAAAATCTATTGTCGCAAAGTTCTAAATCTTCAAGAGAGTACTACAGTGTCACCACCCTTTTTAGACCTAAGGGCAAAATACACATGCTAGTCTTATGTCATGGGTCGCATCGACTCCAAGAGCATTGGTCGAATACAAAATTAACTGAACCTGTTGGCAAGATAGTCGAGTTACAGGATAGCGATGCATCACCTGCCGGACGTGGCCCTCGAGTCGTAGTTTGGAATCACTTCTGTAATGGCAATCTTTCGATTCTGATTCCCCAGCATTAGATCACTTGTGTAAAACGAACATAATGTATGGTAGAGAAACAAAATGAGATTCGAACTCTGTCTAGTAGAACTCTAACCCATAATCATTAAGACGTTTCAATGGCGCGAATTCAAATTCTGCGACTTGATTGATGACCTCTCATTCATTACGTGTCCACTCCAATTCTGCGATTTGATTGATGACCTCTCATTCATTACGTGTCCACTCCAATTCTGCGACTTGATTGATGACCTCTCATTCATTACGTGCCCACTCCAATTCTGCGACTTGATTGATGACCTCTCATTCATTACGTGTCCACTCCAATTCTGCGGCTTGATTGATGACCTCTCATTCATTACGTGTCCACTCCAATTCTGCGACTTGATTGATGACCTCTCATTCATTATGTTTCCACTCCAATTCTGCGACTTGATTGATGACCTCTCATTCATTACGTGGCCACTCCAATTCTGCGACTTGATTGATGACCTCTCATTCATTACGTGTCCACTCCAATTCTGCGACTTGATTGATGACCTCTCATTCATTACGTGTCCACTCCAATTCTGCGACTTGATTGATGACCTCTCATTCATTACGTGTCCACTCTCTGTTGTCTAATTAAACATAACAATGAAACGACACAATGGTGATGCTGTTGGTTCTAGTTTTGTCAAAGGGTACAACCGTGTGTTTGTGTCTTGTGGTTCAACATTCGCGTGGCTTGTCACAGCCAATCATAGTCTTAGGTTTACGTCGAGTCCAAGTGCTGACTTCGTGTTCTAGGTACTTAGCTCTACAGTGATGGTAAATGTTCTGTTCAGTTAGATTACTTCAAGACATGCAACTCTTGTGCATTGAGACCGTCTTTATGAGTGTCTGTCTGTGTCTTAGTGTCCTACTTATACGTGTGTCTTTATCTAAAAAAAAAATACCAAGCTAATACGAAGTGTAGTTGTATCAATTAATTTGAACCAGTCATGTAATTAATTTTGTAATATATCTAGAACAATAACAATAAATCTATGCAATTATAAATATTTTACCCGCTGTTTTTGTTTAGAGCTATTTCATGTTTTTAAATGTCTCAATACGCCCTGATCCTATCACTTATCTGGGAAAAGGGAAAGGGCTAAAGAAAGAGAGATGGCGAGGTGAAGTGAAACTGTAATCACTTTTGAAAAGCATTAAAAAAAAAAAGAAAGAGGAGAACGACCTGAATTGGAATTCTTGACTCAAGCCTCCTCAAGCCGACATTCTAACCACTCTGCTAGTGAGGTGTTGGCGGGTGAGTGGGTGGAGTGGGGTGGGGGTGGGGGGAATTGGGAAACAATTAGATCTTCTAACTATGAGTAATTGCAGACAGTTATAAATAGATTTAATTAAAAGGAAAGTCAATTGACCTAGCTGCTGCCACCAATTATATTTCACATGCTATTAAAGTCTATTCCCTGACTAGATTTCAAAAAAAGATTTTATATTTCGCCCGACAACACCGTCTAGTCAATAACTTCCGGTCCTTACAAACAAAATTATTTCTGGATTTATTTCCAGTCCCTCTCATCCCCCCCCCCCACCCTTTTTCGTTCTCGATCCCATTGTTTCTTAGTTTAATTGCACTAGTACTGAACGTACTCACACCTGCTGGCGGACAGGGTTGAGACGGTGGCAAGAGAATCACAGAATCAATTCAGCTTCTAGTGGCAAGGGTGACAGATTACCTGGTCTAGACTTCAAGCCAGGTGTGGGAGTTAGGATTTACAATTATCTTTTTTTGTCTTCAATTTTTTGTTCTTCATAAAGTAGGTGTCAAGTAATTGGTATTAATTTGTATGCGTAATATTTAAGACATAGGCGACACTTTGCACTTTGGAATGCAAATTGGATCAAAATTCAAAATGTTAATTTTTTTGAATGTTTATTTTAAGATGTATAAAAATACTAGTTTGTGGTGGCGATAGTACGACATATTGCATTCAGTTGAGTTGTCAAACACTAGAAGAAGTTGACTCATTTAAATACAGTAGAACGTCGTTTATCCGACTCAATTGGGACCGGACACCGTTCGGATACGCGATTGTTCGGATAACCGAAAACCGAAGCGATCCATGCAGTATATGCAACCGGACACTATACGAATATTGAAAATCATCACATGCGGGACACGTGCGTGAAGAACGAGCAAAATAGGTGACAAATGTCGCAATTTTACCTTTATTGTGGAAAATAATCACTTATTTTTCGTATTCATACAGTATATGTGCATCACAGTACATGTGGTTGATAAAAAAAATAAAAAATAAATAAAAACTGGTACGGATATTTGACGCTCCGGATAATAAACGTTCGGATAAACGACGTTCTACTGTAGCTAGAGTCAAACATAACAAGATGGTGGATCCATCAAAGAGATACAAATCTGTTAAAAATTGGCATCCGCTGCCCTATGGAGATGGAGGAGAATCTGGAAGAGTAACATCAGTTTCCAAGTCAAATTAAAACTGTATTCTTGGCTAGCGGAATGCCACTCCAATAGTATACTTCTATATGGTTGTGAAAGTTGAACTCTGAGGCTGAAAGAAGAGTTCAAGCCTTTGAGTCTGAATGCTAGAGAAAAAAGTTGGGTTTCATATTCCAGTAAAAGAAGACAAATGAGTTTGTACTTGTACAAGTCAACACTCTGGCTGGCAAGAAGGAAGAACTCCTCAATACTGTGAAGAGACGGAAGCTGAGCTGGTTTGGTCATAGTGTAAGATATGACTTACTGTGAAAAGTCATTCTTTAAGGTCCAGTGGAGGGAGCACGAAGAAAGGGTCGTCCAAAGAAAAGCTGGCTGGACAACATAAAAGAATGGACAGGTCTCTCTCTTGATATTCTGCTATGAACAGCTGCTGACCAGGAAAAATGGATTTGGTTACGTGAACTGTCAAGGCACCTTAAGAAGAAAGTCAGCTGATGATGATGATGATGATGATGATGATGATGATGATGATGATGATGATGATGATGATGATGATGATGATGATGATGATGATGAGAAGACGATGAAATTTTAACATACAGTTTAATATCTAAATATTATTATATTCATTATAGCGGAACTGATGACAATTCAGGGAATAGCATGGTACCCTTGGACCCGGGTAGAAGTTAATTCCGTGTATACTGGTCAATAAAACATACCTTCATTTGTGTTTTTAAAGAAGTTCAAGTTTGATTCGGCATTAAGAATTGAATACACCAACAATGGTTTAGTTGGACGAGCTGTCTGGAGCTACAGCCCAACGACCGGGTGTCAACAACTCTACGCAGGGTGCACAAGCTCATCATGACATAAAGAAGAACAAGATTCTCAAACTTCCGGTCATTTGAAAAGTTCACGTCATTGGTCAATAATGCTAGGATTTCGAGTGACATGCCGAATGGACATATATTCTGAATGTGAATTGCACGTCACGTGTATAGGAACCTATAGAGATTGTCCTAACACGCTCAGAACGACAAAGACAAGGTTCTGAAGGTTTAGGACTGTCACGAGTTGAGTCTGTGACCTATTTCGACCAGTTTCTAGAAGCTCGAGGTCAATCCAGTGCAAGAGTCCAGCGTAAACAAGTTAATTTTAGGTATCCAATCAAAGAAAGAGGTTAAGGGAAAAAATAGCACACGTCAGCTTCTAGAAGGTCAAAGTTACTAGAATGATTAGGGGAGAAGTTTCCTTGATTCTGGAATGTACGATTAAGAAAGGTCTAAATTAAGGAAAAGTCAGTTAGACGGGGTCCTCGCTTTGTCCACGATTAGTAATGGTAATAAGTTTTGTGATATTAGCGGGTCCATTAATTAAAGTTTTATTAGTTGAAGTTGAATGTTATACTAAGTGAAGTTTCATGTATCTTTAAGTTTTATTTTGAAGTATCAAGTCAAGTTGTTATTGAATTGAGATGTCATTTTAGTTGAAGAAGTATTATTAAAGAAATTTTAAGAAAATACAGAGAGATGTTTCTTTCTTCATTTCATTTAATTGTCAAGTTTGATAATATAATCCCTGGCAAGTGTGCTCGTCACAAGGACATCGCAGTTTTCCTGGCTTTATCTTTTTTTCATCAACTTCCAGGAGGCAGAAGTACTTAAAGCACCTTTTCATTGTCCTATTCACCAATGCGGTCAATTGTATTTTGAACTCTGTCTATAAGTACGAATTTGTGAAAGACTGATTAATTGGAAGAATAAATGATCAAATGCGCTGAAGATATGATGTGCAGTATTTTGAATATAAATCTTCATATGTTATACTGAAAGTATGATTTTTTTTTTCATGGTTGTACGTTTTTTTTTGTTTTTTGTTTTTTTAAATCAATTTTTTTTCTATAAAACGATGTACATTGTTGGATACTAATAATAATATAGATTGAGTATATCTAAAAACAACTTTTCTTATAAAGAAAAACTATTATAAGGACATATATTCCAGCACTTCCGGTATGTTTGCGGAGTAGACTGCGGCAAGGGTTCCTAAAGAGAGAACAGGGTTTACGTCATAATTTTTTTGTTTCCCTTCCTTTGACAATTTTTGATTGCCTCCCTTGAGACCCGGACAACCATTTTCTCATCGTCAAGCCAAGGTGGCAGTCATGTCTGGTAGTCAGAATTCGGAGATCTCTGCTTGCGACAATTTCTCTGTGACTGACTTTTAGTCACAGGGGTCTATTAGAGTCGTACTGATAATACTTTTTTTAAAAAACTTTTCGGGGTTTGTTTGTTTTTTCGTTTTTTTCCCTTTTTTCTTTTTTCCTGTCAAATGTTTTTTCTTGGTCTATGGTCATGAGGGCTGCCTTCAAGTCTTTGTCTTTGCAGCCTAGCTTCCCAAGAAAAAATAAATAAAAAACAGGGAGAGAACTCTGTCTTTGTCCTCGTCGTCCTCCGACAGGGGTGAAGGTCATGAGGGAGAAGTAAAAAGAGGAGAAGAGGAAGAAGGAAAGGGGGGGAGTCAGATGAATTCTTAGATTCACCTCATCGACGATGGGGGGGGGGGGGTAGATTCAGTAGACATACACATACACGCACACACTGGTAGAGCTAGGAATACATACACACACACACATACACAAAATCAAGTCATCAACACACAGTCACGGCAGACATTATAGTCCTTTCATTTAAACATTCGTAGCTTAAACAACAAGCATAAATATATAGTCCATCTAGCCAACACACACAGACCTGATTTCACTTTTCTTCAAGAGACCAATATCAATTCAAAATCTAAATCCACTCGAAGCACATCAGACATGGGTTTCAGGGGAGGTTATTTCAATTCAGGGGAGGTTATTTCAGTTCAGGGGAGGTTATTTCAGTTCAGGGGAGAAAGGAAAGAGTAGCTTTTATACAGACATCAGACAGATTTAAAGTAACATACACACATAGCGGTAATAGTGGGAGAGTGGCTCATAGTCAAAGCAGAAGCACAAAAACAAACATACACACTTATTAACATATATGCTCCGACTCTACTGCAGTGAGAGACCCACACCTTTTTGAAACTCTGAGCGAAGCATTACACAGCAGACACATAGGAAAGAAAAAAATTATATGAGGGGGAGACTTTAACTACATAGAAACACATTTAGACAAGCAATACACAAACACACAGGGTCCACTCCCTCGGTCAAGGGGGGGAAACTTATAAGTTCGTAAAAGAAACCAAAGGAACCTTTCCTTTGGTGGACGCATATAGAGCGTTACGGCCAGAGGGAAGGGAAACTACCCTAAAACATAGCTCATACCCAGTGGAGACAAGAATAGACAGATTCTACACTCCAGTAACTTGTAAACCCAAGAGACGCTAGACTACACGGACCACAGAGGAGTGCTTTTAAGGTTAGGAGGGAAAAAAGGTAGCAAAAAAACAAACGGACACACATTGGAAGTTAAATAATAGCCTTCTTCAGGATCCATTAATAGTGGAATCAATTAAAAGAATACTAGAGTCTATGGGAGGAGATAACCAAGAAGAATGTAACTTGATCCAAATATGGCCTATAATGAAAAAGTCACTCAAGCTACAAATTAAAATCCTGGCTGCAACTAAAAGTGAAAAAAGACGCCAAGAAGAGGAAAGACTAAAAGAGTTATTACAAGTTTCACAAGATGAAATAGAAAAGGCTCAAATAAAGGAACAATTGGAATCAATAAATATGTACAAGTATAAAGGAGCCGAGATACGGTGTAAAAAAACCTAGAATAGCGGAAGAGCCCAGTAAAGTGTTCTTAGTGATAGAACAGAACATACAAAAGAACAAGACAATTAAAACCATAAAACGAGTACGAGTTCTACAAAACCTTTTCCCCCCAGATAGGGCCCCTACTACTAACACTTTATAAAGAAATGCTGGAAACAGGAAAGACGCCCCCAGATAGGACCCCCCTACTACTAACACTTTATAAATAAATGCTAGAAGCAGGACAGACGCCCCCAGATATTACCCCCCTACAACTAACACTTTACAAAGAAATGCTACAAACAGGACAGACGCCCCCAGATAGGACCCCCCTACTACTAACACTTTATAAATAAATGCTAGAAACAGGACAGACGCCCCTAGATAGGACCCCCCTACTACTAACACTTTATAAAGAAATGCTAGAAGCAGGACAGACGCCCCCAGATATGACCCCCCTACAACTAACACTTTACAAAGAAATGCTACAAACAGGACAGACGCCCACAGATTTTAATCTCGCATACATTATTTTACTACCAAAAACCTCAAAGACACCACACGCAGTGACTTCAGACCGATCTCCCTGTTAAACACAGACTACAAGCTGCTGACAAAAATGATTTTACTTAGAATAAAACCCCTAATCCCCCTTCTGATAGGACACGACCAACACTGCAGCAACCACGACAGAAATATTGACGAATTTAGTCACTTTATACGAGACATTTTTTTTCCACTTTATTTTCCAAGATACATTGAAAAAAAAAAATAATAATTAATTTTATTGCATCACAACAACAAATGTAAAAACTTTGTTCAGAAATTGTTCATAGTTTTTGCTTCCATTTGTTTGTCCTTTTTCCTGCCCTAGACGCATGAAGGTCCGCATGCAACCCACATGGGCTTGCATCTCACACGAAATGCATGATTTCCGAAGTTTTGAAGGTCAATGTCTTTATTTACAAGTAAAGTCCAACAGTTCTGGGACACATACACACACAGAAGTTTTTATGGATGGTATGTTGTCAGTACTCAGTCATTCTGAAACTGTGGGAAGGTTGTTTTTTTTTACTATTTTTATTGTCGTTCAAGGATAGAACTAAATCAGAATTAATTTCAAACATTTTTATTGTGACAGCAGGAAAAATGTTAACAGTTTAAGTTAATGCGCATTAATGCATAACGCATCATTACGCCAGGTCGTGTTGAGGGTATTGTGTATACAAGCCTATAACTTTATAATATCATACAGCCTTTTAATATTTTGAATGACTTATATGTAATTTTAAATTATAACATTAATTAATGCAGTTTAACTGGTAATAATAAAACGTAATAAAAGAATAACAGCAACAATTGAAACAAAACAAAATACACACATTATACATAAATAGTTTTTATCTACTAAAATAGTTTACATCATCTACAGATTTTTAATTAATATTGTCTTGACATCTTACACGTTAGACTTAGAGTATAATGAAAGGCTGTAGTGATAATTAGTTTAAGAGTTACCGTCCTTTAATAGATTTAGTACTAAAGTAACGTAAGGGGACGTTCGGACCAGGATACGCTATTCAGCCTCAACCTGGCACTAGGGTGGAAACGATCGCTTGAGGAAGTGATTAGACTTAATGAAGAGTAACACAAGACTCCTGTGAAAGTGTCTAATAGAATGCGAGGAGCTTACCCATTGCACAGTGCGAGGAGCTTACCCATTGCACAGTGCGAGGAGCTTACCCATTGCACAGGCGCCGTTCCTCAAGGGACCGTAACACCGATGGCGAGTCCTGCAGGGCTAGCTTGGTAAAACATACGAAAATGTTGGGCGTTGTCGGTGTGCTCGACCTTCGGCCTTCGGCCATGCATTCTAGTCCATGCTCCGCAGTGCCCGACACATTGGAAATAGCAATGATTTATATAGAAATTGACTTGGACCTCTTCCAGAGAGAGCGGCTTGTTCAATCAGGCTTGCGAGCCTAGAGCTCGAAGAGCCTTCGGCTCAACTTTTTTAACAATCAAACGGGGACGTTCGGATATTACGTAACACCCAAAAAAATCGTCTTTCGATGACGTAATCATACTTTTTTCCCATTACTGTATATATGTTACCGCCAAAGTGCGAAATCCGGCATTCCATAGCTGAAACATCCAGGCAAAGTGAGAAATGATTGTTCCATTACAGACTTTGACTAGGTAATGTAGAGTAACAAGGCATTCTATAGAATGACTTCAACTACTTCAGGCAAACTGTTAAATGGTGATTTAAAATATTATATTAATAATATAAATTTCTAGGAATAATATTTCTATTCGCCAGTAATTTAAATAATTTAAATCTTGTTCTTTAAAGTGTGAGTATGTTTAATGAGGACTGTCTAAGTGTGCATGCTCTCTACAACTTCATTGTACTAGGTAAAAGGTTGATACAAAAGATGTTTCATACTGTGTTGTATGAAAGGTGAAAGAAAATAGGTCTAGCATGTCATCAAGACAAATACGACTGCTGTCAAGAAATCACTTGGCTAGATTTTTTATTTCAAAGCCGATAAAACGCAGGTTAAATTATCATGTTAAACAAGGCTTCAGTGCAATTCATTTTAGCGGCCCCCTAAAGGGGAAAAGACGCTATTAGTTTTTGTTTTAAATGTCTGTCGTATTTCCGTCTTTCCGTCCGTCCCGTTTAGATCTCGTAAACTAGAACAGATAGTGAAAATCCGACAGCATAATATTTGAGTCCATTCAAAGTTCTGATTCAGGGGCTACTTTTTTCTTTTCTAACTGCAAAAAATTTAATTTTTTAAATCACTTACGCAAGCAGTTTTTTTCATAAAAATACACCACTTTTACAACTATTCACTATTAAAAGTAACAGTCAAAGGCGTAGCTTGGGTGAGGGAGGGAAAGTGAGAATTTGAAAATCCCCCCCAAGCCCCCCGGGCCCCAAATGATGGCAAATTCATAGCTACGCCCTTGCAATCAGTTTGATCTTAAAGTCCCGTCCAGATATAAATAAAGAGAATATAAAATAACATCACCCAATGAAACGTTGTTTTTTAACTATTAGAAGAAAATGTCGTAGATGGAGTTCCGTACTATTTGTTTCTTGTGCTAATAATAAACTGTTCTAAAAAGTCACTTCGTCTGTGCAGCTTACAATAAATAGAATAGACTAGGACTTACTAACAATTTCCATGAGCTACTTTGTAAGCCGAGTGTTTAACGTTCACTTTGTCCTGTTTTTCTTTTCTGTCCTCCTTGGTGAGGCTCTATCTCTTTTATTGTCCTCCTTGGTGAGGCTCTATCTCTTTTATTGTCCTCCTTGGTGAGGCTTTATCTCTTTTATTGTCCTCCTTGGTGAGGCTCTATCTCTTTTATTGTCCTCCTTGGTGAGGCTTTATCTCTTTTATTGTCCTCCTTGGTGAGGCTTTATCTCTTTTATTGTCCTCCTTGGTGAGGCTCTATCTCTTTTATTGTCCTCCTTGGTGAGGCTTTATCTCTTTTATTGTCCTCCTTTGTGAGGCTTTATCTCTTTTATTGTCCTCCTTGGTGAGGCTCTATCTCTTTTATTGTCCTCCTTGGTGAGGCTCTATCTCTTTTACTGTCCTCCTTGGTGAGGCTTTATCTCTTTTATTGTCCTCCTTGGTGAGACTTTATCTCTTTTATTGTCCTCCTTGGTGAGGCTTTATCTCTTTTATTGTCCTCCTTGGTGAGGCTCTATCTCTTTTATTGTCCTCCTTGGTGAGGCTTTATCTCTTTTATTGTCCTCCTTGGTGAGGCTTTATCTCTTTTATTGTCCTCCTATACGTTTGAACATATCTGGTAAGCCTCAATGGGTCTCACGGCGTTTTTTCCACAGCATAAGATCATTTATAAGAAGAAAAGACAGTGGAAAAGTTGGAACTGCAATAAAAGACGCGAACAAAGAGAATATCTATATTGGCAGTTGTTTTTTTTTCAATTCTAATTTCATCAAAGAAGCTAAAAAAATTTGGTTTTCTATTTGTATTTGAGTAGAGATGATCAAAGTATTTCAAAAGCAGAGCAGAGTTAATGAATTGCTTTGATTCTCTTTAGATGCTGCGGCGTGTAGACAGTTTTACTCTCATTATGTTTTTGTTTTTTTAAAGTGAAGTTCCACTTTCAGACCTTCTGGTATATAGAGCAGATGATGTGAAGATCATCTTTTTCTTTGGCTTACGGTTAACGAGGGTGTCATGTGACCAGCACAACGACCAACCGCCTTTACTTTTTCCCAACTATTGTCAGGTACCCATTAGAGCTGGATGGACTCAGAGGTGCCAAAAAGATCTCTTCACCAGGATTCGAACCCAAGACCACCGGTTTGAAAGCCAAGCGCTTTACCGCTTAGCCACTTCTCCTCATAATGTTTGGCATCTTTTAATTTCTCATTTTAGTCTAGTTGGAGTAAACAAAACAATTCTATATTTACTTATGTATAGTACTATTTTAAAACTGTATTCATTAATTTTAAGAATGATTTGATTATTTAAACATTAAAATTGCACTAAACAGCATTCTATAGAATCTTTCTGGCGTTCTGGGGTCGACTATCCTAAGATCGCTGACGACAATGCCGACTAACGACTAATCACCATAGAAACACACACACATTCCGTAATAAGGGGAACCATTCATGACCGTCTGACTGGCTGGACTAATAGAGCTATTGCATACATACCTGGTTGGAGTAGAGGTTGTCAACCCTAACCTTTATATTAAATGTTAAAAAAATATACATTTTGTGATCTAACTCTAAGGTGTACATTTAATTATGTTACATTTCATTTATGAATTCTAGATTATGGACAGAGGTCAACATGCAACCATTCCTGTGTATATTTAAAATTGAAAAAAGGTATGTTTTTAGTTAGAAGGAGTGAATTTTAAATTGTAAGATAAACAGTTTAAAACAAAGCTTAAGTGATTTAAAATTATTATTATTATTTTTAATTTTACATTTTAAATGTTACTACACAAATTAGTGCCTACAGCATAATCAACCAAGTGATTAGAATTACAGTGCAAAGTAAAATAAATGTCTTAGAATACAGAAATCTGCATGAATGTTACATATGTATATACCGGAAGTAAATACAAGTCACCAAGAGAAGAGAGTAGAACATTGGGTTCTGCTGTGCTTAAATGTGCAAAATTAAAAAATTATCACGTGACTTTTTAAAAAACATAGCTAATCAACACTTCCTGTGTTTTGTACACCGGATACACCAAAAAGATTGCTATTTTTAACTTTTTCGCCATATATAAATATCTGTAATAAGGGATACAAAGGTAGGCTAAAAAAAAATAGAATAAAACATACACTAATACCACAACAATCAACTTAGAATTTGAGGCATTTTTTAATGTTAATTTTAGTATTTAAAATAAAACAACAAAACCTGATTGAGTTCAATGCGTCTGAACTCCCCCCCCCCCACACACACACACACCTCCTTTGCCAGGTGATGGGGTCCAGGTATAGTGAAGAGATACAATTTATCTTTTTTTTTTCCTCCTTTCTTGTAGTTTCTGCGTCTTTTCTGATTTCACTAAACTAGGTGTTGACAGATGCTAGCCTAACTGGCAGCATTCATTTCAATGGGAGTTTACTCGGAAAGCTTTCTTTCACACTCTCTGACACACACACATACACAAACACTTTCTTATACGTATAAGATAAGATAAGATTAAATTAGATTAGATTAGTTTGGATTAGATTTAATTTAATTATAATAGATTAGATTTAATTTAATTAGATTAGATTATATTCTATTAAATTAGGTTAGATTAGAATAGAATAGATTAGATTAGATTATATATTTTTATATTTTATATTCTTCTAACATATGGAACATAGTATTGTGAGACATAGTATCGTGGGCAGGGCCGGTCTTAAGCCACTGAGACCTATGTGACCGCAGTGGGCCCCGCGCTTTCATAGGCCCCGCGCTAAGTATATCTGTAATTGCATAATGATGCAAAATATACGAAAAAGTCGTGGGAATTATTTTTAAAATCTGAAAATTAGACAAAATTGTTATATGGGAAACACAAATCTTACGCGAATAAAAAAAAGCATTGTCAGCTTTCGTATTTAAATAAAAATATAATAATAGTGCGAATTTTAACTGAAACGAAAGTTCCAATAGAACTAGAATACGTTTTTAAAACGATCAAAACCCGAAAATGAGAAGATAACCACTTCTAGTGAGAAACAGATTCTATGAAGAATGCAAAAACTGCAGAGGTGAATGTCGTCAGAGAAGAAGTGCATGATGTAACACTAACAACTGATCAACATGTCGTCAGAGAAGAAGAACATGATGTAACAACTGATCAACATGTCGTCAGAGAAGAAGTGCATGATGTAACACCAACAACTGATCAACATGTCGTCAGAGAAGAAGAACATGATGTAACAACTGATCAACATGTCGTCAGAGAAGAAGTGCATGATGTAACACCAACAACTGATCAACATGTCGTCAGAGAAGAAGAACATGATGTAACAACTGATCAACATGTCGTCAGAGAAGAAGTGCATGATGTAACACCAACAACTGATCAACATGTCGTCAGAGAAGAAGAACATGATGTAACAACTGATCAACATGTCGTCAGAGAAGAAGTGCATGATGTAACACTAACAACTGATCAACATGTCGTCAGAGAAGAAGAACATGATGTAACACTAACAACTGATCAACATGTCGTCAGAGAAGAAGAACATGATGTAACAACTGATCAACATGTCGTCAGAGAAGAAGTGCATGATGTAACACCAACAACTGATCAACATGTCGTCAGAGAAGAAGAACATGATGTAACAACTGATCAACATGTCGTCAGAGAAGAAGTGCATGATGTAACACTAACAACTGATCAACATGTCGTCAGAGAAGAAGTGCATGATGTAACACTAACAACTGATCAACATGTCGTCAGAGAAGAAGAACATGATGTAACAACTGATCAACATGTCGTCAGAGAAGAAGTGCATGATGTAACACTAACAACTGATCAACATGTCGTCAGAGAAGAACATGATGTAACAACTGATCAACATGTCGTCAGAGAAGAAGAACATGATGTAACACTAACAACTGATCAACATGTCGTCAGAAATGGAGGCAATAATGTAATAACTGATCAACATGTAGTTATAGATAATGAGCTAAATGTGGTCGATTCATTGAGAAATCTGGATTATCCTGCAATGTGGCCAGAAAAAATGGAAAGATCTTGTATTGACTATTTATTACAAAAGGTCAAACCTGAGATTACTTTGCAGAATTTTCCGAAAAAAAATGATGGTAGACATTTCTCTTAAGTGCATTGCAAACCAAACCTGAGTAATGGTGAAAGCGTTTTGCGTCCTTGGCTGATATATTCTGTGTCAGCAGACAAGATCTATTGTTTCTACTGTCGTCTACTGGAAAACAAAAAAAGTTCCTTTTTAATGACGGATTAGACCAGTGGCAAAGCTGTACCACAAGGCTAGCAGAGCATGAAAAATCGCAAAGGCATTTAGACGCCATGACCAGTTGCTGTGAAGCTGGAGCAAGACTAAGTAAAAAAAAAAAAACAGGCATTGACAAAGTTCACCAGGAGATGCTTTATTCTAAGACTAAACGTTGGACTAGTTGCAATTGTACGATTTCTAGCGAAGCGCAATTTAGCTTTCAGAGGGACCATTGAAAGACTTAAAGAGCCAAGTAATAGGAATTTCCTGGTCTAGTAGAATTACGCGCAAAGTTTGATCCAGTAATGGGGGAACATGTTCAACGTGTTACCAATGTAGAAATTCATGATCATTACATGGGAAAGAAGATTCAAAACGAACTTATTACTGTAGTAGCTGATGCTGTGGTGAATGCTATCCTTCGAGACATCAAGAATGCAGTGATATTGGATTGTACACCAGACATAAGTCACAACGAGCAGATGTTATCGGTATCTCTCAGAAAGGGTTAATGTGAAAGAGCTTGTGGTTGTGTATGAACGTTTTAAGTTTCTTCCTGTTGTTTCTTCTTGTGACAGTGAAAAGAAGTTGGCTGGAAACATGGATGTTGTTACAATCTTTCCAGCCAAAAGTCAAAGGAAAAGGCAGTATGATAAATCTGTGGGAAATTTCACACATCGAAAAGCTGAAGATGGCTACATAATAAAATGTTTCAACAGAATTGTGAACACTGCAATTTACTCCTTGCTGCTGAGATTGGAACTGTATCTGTGGCATCTTGTGAAAGAAGTTTCTTGCGTCTTAAACTAATCAAGAATTACTTAAGGTCAACAATTCACGAAGAGAGATTGAACAATGTGGCAATTCTTGCTTTTGGGCGTGATCTATGTAGGAAACAGAATTTTGATGATCTACTGTATGACTTCGCTACACACAAGGCTTGTTAAGTAAAGAATAGGCCCCGCGCAATCCGTTTCGCATAGGGCCCCACAATTGCTAGGACCGGCCCTGATCGTGGGACATAGTATCGTGGGACATAGTATCGTGAGACATAGTATCGTGGGGCATAGTATCGTGGGGCATAGTATCGTACTTAGCGTTCATTAAGGAAAGAAACAAGAAATGTATCTTGCTTTTTAACTCCTTTGATACTCAAAAAGTTGCAAGAATTTGTCGCCATCTAACGAATGGTTGTATCCCGGGATCTTTATGAACTAGCCAGATAATGTCTGATCTTGTCTATGTCTCCACTCATACAACCAAGATACAAGATACAACCAAGATACAAGATACGACCAAGATATTGATAAAACAATCAAAGATACGGATAAAGAGTTTAATATATCCAACAAAGGACAACCACTCTGTCACGCTCTGGCAACGCTAGGAAAAGCCCTTAATGAAGACAGGCGCAGAAGACGAAATGAAAGCTTAAATAAACGGCTTTGTCTGCATGAGGTGCGGGAAAATATGTAGGTCGCTACTGGGTTTGCATAGTCATGTGAAACACTGCACTTATCCTTAATCTTCGGAATCGAAGACGTTGCCACTAGTCTCAATGTTTATAATTTAGTTTGATTTTTTATTTAATTTTTTTTTTGTATAGCGCATGCGCATTCATAGCATGATCAGTTGGCTGTGGTCCAATCTCTCTTATGGACCCGTGGAGGGAGGGGTATCAGGGAGGTTTCCGTTCTGCCATTAGGCGCTCAGCAAACAAATTTCTGCTTTAGTCGCGATTTAACCTCAAGCCTACACCTTCCAAATGAGTGGGCCCTAAAAGGTCATTCTGTCCCTGCTGTTGGTTTGTATACATTTTTCGAATCTATTGTTATAACGACGCTAATTGCGCAACAGTTCTTAATGACAACTTAAGTGTTGTGTCAATCATCTTATCTTATCAATTGAAGACGTTCCTTCAAATGAGAAGATTAGTACGTCCTACGTCTGGATTCACAGATCAGAGTGCCCAGACATTCAAATAATGTTAGACTTGAAATCTTCGAGCTCTCGATGTTACACTGACCTACATCTACAACAAATCAGAAACAAAGAAAAACGTTTTCATCTTAATCTCTAAGACGGCTTTCATTTTTAATCCCAAAAAATGTTATTCAATAATGGGATGATAATCTAAGTATGTCAGCTAAGAGCAGACTGGCAGTGTGTCCAACTTTAAGTATCTGGGTAAATTAGTCGCGATGGAAACAAATATCTCCACGTCTGGCGGTAACACATAACATGATTAGAACTAAAAAAAAAAAACGGTTTGCTTATGGAGTGCGGGGGTGTTGTGGTTCCATCAATAGACCTAAGGATTAGAACCTATATACAATATGGCCTCTAATTATTACAAAACTCTAATCACTCCAAAAACTATGTTCCTTTTTTTCAAACTTTACTCTCATTGAAGTAATGCAGCCAAATGTTTCAATAAAACATGTCGGTTACTTTCCATTCAATCTGTAGTGCACATTTTTACATCGGCTACACAATGAGACCTTGTATAATACATTGTCGAAACATAAACACCTTACAAAGAAGATTCGTTTCACAGAAGATACTTGGCATTTTGCATTGTATGTGTTCATTAATACATAAAGCATTCAACTAGAGCTTACACATTTAAACATAAAACACTATCTAATAAAATACTCAGAATGACACAAAGAGAAAAGCACATTTCTTTTTTTTTTTTTAATACAAGGACAAATTCGTACAAGTGCTTGTTCTTCACTAAGCCCATTAGAGCATGGAATGGGTTGACTGAATAAGCCTGGAGCGTAGGGCGAAATTATCTTCTTTTTTAAGAAACGTCAGTAATTTATAAGACAAGAGGCATGTCAAGAGCAGGGGTGTGTAAGATGTGAGATTGTGTGTGTGTTTTTGTTTATTTTGTGGGTTGGTGTGTGAATTGTTTTTATCACGGGATTTTCAAGGGGGGGACAATAAGGTTTTCTAGCGGTCAGTCTAGCAGATGGAGAGCTGACCTGGTCCGAGTAGGGTGCTTGTGTTTTGTTGTCCAGTTTTATGCCTAGCGTAAGGAGATAATATAACTTATATTTCTATTCATTGTTATGTAGGAGAACTGACTATTTGTGGGTAATATTATGTATGGCATTGATAGCCTTTTGTTCAATGAATCTAGTCTAAGCGCCCTGTAGTATGTCAGTTGGGCACATTTTAGTATTTCAGTTATTGATGATTTACGCATTCACTATTATATATGTACGTGCTGTTGGCTGTAAATAAATACTTATTTCATACTCCTTCGTTGAGTGATACTTTGTAATATTTACACATGTTAAGGTCTGCATGTGAGAATCATACCCTAGATTATCGAGCCATATGTATGTAGTAAAGAACTCAACCCCAGAGTTCCCTTACAATGCACCACGAATAGCTTACGTAGGGCGCAGTGGCTGAGTGGCTTCCGAACCTGGTCTTGGGTTCGAATCTCGGAGAAGTCTGGGATTTTGAATTTAGGAACTTCTAGGGCGCCCCTGAGTCCACCCAACTCTAAATTTAGTTGGGGAAAGTAAAGGAGGCTGGTCGTGCTGGCCACATGACACCCTGCTCGTTAACCGTTGGCTAAAGAAACAGATGACCTTAACATCATCTGCCCTATAGATCGAAAGGTCTGAAAGGGGAACTTTATAGCATTCGTAAAATAGACATTACTTACCATTGTTGTATACATCCAAGAAGGCTTTATTGAGACCCAATCATATGATAAACCTCACAATGAAATGAAAACAATTACTAGCAGTGAGGTCTGTAAAATAAAGTAATCAGCCAAGATAAACATAAAAGATAATCCACAATCTGTAAAGGTTCTTACAGACTAAGAATTTAATCTCACACTTATTTAAATTATATATTTTTTTTGTAAAGAAACACACTTTTTTTTAATTTTAAAATTTCTTTAATATGTGAGGCACCCAGCGCGTTGAATAAATAAGAGAAACTTAAATATGAAATAGGACAGCAGCAAAGTTAGATAATCCACAATTTTCTTTAGTGAAGACTCTCTCCCCTTGCTGCCTGGACTTACTCTGAACGGAGACTCTTCTCGTCTGCCGACGCTCGAGCTAAGAATGTGGTCGTCTGCTTCTGGCAGTGGTTACTGCTGTATCTTCATTAACGACATAGATTGGCCAGGCTATCGCTGCTTCTTCACTGATAAGGCAGTACGCACTGAAAAGGGAAAGATAACAACACGATATTTTTTTTTTTTTAGAGAAAGACGTAACCAGGTAGATTTATTGGTCGAGACTAGCGCGAAGGGAATGGGTGTGAAAGGGGGGGGGGGTTGAAAAGAGTGAGTTGACGGAGCAGACCAATAAATAGGGCAACACACTCTTGAAATGTAGCGCTAAAAACATATATATATATATATATATATATTATATATATATATATATATATATATATATATATATATATATAAACATGCAGCAGGGCCGGCTTTAGGTAAGTGGAGGCCCTAGGCGGAGCGAATAGGGAAGACCTAGGCGAAGTGATTATGGTGAAATAGAAAAAAAAAATATGCATTGAATTATAAACTGTCCTGTATCTATATCTAAATCCACAAATAAGTTAAATTCATATACCGCCGATAACTTTAATGTTCTACATGGACGATTCATGTTCACCAGACAAGAAATAAAGTTTAAACATTTCATCAGAAAGGAAGAAACTTCTCACATATGTAGTCAAACCATGGGCGTAGCCAGGATTTTTTTTTTCGGGGGAGGCGGTTAAGGGGTGATTTTTTCTCCCTCCCCCCCCGCCCTCCCCCCTTCCTCGAAAAATAATATCTGTATGTATGTATGTGTGTGTGTGTGTACATAATCTTTATTACATTCTGACCCTTCATTCTTTCGGAGCACGTTTATTGTGCCCGAGAATAGGTTCTTCCTTTAGTTAGTGGAAAAATTGTTGACTCCCCGCCATTGCTAGCAATGGGGTTTGGGGGAGCGCTAGGAGCTTCCCCTAGCGCGGGGCGGAGCCCCACCGCCAAAAGCATTATTTTTGGTATTGAATGCCAACAAAATGCATATTCTGAGGTATCTATAGTGCATTTTCCTGCTATTTAAAGTCTTATTTCAAAAACCTAGTTTGCTTTTCTTACTGACTTAGACCCTCCCGCGCCGTTCGGCACATTTGCGGTCAAGCTGTTTCCACAAAAATCTGTCACTGGTAATGTCTGAATCCTCTTACCACCTGCTTTGAGGACCTCCATGAATGTGTGGCGCCAAGTTGTACTAGGATGTCATCCCATTTGTTATTATGCGTAATTCATTTTGTCGTAGAACGTGTCCCGCAAACCTCATGCGACGCTCTGTCACAATCTTACTAAGGGGTCAACTTCCTGTTCGCCATAGGATTTCCTTGATTTAGACCCGATCTATATAACTGACTCCTAAAATCTGTCTTAGCCATCTTTGTTAAGCCACATTTAGTGTTTTTCAATTTCGGCAAATGACTATTCACTTTATCAATGGAGCTCCGCCACTGGTAGAAATATGTAACCTCTCGTGAATACGCTCTTGCAATTAGGCGACTGTAGTTTGCTTTAGATTTTATATCGAAAAGGGAAGTTTTACAGTCAAAATCATCTGTTGGGGGGTTTAAACTAAAAAATCTCAGGACTTTGTTGGGTTTTTTTTTAATTCAAGGAGGAGTTTAAACTCAAATCCCCAATTGGCTTGGCAACGCTGAAATAAGTTTAGTGTGTAATTTACTTTTTTTTTATATTGAAGAGGTATTTTTTAGCATCAAACCTTTCTGAAGGATTATTTAAACTCAAAACCCCTTTTGGCAAAGCTCATAGCATTTTGAGTGCGTAATTTGCTTTTTTTTTTTACATTGAAGATGTATTTAGCTTCAAATCCCGCTGGCGGGGAGTTTAAACTTAAAACTGAGTCAAAACCCATTTAGCTCATAACATTTTGAGTGCATAATTTGCTTTTGGAATTTGGGGATAGTCGTTTGCATTTTCTTTTTGTTTTGTTTTATAGAAGAGGGGGATTTAACTGCAAAAAAAACTTGGTAGGGGTTTTTCAATTCAACTCCCCCGGTAGGGGTTTTAAACTCAAAACCCCTGTTAGTGGGTTTAAACTCAATACCCCTGGTAGGGGTTGCAAGTGATGGTTTAGTATTACAAATCTCACCTAAAATAAACAAAAGCAAAGCAAAAAATCAGTCATAAAAGTTCGTCTCCCCCCCCCGTAAGGGGAATTTCATTTCGGGGGGGAGGGGGTTGTATGTATATATAGAGAGAGTTTTCTTGCATTCTTCACTGCAGAAACGCATTCTCCTGACATCTACAGCTCATTATTTATCAGTGGAGTTCGGGGCGATGCCCCGACGCCAAAAGTACTTTTCTTGCATTCTTCACTGAAGAAAAGTATTCTCCTGACATCTACAGCTCATTATTAATCAATCGAGTTCGGGGCGGAGCCCCAACGCCAAAAGCGTTTTCTTGCATTTTCACTGCAGAAACGCATTCTCCTGACATCTATAGCTCATCAGTGGAGTTCGGGGCGAAGCCCCGACGACATAAGTGTTTTCTAGCATTCTTCACTGACCTTAAGCTCCCTATTAAAAAAGGACCTTTTGAATAGTGTTGTTAACTATTCTAATATGAATTTATAGGCCCTTAATACATTGCAAATAAAACCGATTTGTTCCTTGAAAAGATTTAAGCTTTGAGGATCGCCGCCGAAGAAAAAATTATTCGATAAATAATATTCAATAAAATTTAAGAGTAAATTGTGAGTTATAGTCCCAAATTTATGTAACTAGAAGATATCAGATTGAGTAAAGGTTGGAAAAAGCGGCTAGGAAACAATTATTTTGGTTTAGAACTCATCTCAATCGTGACTATTGTACTGAAAAAATTCGTTTGAATTCTAACTTTTCCAAAGCAAAGTCTTTCTTAAAATAATTATGATAAATTCATGTGAAATTTTATAAACTCTGGAAATGGGAGGGGCGATAGAGTGAAAACGATTAATCCTCGCTCCTTTTTATAATTTCTGCTAATGATTGCATTTGGCATTAAAGATTAGGGGTGGGGCGACTCGATATAGGAATTTAATTTATAGCATATATAAATTATATCAGTGACAGATTTTTTTATTTTGAAATTTCTTAACTATAATACAAAAAGAAAAATTATTTTTTTTTGTCCGATGGGGGGAAGGCAATTGCATGTATTGCCCCTCCCGTCTGGGATAAAATTTGAAATTAAAGTGTGGTGCGACATAATATACAATGGATTCACATATCAATACGTAGTTTATATTATATATATACATATTCAACTAATTGTGTTCAAAAACTATGATTTCTCCATACAAATAGGACCGCCCCCCCCCCACTAAGAGGGCTAGAGTGAGGAGGGCAGTACAGGCAATCGCATACCTCCTTACCTCACCGAATCGGCCAAAATACTAGAAGGGGAGCGACATAATAAAAAAATTATATATTAATTCAACTAATTTTGTTCACAAACTATGATTTGTCCATAAATGTAGGACCACCACCCCCCACTCAAAGGGTTTAAGTGGGAAGGGCAGTAGAGGTATTGCCCCCCCCCAATCGGTCAACAGAGGAACGACATAATATAAAGATCGGTTAAAATATCAATAACAAATTTTAATAATAAAGATATTTAATTGATTCTGTTAGCAAGCTGTGATTTCTACAAATAAAGTGGACCGCCCCCCCCCACTCAAAAGTTTATTGGGGGGGGGGGGCGGATTGATGCCATCGCCCCCTCCCGACCCCACCTAATCGGCCAACATACTAGAGGGGGGGGGGCGAAAAAATCTAAAAATATGTTAAAAATATAAATAATTAGTATATATTATTAACATAAGTAATAAATTCGTATACGAATTGTGTGAATTATAAACTAAAATTCGTCCGCTCCCCCCCCCCTTTCGAGATGGGGGGGGTCGGCTGAGTCTGGGGGGGCGATCGCCTCTACCGCCCCCCCCCCCTGGATCCGCCAGTGGACCAAATTAATGACATGCTTCCTTCTCCCCCATTAATTGCATGCGAGTTCTGCCAAGCAAACTGGATTACATTCATTGATTTCTATTTCCAAAAGTTTTGACACTAGTCGAATGTCCGTATAAGCTAAGAAACTTTGAAAAGATCACTTTATTTGTAAAAAAAAAAAAAAAAAAAAAAAATATTTTGGGTCAGGACTATAAGAACAGATAGACATAGCATCATCTGGCAAATGGAGAGTAAAAGGTCTTAAATAAGTATTTACTTTTTTTTTTTTTTCTTTTTCAAATCACAGATACACACACTCATATATTGGGGTGGCGGTTGACATTGTTTATGGGATCAAGACTCGGTAAAATAGTTTTGGCTCATTTCTGACACCAATTGTTGTTAAATCCAGAACTATCTTTTTGTTATGACCCATCAGAGTTCTTTAAAACAAATGTTTTTTCTGTGTGATTATTTCCCTTCTTCTGTGCTACACTTGTGAAATAGGGAGAAGAAAAGTCTATAGAAAAAATATTTTAAAAATAAACTGCCCCCCCGCCCCCCCTTTCCACTTTACTCTGCAACCACCCATTGACTCCTCTCAATTCTCAGCCTGTTTCACCTGGTCTACTTTCTACAGACCTGCTCATTATCCCGCAAACCTCGTGAAAACTTTTTAGCATAAAATGACGTCACTCTACCAGATACATTTTGTTTTCAACCTATCTCCCCACCCCCCCACTCCTGCCACGTTACAATCTATAGAGAGGGGAGGGCAACATTTTAAAAATATATTTTCTTTCCCTTTTTCTTTCTGTATTTTATTTTTCTTCTAAAAAAAAAAAGAAAAAAAAATAGAAAATATCTATTTCATTCTTGTTTTCTTCCGCTCTTCAAATGTATTTCTACTGTTGGGTCATCAACAGGGGCGTCGCTGGTGTCCAATTATAGAAATGGGTTCAAAACGATATGAAGTACTCAAATTGAACTCCAGTTTGACTTGAATGTCATTCCATGTATCTCACTGATATTAATTCTTGGATCAATTTGAAACTTTGGAATTATTGATCAATAAAAAAAGATATGTAATCAATTATTATTATTATAGCTTTTATATAGCGCTACTTTCATGCTCAGAGCGCTTTTGGTCCAATCTCATTTGTGGACCGGTGGGGGGGGGGGGAGGGGGTATCTAGGAGTTAGTTTTCCGTGCTGACTTTAGGCGCTCAGTAAACACAACTCTCTAGGTAGCCAAGCCAAGCCAAGTTCAAGCGCACTTAGCCTCTCGACCACGCTTCCCACCATTAATTAATTAATTAATCTCGCTTTACATGAAAAATGTACTAAACTAACGGGAGATAAGGCTTGCATGATGGGAGAGAGATATAGCAGCGATTGAATGGTGCTCTCCGCCTCACCCCAAAACCCGTGAATGGAACTATTGTCAACATGCACGATAGCAAACGTGCAAAAGTTTGAAGCTCTGGCGTAAAAGTCGAAAAACATTATGTAGAGTTATTTAGAAGAGTTTTGACTAATTCAAAATAGGTGATGCATTTCAAGCGAGTTGTTTTTTTTTTAAAGTATTTTTACAAAGCTTATATTGACTCTGTCTGTCTGGCCAAAAGTTTGTACACGTTATTTCTTGCACACCCAATCTCGGATCAAGCTGAAATTTTACACAATCATTTCTTCTACCTGACAGCACAAGACTTAATTTTTAAAAAAAACTATTAGTTAATTTACTATTGGTAATTAATTATTTTGTTTGGTATCTCGAACAAGGGAAAGGGAAAAATTGTAATTGAATGCAGTGGTGGAATAAACTGAATTAGTTCCCTTTATACGTCGCCGTCTGAGTCTTTGTGAACAGTGAACACCTGAAAAATAGGACGAGGTTATAGAACCAATACATAACTCTACAATCATCCATGTTTATAAACTCTCCACTAGCATAGTAGTTGTCGTGTAGGCTTGAGTGAGCCATATAGTTCGAATTAAAGTCGTTCGTTCGTTTTATAGATGCGTTATTATTGCTAGTCTAGATCTACTATTTAAATGACTGATACAAGTAATTAATATAAGTACGCTTAACATAAGCTTTGTTTTTTTTTTATTAAGTGTTTTTTTTTTACTTTATATTTCACTTGTGTTTTGTTTTTGTTTTTTAGATCAGTGCGCTCTGGGCTAATTACTTTTGGTGAGATCTGGGAGAAGATTTCTTTTCAGCTTTTGGGCGCCCAGCAAATACAACGGATGAGTCAAATCCGAATTTAGAATTCCTCATCCAGATCGGGATTCGAACTAAAGACTCTTATCTTATAAAATACAGACGTTACTTCAAAAAAAAAAGAAAATGAATACGGCCTAGTCATGCATGTTAACCAATGACTTAAATAATTCCAATCTTTACGCCCCTGGTTACAGAGTTGTATAATTATGGATAGGTTAAAAGGAGGGGAGGGGAGGAGGTATAGACTATGGGTTCCATGGGCAGAGATATCAATGACAAGGGCTTGTCTTAAAACGATCATAAGCTTGCGTGCCCCCCCCCTCCTCCTCTTCACTTCCCAGCACTTACCTGTGGTGGGGTGGGGGGGGAGAGGGTGTGCAACCATAATTCACATGATAAGAGAGAGCGATGTAGCTTTATGGGGAAACAGTTCCACGCTACAGACTTCTGCAGATGATACTATGAGATGGATAAGAGTCATCTGTGTAAATGTATTTGTGTGTGTGTGTGTTTGTGTGTGTGTGTGTGTTTGTGTGTGTGAGAGACAGAAAGGTGCGTATCGGTGTGTGAGTGTGTGCTTATAGTTAAATTGTGTGAGTGAGTGTGTTATTTGCTTAGAACTACAGAGTCAGCGTGTTTTTATGTCCCGTGCATTTGGTGTGTGTGTGTGTGTGTATGCTGTATCTAGTTACTTATACTCATAAATAGTAAAACAGTTGAAGAAAAAACATGTCTGACCAGCGTAGAGATTAGCATCAAAGTTTTAATTCGTATCAATTCTCTGCGGATCAGAACTCTGTACCATATCAGATACTGAGATATTTATCAGATTGATTGTTTAATTCATACAAAACTCGAAGTGAACCTTTCCCTTACTTCAGCTTGGAGTGACCACAGAGTCTTTCATTAGGCACACTTACTATATTCTAGTAGAGTGTTTAGATATGACACTGTATGACATTAGGCACACTTACTATATTCTAGTAGAGTGTTTAGATATGACACTGTATGACATTAGGCACACTTACTATATTCTAGTAAGAGTGTTTAGATATGACACTGTATGACACTAGGCACACTTACTATATTCTAGTAGAGTGTTTAGATATATGACACTGTATGACATTAGGCACACTTACTATATTCTAGTAGAGTGTTTAGATATGACACTGTATGACATTAGGCACACTTACTATATTCTAGTAGAGTGTTTAGATATGACACTGTATGACATTAGGCACACTTACTATATTCTAGTAGAGTGTTTAGATATATGACACTGTATGACATTAGGCACACTTACTATATTCTAGTAGAGTGTTTAGATATATGACACTGTATGACATTAGGCACACTTACTATATTCTAGTAGAGTGTTTAGATATGACACTGTATGACATTAGGCACACTTACTATATTCTAGTAGAGTGTTTAGATATGACACTGTATGACATTAGGCACACTTACTATATTCTAGTAAGAGTGTTTAGATATGACACTGTATGACACTAGGCACACTTACTATATTCTAGTAGAGTGTTTAGATATATGACGCTGTATGACATTAGGCACACTTACTATATTCTAGTAGAGTGTTTAGATATATGACGCTGTATGACATTAGGCACACTTACTATATTCTAGTAGAGTGTTTAGATATGACACTGTATGACACTAGGCACACTTACTATATTCTAGTAGAGTGTTTAGATATATGACGCTGTATGACATTAGGCACACTTACTATATTCTAGTAGAGTGTTTAGATATGACACTGTATGACACTAGGCACACTTACTATATTCTAGTAGAGTGTTTAGATATGACACTGTATGACATTAGGCACACTTACTATATTCTAGTAGAGTGTTTAGATATGACACTGTATGACATTAGGCACACTTACTATATTCTAGTAGAGTGTTTAGATATATGACACTGTATGACATTAGGCACACTTACTATATTCTAGTAGAGTGTTTAGATATGACACTGTATGACATTAGGCACACTTACTATATTCTAGTAGAGTGTTTAGATATGACACTGTATGACACTAATGAGATATATCTTAGAACGTAATAATAAAATGATAAAAAAAAAACAATGTAAAATACTAATTCGATTTTTCTGGTACTAATTATTAAGGCGGAAGTTTGTCGATGTAGCCGCTGCGCACTAAAGTAGATCCACTATCTAAAAGTAGTCATCCATGCTACTTAAATGGAGCACACTTTTCCTTAAGCTTTTCCTCTAACTGAGAACTTATGTTAAACAATAAGGTGTGTGGGAGGGGGGGGGGAGAATGGGTAATGAAAGGTGATTATAATTAGAACCTATTTGTTGTACTGTTATGCGTGTGCATTATGGATGTTTTTGGAATGTATGTTATGTATGCGCTTTGGTGCTTTATATATGTGCCCTAGTATATGTAGCAAGTGTATATTTATATATATGTCTTTATTTATGTATTTATTTGCTTAATATGTGTGTACTAGGGTAATGAATAAGCCCCATTCACATGTGTGTTTTATGTAGGTGTAGAGCACGTCAATATTTATGTATGTTTGTACTTATGCTTGTGTCTGAGTGTTACAGTCAGTGCATCGACTCCCTAGTCTGTACAGCCAGTGACTTATAGAATGGTACCAGAGTAACCTGACAATACATCCTGGCATTTCTGAAACAAAAGAAGTGCGCAATTTGCGCTCCCGACGGTCTCACCAAACAATGCACCGTGTCGTTCCGCGACTGAACTCTGGGCGGGACTGATAAACCGCGTCAGTGCGCATGTGCATTCAGTTACCTGTTAATTGAACAAGTCATCTAAGGTCGTGGGAGCGGGCAGTAACCTAAAAGAAAAGGGAGAGATTCGTGAGTAAACTGGCTATTTTTAGCTCGTAATTATTCAAATAAGCAGAAGACAAAAAGAGTTGGCATTGTTTTTAACATCAATTTATCTCTTTGTTTTTAGTTGTTTTCTCCTCATATTGTTTTCATTGGAAGATTTCTGGAAATAAATCTTTAGAAAAGGGGGAAAAGAAATTCTTGGAAATCAACCCACAATCAACAATCAACAGTCATTACTTTTGTTACGTTTGAATGACGCCCTTATACCGGTTGATCTAATCCTTAGTTCTGGTCAGACAGACAGACAGACAGAGATAGATAGATAGATAGATAGATAGATAGATAGATAGATAGATAGATAGATAGACAGGCAGACAGACAGGCAGATATAGATAGAAAGACAGACAGGCAGGCAGGCAGGCAGACAGACAGACAGACAGACAGACAGACAGACAGATATAGATAGAAAGACAAACAGGCAGGCAGGCAGGCAGACAGACAGACAGACAGATATAGATAGAAAGATAGACAGATAGACAGACAGACAGACAGATATAGATAGAAAGACAGACAGGCAGGCAGACAGACAGACAGACAGACAGTCAGACAGGCAGACAGACAGACAGACAGATATAGATAGAAAGACAGACAGACAGGCAGGCAGGCAGACAGACAGACAGACAGATATAGATAGAAAGACAGACAGACAGGCAGGCAGGCAGACAGACAGACAGACAGATATAGATAGAAAGATAGACAGATAGACAGACAGACAGACAGACAGATATAGATAGAAAGACAGACAGGCAGGCAGACAGACAGACAGACAGATATAGATAGAAAGATAGACAGATAGACAGACAGACAGTCATGCAGACAGACAGAGAGACAGACAGACAGACAGACGTTCAAAAAAATCCCGCAACACTTTTCTTCCATACTCCTCTAGTTAGCTTTTTGTCCAATCCCTTTATTGAAAACATGGGGGAGGGGAGAGGTGTGACTTTCGTTCTCCCTCTAGGTGGCGCAGAAAGTGATACTCAGCTTGAGTCTCGCACACCGGGATTGGATTCGAACTTAGCCAGGTAGCCAAGCGGTTTAGGCCACTCAGCCACATATCAAACAGTTGAGGGGATAGGAACATTTAAAATTACATAGAAACAGTAATGTTCAAAGTATGATCATTGACTAATAATAATCACGTGGCTGGCACGTGCCCACAGTAATTAACCATCGTACATTCCCTCTTCATATTTACATTTTTGAACAGTTCACTGGCTTTAAATATTCATTTTTATTTTTACTTTTCACTCTTGTCTAATTAGCATGCAAGAAGAAGGGAAGTAATCGAAACTCCTCTTCACCTTTCCTAGGCAAATACTTACCAGCCCGTCTCTAACCAGGTATCGATATAAAATATTTAGCACCCAGCGACTTGAAGAAGAAAAATTACGCTGATTTCATGAAATTAAAAGTATTCGAAATATTTTAAAGACCCCCTTTAACAGCGCAAGGGCATTAACTCACAGGGAGCAGTTGAGAAAACAAGATAAACCTTTTTTTATTTTCAAAACGCCAAGATTCCTTGGCTCACTGGTACAAAGCTACTTGCTTCAAGGTAGTTAGTTTAATTGTCAAAAATGTAAAATAATTAGTTGAACTATTTAAAATCTCAGGAACGCTGTTGTAACTTGGTATCCTTTTTTTTTAAATCTATTTGTTGTTTTCAAAGTTCAAACTTCTGAAAAAGAACACAACCTTAAAGACTATGGCCATAGCGTTAATAATGTACTTCATAATATATACACATCTATATATAAACTAGCATTACACATCAGCTACGCCCGTTGATTTCTTCAATGTGTATATATTGTTTACTTTGCAAGGAACACACACCACTTGATTACATTTTTGTTATTAATGCTCATGAAATTGCCCGCATGATCCTTTTAACATACATTTTAGCTTTTTATTTCTAGTCTCTGTCGCGTTAAATTGAACAGCCCGCTCTCTCTCTCTCTCTCTCTTTCTCTTATTCTCACTCTCCTTCTGTCTCTGTCTAAACTCTCCAAATTCTTTTTTGTTTTTTTTCGAACACTGCAAAACACACTCTTACACTTTTATAGTTCCTCAAAAAATGTCTGCTTTAGGAGTGAAAGAAAAAGAAAAAAGTATTAATTTGGTTTTATTGGTCAACTTTTTATAGTGTCCACAATAGCGAATTACAGACCAAAGAATTTTAGGGAAAAAAGAAACAAATTATGCTTAAAGATATGCAAAAAAACAAAAAACCTACGAAGTCTATTTTGTTTCATAAAACATTTGTATTTATGTTTGATATCATTAGAATGATGCCATTGGCAAAATGCTAAAAATAAAATTCAAAAGTTTAATAGAAAGCTTGCGTTTTTTAACGAATCGCAATGCTCGGGCGGCGAATCAGTCAAAACCGTTTCTTAGCAAGCAATTAAGAGGACAAAGTAACCACTTTACAGAATTTCATGCGAATCCTTCCGGCAGTTGATGAGATCCTTGATACGTAAATGAATGGCATTTTGTTATGAGTGGTATTTTACGATTATAAATAAGAAAACGGATACCCGTGAACGATACGGTTGAAAATAGTCGGCCTTTGTTTGTTTAGTCCGGGATATTTTTTCCTCCTTCAATGGTAGATCTGCATTGAAACGCACCCCCCTTTCCCCCCTCCTCTCATAACTACTCACTTTTCTGGCCCTTAAACTTTAAATGTCCCTCATCTTGTGTCATTTAAATCTTAGGGCTCATGGCCCACTAATTTAGACTCGGTCCACTTACTTCTCTGGCCCTTTCATTGAAGTACTAAAACAAACATTCGCATTTTCGTATTGCCCGCCTTATAACGCCCCCCCCTCCCAAACGCGCCTCTTCTTCACCTTTACCCATGATCCCATGCGATAGTCTGTTGGGTTGTTGGGGCACCACGCAAGATTTGTCGACCGTCTTTGAGTCTCAGACACCGGGATTCGACCTTACTTAGGTAGCCAAGTGGTTTAGGCAACTCTGCCACATATCAAACGCGCTACTCATGGCTAACTTACTTGTACCCTCCATTGTTACCCCCTACCCCACCAACTAACACCCACACACTTTTAGGTAAATACACAAATGTAAGAACGTTTGGGGGGAGGGCGGTACGTTGATTAGATAAGATTTATCTTAGGGAAGTTTTTAAACATCGCTACATTTAGAGACACCACTGCATCATTGGATTAAAGATTTTCTGATAGGGACAGAACAAACTGTAATAATAAATGGCTCTAAATCAACACTAATAACAGTAAACTCGGGTGTACCTCAAGGAACAGTCTTAGGTCCACTACTATTTTTAATTTACATAAACGATTTACCAAATTGCATTAGTTCAGGAACAAAGTCAGATTATTCGCAGACGATTGCATAATATATAGAACAATAAAAACAACACAAGATACAGAAATTTTACAAAGAGAATTAGATGAATTACAGAAATGGGAATCATGGAGCATGTCTTTCAACAAAAAAAAAACTAAAACAAATTAATTCCACTTATCTTATTCATGGTAAACCAGTAACACAGACTAAAAACTCAAAATACCTAGGTGTTATAATAAATGAAAAACTGTCATGAAATCCACATATTGATGAAACTATAAAAAAAAAAAATCAAACAAAGCATTAGGATTTATTAAAAGAAATTTCTATAAATCAAATAAAAACATAAAACTAAAATGTTATTTAACCTTGGTTAGGCCAATAATAGAATATGCATCCTCCGTTTGGGAACCCTCAACTCAAGAAAACATTAAGAAACTGGAACAGACACAAAATAGAGCAGTGAGATTCATAACAAATGAATATTCACATTTGACTAGAGTAACACCCTTAGTAAAATCACTAAATTTAGAAAGCCTTCAGGACAGAAGGCTCAAAAGTAAAGTAGCAATTATACATAAAACACTGAACCATAATCTTCAAATACAAAAACAAAATTTAATAAAATACTCTGAAAGATACAAAGATAAATGCATATTCCTCGTCCCATTTGCTAGGACAAATTTGTACAAATACTCCTTCTTCCCTAGTGCTATTAGAGCATGGAATGGGTTGCCTGAGCTAGCCAGGAAAACCAGTGACTTGGCAGAATTTAAGTCATTGGTAAATATGCATGACTAAATGCATGACGCGTAGGACGTAATCATCTTCTTTTTGAAGTAACGTCTGTATTACATAAGATAAGATAAGACACCACAGACAAGAAGATTGAAACATAACTTAATGTTAATACAATAAACACTAAAACACAAAATCATAACTTAATAAAATGCTAGAATGACACAAAAAAATAATAACTCTTTTCTAATTTCTTACACAAGGACAAAAACCTTTCAAGGTAACGTTAGAACAGATGGCCGGAATAAGCCTGGAAAATTAAGAACGAGTTGACATGAAAGATTGCATTAAACAATGGATAGCCTTAGGTCATAATATTCAACTGTCGCCCCTCTCGGTACAAAGGAGTCGATTTTCCCCCACTGCCCAGACTATTACTAATTTTACTACCCGTTGGTTTCCTGCGCCCTGTTCAACACCTGAAGTGACGCCCAGGTTCAAAGGAATCGATGTCAAACGTATGCTGGGGAGAGAGAGAATAGTTTTTTGAATAGAAGGTTTGTTATTTCTAAGTTGCCAAACGCAGTGGCATTCGGGGAGGCGGAGGGGGGGGGGGGTGAAGCAGGTTCTTACATCGCTTTCACACACACCCACCCCCACATACACAAAACTGACATGCCGACACTGTTGTGTACGCCTGTTTTCAGCTCACCTTCGCTCCATTACCTGTCATGTAGGAAGAAGTTCAAGAAGCCATCTCTACAATGTCATCTTCTTAAGAGGCTAATTTATGAGATTTTCGCTCGCTTTGAGGTATACCGAATGGAGAAAGACTTCAATGGTCAGGAGAGAATCTTTTAATCAGCCTCGAGAGTGTAAGGCTACAGTTCAAGTGCTCTTTCTTTTTCTGCTTTTGTAAAATTGTTTGTACCTTAAAGTTGAACTTTAAAAAAAAAAGGTGTTTTGTCCGTATTATTTTCAGAAATTTCATTCCGAACTAAAAACATTATTAGTGTCCATTTTTTATGTAGTTTGTGTGGTGTGTTTATGGTGTGTGTATGTGTGTGGTGCACTCAGAGGAATGCGGGACGCGTTGGGCATCAAGTGATGTGGGGCATCAAGTGATGTGGGGCATTAAATCCTTTCCACATTATATATAAACCTATGAGCACAAGACTCTGCATGTAAAAAGACCATGTGCCGATATCGGTCTGCATGTAAAAAGACCATTTCCTGATAGCCCAATTTAACGGTCTGCATGAAAAAAGACCATGTCCCAACAGCCCGATTTATTGGTCTGCATGTAAAAAGACCATGTCCCGACAGCCCAATTTATCGGTCTGCATGTAAAAAGCCCATGTCTCGACAGCCCAATTTATTTGTCTGCATGTAAAAAGACCATGTCCCGACAGCCCAAGTTATCGGTCTCATAGACCGTCCGTAATGGACAAATTCGACACTATGTGGACATCACAAACAAAAGTATATTCCATGTTTTATTTGGTTGAGGGTCCTAGACGGGATCCCAGAGGGGAAGAGAATGGCCGGAAGACTAGAGCAAACAGTAGACCAAGAGGCAAAGACGGCAGGATAGTCATGGACCCAGCTGAGGGGTATTGCCCTAAAAAGAGTCTGATGGTGAAGTATTGTTGAGGCCCCTGCTCCACTGGAAGTCAAAGGGATTAAGTCAAAGTAAGTCAAACGGAGTTGCCGCATTTGGAATATCAAATAGCTTAGGTACGCCACTGGGTGCACTACTGCGTGACATTAAACCTATTATAAGAAAGTTCAGAATCAACAATACATGTGTAGGCCTGCAGTGTCTTTCAGTAGCTGTGCTATAAAATGAAAATGTTATTTTTCATTAAAATTGTCAATTTCAGTTATCGGGCTACAGTAGGCAATGTGCTACAATGACGTAGCCAATACTTAAATTATCTATTTTCATTATCCACCATTCATTAACATTTTGATCCTAAAATGACCTCTTAGTTTAATCATTTAGTATTCTATTCTAAAGAATTCATTTGTGTAATAAGTGAATACACAGATTAATGTATCTAGCAACCGACATCAAGTTTCTAAGTTGAGTTTTGTGAGGCAGCATGGCTCGCCTCCAGCTCCAGGACACATTATAGTATAGTAGAGTTAGAAGAACCCTAAATGCCAAACACTTAATAATGGACTAACGATGCATGCAATGTAAGTAGATATAAGATGATTTTTACAAACTAAATGAAATGATCATGCAAACTTATATCGTGGAGTTCTAACTCGTAGACAAAATACTAAACTGTCATTAATAATGGGGGAAAAAAAGGCCCCAGCACCCCCAGAAAAACACAGTGCTGTAGTACAACCTGCAGCCCCAAGTGAGAATGGCAATATAATACGCAACGAGTAACCGAAATAAAATGTATTTCATTTTATTGTGCTAAATCTAGATCTATTTTATATTGTTTTAATGTCTAAAGATGTGTAAAGCAATGTTTATTTCATAGGAAAAGTGTCTAAGGGAGAAAGGGAAGTAACAATTATAACTTTATTCGTAGTTACGTTGTATTAAATTGCCTCCCCTGCTTTAAAAGCAACATGTTTATGGATGAGACTGCTGGTAGTATGTACACTCAGCATACAAGTTGGCGCAGTGAGTATTATGCTGCAAAGAGAATAACTCAGATAGGTTAAGATAGCATAATTTATGGACAAGTCAAATTCACAGAAGCTATAATAAAGTTTTTAATTGGGTTTTTTACAAAGTTTTTTAATGGTAGTCTCCTTAACAGTGTCCACAGAGAATCAGAGATATTTTCTGGTGCAGTTGAAGGTCTGCAGCAGTACTGCCCTCTTAAAGGTAACGAGATATAACAACAGAGTATATGGCTTTTTTATTAACTTCAGTAGTCATCTGGACCTGATGGCATCTCAGCTAGATTACACAAAAAAATAAGCAATGAACTAGCACCAGGGACTGGAAAGAAGCTAACGTCAACCACCTATTTAAAAAAGGAGAAAATTCTGACCCAGAAAATCACAGACTTGTATCACTTACCAGCATCACATGTAAAATCCTAGTACACATTATTTGTAGCAACATCATAAACCACTTAGACAAACAAAATGTCCTCACAATATACCAACATGGCTTTAGGAAATATAAATCATATTAAACACAACTAATAGAACTAATTGATGATTTTTCTAAAGGTTTAGATAACAGTGAGCAAATAGATGCTATCTTACTAGATTTTTCCAAGGCTTTTGACAAAGTTCACCACCATAGTTTGCTTAAAAAATTAAAATATTTCGGCATTAATGGTCCACTGCATCATTGGATTAAAGATTTTCTGATAGGGACAGAACAAACTGTAATAATAAATGGCTCTAAATCAACACTAAAAACAGTAAATTCGGGTGTACCTCAAGGAACAGTCTTAGGTCCACTACTATTTTTAATTTACATAAACGATTTACCAAATTGCATTAGTCAGGAACAAAAGTCAGATTATTTGCAGACGATTGCATAATATATAGAACAATAAAAACAACACAAGATAAAGAAATTTTACAAAGAGAATTAGATGAATTACAGAAATGGGAATCAAATTGGAGCATGTCTTTCAACAAAAAAAAACTAAAACAAATTAATTCCACTTATCTTATTCATGGTAAACCAGTAACACAGACTAAAAACGCAAAATACCTAGGTGTTATAATAAATGAAAAACTGTCATGGAATCCACATATTGATGAAACAATCAAAAATCAAACAAAGAATTAGGGTTTATTAAAAGAAATTTCTATAAATCAATTAACATAAAACTAAAATATTATTTAACCTTGGTTAGGCCAATAATAGAATATGCATCCTCTGTTTGGGACCCCTCAACTCAAGAAAACATTAAGAAACTGGAACAGACACAAAATATAGCAGTGAGATTCATAACAAACGAATATTCACATTTGACTAGAGTAAAATCACTAAATTTAGAAAGACTTCAGGACAGAAGACTTAAAATTAAAGTAGTAATTATACGTAAAACAATGAACCATAATCTTCAAATATAAAATTTAATAAAATACTCTGAAAGACACAAAAATAAAGGCACATCCCTCGTCCCATATGCTAGGACAAATTTGTACCAATGCTCCTTCTTCCCTAGTGCTATTAGAGCATGGAATGGGTTGCCTGAGCTAGCTAGGAAAATCAGTGACTTGGCAGAATTTAGGTCATTGGTTAATATACATGACTAAATGCATGATACGTAGGACGTAATCATATTCTTTTTTGAAGTAACGTCTGTATTATATAAGATAAGATAAGATAAGATATACTCAAAGCAAAACTTGTCATATTTTGTTCTTTTTATTATATATTGTTTGTGAGACAGTGGTACAGCAATGTGATACATGGAGAATCAGTAAAGTACCAATCGGTGAGAAAAAGTAAAAATAAAATTGGGGATTCGGATTTTTTTTTTCAATAAAGATCTATACCAGTATAGTAGGTGATCGGATGACTAGAGAACCTCCTATGGTGAGTATTTTTTTAGTAAGAAGGTGTATATTTCTGAATCAGATCATGTCAAAGCCAGGTGCTGATGGATTAGTTTCACAGCTTGGTCATGGTGATTTCGTGAAGCTGATTCTGGCGATGCTGGACTATTCTACTATTGTGTGTTTGATTGGCTTACCAATGTTTCAGCATTTTTGGAATAGGTCAATAATATCGAGTTTCAAGATGTGTCTTTCATCTTTTATTAGACCTAGTAACTCGGCTCTATATTGCAGTGACAACGACTTCTATTTTGGGGTAAAGTGATCCAGATTAGTTGAGCTATAGAAGCAGAAGCAGCCTTTGTTTTTCACGTAACCAAGTTGGAAACTTTCCCTGAAGTATTTCTTTTTTCTTCCCTTTTGTGAATCTCTACGTCATCTCAACCAAATTCAACATCAGTAAAGTTCAGAGGTCAGAGTGAGAGGTGTTTGCTAAGGAAATTAACTAGTTTATTTCTAGCGGCTTTGGAGTTTTGAAGTTATTTTTAAAACGTGTGTCTTGCACAATTTGTACATGCTCTGTAGTCCATGGCCTACATCTCTCCTGGTAGTTATAGCCTTATGGTCGAAGACTTGGGGTGTAAACAGTGAAATTTGGTTATCCGTTTTTTGGTTAGTCTGTCAAATCACATAGGTCGGTATCACAACTTACAAAGAGCAAAAATCGAACGATTGAGATATCGATTTGTGGAAAGTATGGAATCAAACGAGTACCACTAGGCATGGCTTGAAATACCGACAGTAATAATAATAATAATTTTATTTATAGAGCGCTGTTAACAAACATATGGAGTTTGGTTTGGTTTGGTTTTGGTTTTAGGCACATCGGCACAATTTTAGGCCATGTCGTGCCTGCATTCCCTTAAGGACTACTCTCTCTCTCTAGATAAGTTTGAAAAGCATTATTATGAAGGACTTCATATCTCATATAACAAAGTGCCTTATGGGGTAAAAATTACAACCATAATCATAATTATTACATTATTCAATTAAAAACTTGTCTAAAAATGCTGATAGAGTTATTTTTGATACATCGTATTTACATTTAAAATCTTCAAATTTTAAAGCTATTTCCAATGTTCAAACTTTACCTTTTCGACCTAGTGGGAAAAGGTTCACTGTTTATATCCTTATATGACATATATTACTCATAATTTATGTCTGCTGGTGTCTAAGCATCGCTACACAAGCGGAATATATCTGCTAGGCACACAGGACCCGAGCCTACGTGAAATAAAGATGAATGAAAACTCTATATGAAATATCATAAGACAATCTTAAAAATGTTATCCCCTGAGATCTCTCCACCTACAATTTCCATTCTTTTGAGAGTCTGAAATACTTTTGCTGAACAAATTGTTAAAACGCTTATATCAGCTCACTCTGTCTGTCTGTCTGATAAAAAGTTTGTACACATTATTTCTCCGACAAGGAATCTCGAATCAAGCTGAAATTTTACACAATTATTTCTTTTACCTGACAACACAAGAATCGTGAAAAGAATAACCAATAAGCTAATTAACTTTTGGTAATTAATTATTTTGTTTGGTATCTCGAGCTGTCAATTTAAGGTACAACAATATCAAGACATGAAGTACTTTGAATCAATTAGATGCTTATAGAATATCAAGACAGGAAGTACTTTGAATCAATAAGCTGCTTATAGAATATCAAGACATGAAGTACTTTGAATCAATTAGATGCTTATAGAATATCAAGACAGGAAGTACTTTGAATCAATTAGATGCTTGTAGAATATCAAGACAGGAAGTACTTTGAATCAATTAGCTGCTTATAGAATATCAAGACAGGAAGTACTTTGAATCAATTAGATGCTTATAGAATATCAAGACAGGAAGTACTTTGAATCAATTAGATGCTTATAGAATATCAAGACAGGAAGTACTTTGAATCAATTAGATGCTTATAGAATATCAAGACATGAAGTACTTTGAATAAATTAGCTGCTTATGGAATATCAAGACAGGAAGTACTTTGTATCAATTATCTGCTTATAGAATATCAAGACAGGAAGTACTTTGAATCAATTAGCTGCTTATAGAATATCAAGACAGGAAGTACTTTGAATCAATTAGATGCTTATAGAATATCAAGACAGGAAGTACTTTGAATCAATTAGATGCTTATAGAATATCAAGACATGAAGTACTTTGAATCAATTAGATGCTTATAAAATATCAAGACATGAAGTACTTTGAATCAATTAGATGCTTATAGAATATCAAGACATGAAGTACTTTGAATCAATTAGATGCTTATAAAATATCAAGACATGAAGTACTTTGAATCAATTAGCTGCTTATAGAATATCAAGACAGGAAGTACTTTGAATAAATTAGCTGCTTATAGAATATCAAGACAGGAAGTACTTTGAATCAATGAGATGCTTATAGAATATCAAGACAGGAAGTACTTTGAATAAATTAGCTGCTTATAGAATATCAAGACAGGAAGTACTTTGAATCAATTAGATGCTTATAGAATATCAAGACATGAAGTACTTTGAATCAATTAGATGCTTATAAAATATCAAGACATGAAGTACTTTGAATCAATTAGATGCTTATAAAATATCAAGACATGAAGTACTTTGAATCAATTAGATGCTTATAAAATATCAAGACATGAAGTACTTTGAATCAATTAGCTGCTTATAGAATATCAAGACAGGAAGTACTTTGAATAAATTAGCTGCTTATAGAATATCAAGACAGGAAGTACTTTGAATCAATTAGATAATTATTGAATATTAAGACAAGAAGTACTTTGTATCAATTAGATGCTTATAGAATATCAAGACATGAAGTACTTTGAATCAATTAGATGCTTATAAAATATCAAGACATTAAGTACTTTGAATCAATTAGATGCTTATAAAATATCAAGACATGAAGTACTTTGAATCAATTAGATGCTTATAAAATATCAAGACATGAAGTACTTTGAATCAATTAGATGCTTATAAAATATCAAGACATGAAGTACTTTGAATCAATTAGATTCTTATTGAATATCAAGACAGGAAGTACTTTGTATCAATTAGGTGGTTTACTCTCAAACAAGCATCTAGTTATTCAATAGGGTTTATCATTAGCCCAGAACTTAATGAAAATTCCCCTGACCATTCAACAGTAAACTTATCGCCTCCGGGTAACCATAATATCTACAAATACAGTGATACCCAACCTTTGAAGTCTGCAGTCCATATTTGGCTCGTGATGCTAGCGACCCCACGCAACTGTTAACCTTGACTTTTTGTACAAAGACCTGATAGGCTTAGGTTATTGTTTCTCAAATGTTTCACTGTTCATTCGCACTTTCCCATGAGCTAGCTAGGGTCTCTGGGTGAGAGCTGTTGCTCATCCAGTGGAATTTGAAGGATTTAAAAAATGTAATAAAAAGAAAAGAAACCTAATTATAATAAAAGTTTGGCGGTTGTTTTTTTTTTTTATCATCAATATATATAATTCTCTTCTTCCCTAAACAGGTCAAACAAGAAGTAAAGGAAAGATCACTCTCTTATTTCTGCAGATAGTCACCCCACAAAAAAAAACAAGAGGGGGGGGGAGGAGAACACGTTTTCACATCTCGCTACGGATGGCTGCGCGCTGGACCGTCAAACCCAGCCCGCTCCCATCCCATGCGGGAGGTTTGGACTAGGAAGTAAACTATCGTCAACTCTGAAGGAACATCCGAAACATGTAAAACATTTTACAAACACTAAATAGCAGGGCCGGACTTAGCATTGTGAGGCCCTATTCGAAACGGATTTCGCAGGGTCAAGTTTTGGGTAGGGAAGCGGACAATACGTGAAATTTAGGAGTTTGTATTAGAAAATAAATTCGTCTTTGCATTTTATTCATACTACTTACAGAATTACTTAACGAGCCTTGCGTGTAGCAAAGTCATACAGTATATCATAAAAATTCTGATTTCCACAAAGATCCCGTTCAATAGCAAGAATTACCAAATGTTTCAATCTATCTTTGAGAATTGTTGACCTCAAGTAATTCTTCATTAGTTTGAGGCGTGAAAAGCTTCTTTCACCTGATTACACAATTACGGCTAATGCATAATGCCGTTTTTATTAATAGCGCGTAGGATTGACGTTTTCCATATTAAATGACACCCCAAAATGACAATTTTTTCTATGTATTTCCGTATATTTTAAGGACTTTTTCGTATATTTTGCAATTTCGGGAGATTTCCAGGAGCTCCTGGTAAATCGACAGGTGTGCGCGGGAAATCTGCTTTAGGTTATAAAATGGTTTAATTTAATAATTTATACACCTTGAATTAGCGCGGGTTCCATGGAAGTGCAAATTCTTCTGTCACATAGGTTGCAGTGGCCTAAGACCGGCCCTGCAAAATAGCGGCGTATGTCGACTAGTATTCTTATAAACCTGGTGGTGACATAGATGAGGGTTGTGGTGTGTGTGTAGTCAGCCGACGCAAATCGCCCCAGGCCAGCGCTAGACGAGCGGTCAACCGTGACGAGTTACGACGGTAAGCCGGACGAGTGTCAACAGGACGGTTCGGGAAGGATCGGCGTCTGAACAGAGCTCAGGAGCGTCACGAGGGATGTAGTCATGTGACGAAACTAGAAACGTCGAGCGATGTTCCGTCCGGTTCTAGAAGGCCAGCAGGGACCCTATATAAAGAGCGGAGGTGTCGCAGTCAAGACGGTTCAGATCCCGGTTCACTACAGTCCGGTCGACGGCAGCACAGTTCAGTGTGGTTCAGCGGTGTGGTTCAGTGCGGATTACTATCAAGTACAGTTGAGACGAACGGCGTAAAGTAATTTTGATACATACTAAACATAACAGCACAGACTTCTATAGTCATAAGCATCTCATTATCAGAGTTCTTTAGTATGTCGGCCTGGGGAGGCGTGAGCCTTGAGTTCGAATCTAGATCTAGGTCGTTCCATTTTTGTGTTTGTGTAAATGCTTATTAAAGCCGATTACGTTAAAATTCACCTACATGTCCCTTTCTTCCTCCCCCCCCCTCCACCAACCGCTCACATTTTCCCAACTGGACCAGAAAAGTCAGGGGTTCTCAACCTATGGGTCGCGACCCCCTTAGGGGTCGATTGACGATTTGCCAGGGGGTCGCCTAAGACCATCGAAAATATGGATAGTTATTGTCTATTCTTCTATTGCTGTATGTGGGGGGGGGGGGGGTCGCGGCAGAGTGGGAGATTGTAAAAAGGGGTCGCCGAGCATAAAAGGTTGAGAACCGCTGAGATAAATAATAGGATCGTGGCGTATGAAGAAAACTAAAGCATGAAATAGCGCTAAACAAAAACTATCGGTAAAACTATTTTTCATCGCACAGATTTATTGGTATTGGTCTATTACAAATGGAATGACTTGACTGATCCAAACTAATTGATACGATTACACTTGGTGTGTTTTTCTTATTTACTTGACAATAGTAAGATTCAATGGAGCGTCCTTGACATTGCTTTGTTTATCGTAAAATATCTTCCTACTGTAAACTATTAACCCCTGTAAACTACTGACCCCCAGTAAACTACTTACCCCCTGTAAACTACTGACCCCCTGTAAACTACTGACCCTTTGTAAACTACTGACCCCTGTAAACTACTGACCCTTTGTAAACTACTGACCCCCTGTAAACTACTGACCCTTTGTAAACTACTGACCCCCTGTAAACTACTGACCCCCTGTAAACTACTGACCCTTTGTAAACTACTGACCCCCAGTAAACTACTGACCCCCTGTAAACTACTGACCCCCTGTAAACTACTGACCCTTTGTAAACTACTGACCCCTGTAAACTACTGACCCTTTGTAAACTACTGACCCCCTGTAAACTACTGACCCTTTGTAAACTACTGACCCCCTGTAAACTACTGACCCCCTGTAAACTACTGACCCTTTGTAAACTACTGACCCCCTGTAAACTACTGACCCCCTGTAAACTAATGGCTGTAAAATTTAAAAAATAATAACTAAAAATCCAAATTTCCTAGTGAACTGTCATAAATGTATTTAGTGAGATTCCACCAATCGCTGTGACTTTCACGATAACATGTTTGTGAACAAATGTTTGTAACGTTTAGTGTTACAAGCAGTGCACACCAACTTCGCCCGTTGATTTGTTCCGAGACATTATATTGTTTATTTTTTGTCGGAACACCCCCCTTCTTTTTTTTCTTTTTTTTTTTTGTAATCAGCGGGCCATATTTTAATGGCCCGCTCTCTCTTTCACATCTCTCTCTCTCTCTCTCTCTCTCTCTCTCTCTCTCTCTCAATCTCTGAGCCCACAATTTTTTTGACAATCTGCGCTTCGTAATTTTTTCGACATTGACTTTAGAATTGATTTGGAAAGACCCGCTTCATAATGCACACATGATATTTACACGCACTTTTTTTTTTTGTGGGGCCCGTTAATTCTAGTATCACTTTTACTTATCCACTTCCGCCATCCCCCCCCCCCCCCACCACCAATAAAAAGTTAGTCCTTCCTACACCGGCAACCTCGACACCGAGGTCACGCCTACACCCTACGACTTTTCTTCGGCTTCTCAATTCAATCTATATTATATTTCGACCGTCGCGCCCCTTCGGTTAGTTTTACTTTTTTCCGATTGATAAGATAAGATAAGATAATTGTTATTGGTCCAATCAAATGGAAATTCAGTTTGACTACAATTGACAACCTCAGCGTAACTACTGTACGATAACAATATAGATGCAAATACGAACAACATTCACACACGAAAACTCATACACACTCATAACCAGCGCTTTATAAATTAGACTTTTTTTTCAAAGATTCCGAAACCGGGGCCCCCGGTTCAGACGCCAAGCGCTTTAACGCTAGGCCACAGCGCCTCCTATTGGGATTAGTTTTTGTTTAGACTGCGTCTTAAGGGTAGCGGAAATAAAGTAGCTCCTTTTAAAAATAAGTAGACAAAGAAAAAAAATGCTTTTAAAAATACGCCATTTGTGTGATATTATTTATGCGGCCTTTTTTGGGAAATACCGAAAATAAAATACAAAGGTTTTATAAAAAGCTTGCAGTTTTTCGCGAATAGCGGTGGTCAGGTTACAAATCTATCAAACCGTTTTTTTTTTTAGCAAACGATTCCTTACGTCAGTTTAATAGATCGTCTTGTCAATAAATCATTGGTAACTAGCAAATATATATAGTAGATTTGGGCATCACCATTACAGTTGTCAGACACTTTGCCCTTTTTGTATAGGTCTATGGTAAGTGCTACGCTAACGCTCAGAGCGCGCGTCGCCAATGACGCGTAAAACCACTGCCCCCCTTTTCTCCCACGACACGCCCTAGCCCTAACCACTAGGCCCTAGTACCTTAAAGGTCTTTATGTTCTTATATCATAATATGAAAGTAATAATAGCATATATTGACAATTCAACATTATAGACCCTAAATATTAACAAAAGGTAGGTCTTTCTTTTTGTAACAACGAATGTAAGCCTACTTTTTAATTTATTTACATATATTATGTTGTTTTTTAGATTTAGAGCCTAAACTAGATAGAAATTCGATTTCACTTATGTCTTTTAAATGCTGTGTATAGATATATCATAATTCACTCTAGTTCTAATCCTTAACACCTCGAACGCTATCTTGTAAACACCAGAAGTAGACCACATCTAATTCGGAACTATCGTGACGATTGTCGTAAAACGAATTGTCGAAAACAAACAGAAAAGAGCGACATGTCTACATCTAGTATCAAATATTTCAGATAAATCTATATTTTTTAAGTATAATTATTTTTGTGTATTTATTTGGTAGATCTATATGTCGCTAAAATGGCCCTGATTGCTTGATTTAGATGCAGATCTATGTTGCGAAGCAAAATGGGATCTTTCTCGTATCAACAACAGGAAGTGAATCGAGGTCTAAAAATAGACTGCTACGCGCAGCGAGAGAGGGGAGGAAGCAAAGACGCCAGTGAATAAACGACGCATGGTTTTCTCTTTTTCCGCTGCGTGACCTAGTTAAGAAAACCGCTTCGCTGGAGCTGTTGATTTCCGTGGTAAAATGACTTTTTTGCGTATGAATACAATGTAAAAAGACATTAGGAACTAAAATATATAGATATGGATTTCTAATGTAAAAATCAGCATTGAGTAAGAATTTCAGTGATTGGTGTCGAAATTTTAGTTTCCTTTACAATATTGCAGACTGCATTCTTTTAACTTTAAAAATTATTTTGGCATTACTGGAAAATACAATTTCCTAACAACAAATGTAGCTGAGCGCCATTGGACAAAGGCGAAGACCACTATGTGGCGCTCGGATATGCGTTTCCGCTGAGCCGCAATGGCTTGTGGGAGATGTGGGTTGACAAAATCCGCCATTTTAGTTCCTTCGTAACTTCCGTGTTAGTGTTATGGTAAAAAAGTATACCTCGTGTTTGAATTAATGACGTAGAAATAGATTACTGGCGTAAGTAAGATGTCGTTAATTATCACATTGATATAAACAAGAATTATTTTAAGTATTTGAAATAGTCTACATTTATATAGATATTTAGAATATGTAGATCTGTAATGAATATTTTGTATTTACATTTATAAATATTTGATCTACCATCTACTAATAGTACCATGACATGATCTAGATTCTAGAATATTCTAGATCTAGAAAATATCTAATCTATCATTTTGTGCCAATTTCACTGTATTCTTTCCTTTTTCATACCCGATATCTACTTTAGCACTAGACCTATGACACCTTATTCTAGATTGTAATCTATAACTAAGATACTATCTAAAACGTATAAGGGGGCCTAGAGCTTGATAAATGAATGAATACTTTCTCATGATGCCTGAAACAATTGCTCTCCTTTTATTATTTAATCAGAGTATTTAATAAAAATAGACATTAGCATCTGTGCGTGCTTTGTTGTCAACATGTTTTGTTTGTTTAGTTAGGTCACGTGTCTAGCGACATTTTTTTTTCCTGAAGCATTTTCACCCCTTTGACTGATTTGTATACGTACCCCTATCTATTTGGAAAAGTCAAATGTCATCTGTAGGAATCAAAGTCTCTTGTCCATGAATGTGAATGGTTTGAACCAGCTGGGCGATATCGTTTGCTAGGACAATACTGTATAATTCTGTTTTGAATGTGAACTATTCCGGCCGATTCTAAGACGAGTATCGCGCAATCCATTGGTCATAACACGCCGTGTGAGAATGTAAATCATAAACACAGGAGATTCGCATTACGTCTATGACCAGCTCTCACTCTTCTTTAGCTAAACCTTTTGGGAAAGATACTATACAATATCGAGATATCCATAGAGTCTATGCTAAAGAACTCTGTGAAATGCGAAGGATGCGTCTTTTATTTTTAGCTTGCCATTTAGCTGAATATATTATATATTGATGTATGTAAACGGGACATAGAATGCTTCAACGCTGCAAAGCCACAAGAAATGTCCGCTTAAAGAGTATTCTGGATCCCAGAATGGTGGACCAGGAGTAGGAGAGAAGCCGAAAACAGCGTCGTTTCTAGTCATGTTAAGTGCCCACTTGTGAGCATGCATGTGCTACACGGATCAATCGCCAGTTGAGATGTTGCAATGGGAAATGATTTTCTTTGGAGACGTAAAATGTCATTACAACTTCGCTGAATGTTGTAGATTCAATTGTTGGGTTCATCTAGAACAAACAAACAAAAAGTACAACAATACTGTTGGGAATAGGCATATTCAACAACGAATGGCCGAAAGTCCAATGTTACAGACAGGAAATCAGAGAACAAGAAAGCAGTTTTGACTCAACACGTGTTGGCTTAAGAAACTGGAACCAGCTACTTTCCCGTGTGGAATGTCTCGTCCAAGTACCAATGACGTACTTGAAGGCAGTACTAGGGATCAGCAGCCACTTTGATTTAATGATTTAGCTGGGGTCCTCTACGAAGCAAAGTGCAGATCCAGAGTTTTTTTAAAGAGAGAATTATCGATGATCTGAACCTTGAACCAACAGACAAAAAACTTCGGAAAAAGTCTGGTTACTCTAAACCCGGGAATAAGAAACTGTCAATCTTTTAATGTCGGAAATTCACCTCAGACAAACCACAACAACCAAACATAATTCCACTTTACGGCTGTGCGGAACAGCTTAGAGCTCCGCCAAAACAAAGTGGTGGGATGAAAAAGAGACCTGGGCATGCGCCACTGTGATGCATGTGATCGATGTTTCTCTAGAGTATAGCCCAAAATATTAATTTTAAAATGCTCTATAAGCCAATTATGTGATGAACCTTAGTTTCTTAGACGGAACGCGAACAACCAATGTATTGATATGTGCACTTAAAGATCATGAGTTCATTTTACGCACATGTTTTTTTTTATAACGTATTAAAACAAAATGTAAACTAAATCAGCGTTTCTTTTATGTTATAATACATTGAATTGTATTTCGAAGTAAAAGGATATTTAAAAGAGAGCAATGCAATTTGGTGTTGAGAATGTAATGGTTAGCATACACAACGGAAATTAGCGTCAAATTTAATTAACATTTAGTTCTCTCCTTTAAAGAATATAAAAGCCCCACCACCACCGCTCTTTTTTTTCGATTTCTTCTCGAGAAATGACTATTTAAAAATGTACGAAGATCACGCCAGGAGCCATCAGAATGCAGTTCATGACAGATACAGAATTAGATCTAGTTCATAGACCAGCCACTCGTGTTTTAGTTACGCACGACATATGGCGTTTTGAATAAACTGAAATATAAAGTTGAAAGTAAGGCGTGTGTATGTATGTCCCGAATAATAATCAAAATCGTTTGACCAGTCTTGATAACACTTGGCGTAAATGTTCCATAGGTCATGGCGGAGACCGTATTGTATGTTTTATGTCCCTACCACAACCGCAGGGCCCTAAACACAGACAAAAAGCACCTAATTGTATCTCTATTAAAATACGAAAATTTCAACAAATCGGGTAAACCCGCTTTAATAGCTAAATGTATCTATATTAAAGAAACTTTTAACAAATCGGGTAAACCCGTTTCAACGGTATTTTATATTTGATATTAAGGTATCGGTTTAACGGGTAAACCTATTTTCGCAAATAATTTTTATTTTCCTGGCGAAATAAAAAAAAAAACTTTAAAGGAACATTAGTGATATAAGGTACATTACGATCTAAATGACCATATATAAACATATAGGCCTAAAAAGGGGGGGGGTAGTCTGCGCTAAATATTGACAATGTAAGCTTTCGGATAACGACTAGAAATAGTCACTACACATTCGAAAATTAAGTTCGAGAAATCAGCCCGTGATTAGGTGACTACTTGAAATAGATTGGTGATACTGATAGCAGTCTTTGGAAACTTATTGTTATGATGTATTAAAGTCTAGTCTAGTACCTCACCAGATCATGAACTAATATAAACAATTGACTGAACACATTGAATGTCACCGGTATTTTACTGTCTTTCGCTACTAATGGATGCTGTTACAAAGCTTCGGCTAAAGGGAGAGGCCTAAAGGCTTACTTAGATCTAATGGTTCTGGTACACGTGAGCGTCTAATTAGAACTATAGTTAACTAGAACTCCGAATATATCCGCTGTATAGTCTAGATCTAATCTAGATGTACAATATCATCTAGTCAATCTATGCCTAGATCTAGACCAGGTAGATCAGGTCTGTCTAGAATTTCAGATTTAGATCTAGTACTTAAGTAGGCCTAAATTCATGGTCCAACACATATATATAGAATATAGAGGCTATTAGTTACTGGTGCATTGTTAGTTATTTTTTTGTAATGTAGCCTTCATGCATTTTTTTTTTCTTAAATGGTTTGAGATCATTTTTTAAACATAATCAGCAGTAGCGGTAATTACAGTATGAAGACATTCCATACAAAATGATAATTTGATAAACAGTGCAGTTTCCATCATTTAAAATGAAGTCTCCATCGTGTCTTCGGGAATTCCAGGATATCTTAGAATGCGCATCACGCTGATAGTGTCGCGTTGTGCAAGGAAAAGAATGTTGGAAAGAAATTTATTCGACTTTTAATGTATGTCAATTTGCATGATTATTTAAAAAAAGGCGCATTCCTTGTTCCATATGCTAGGACAAAGTTGTTAAAATCCTCCTTCTTCCCTAGTACTATCAGAGCATGGAATGGGTTGCCTGAGTCAACCAGAAAAAAAATGACTTGGCAGAGTTTAAGTCATTGTTTAACATGCATGACTAGATTGACCTAGGAATACGCGTAGGGCGTAATCATCTTTTTTGAAGTAACGTCTGTAATTTATAAGATAATAAATAAATATAGATATGCATACACTTAAGATATGCCTACTAATTAGCGAGAGATCTATTGAGTAGGCAAGACCTATTCGCCCAGGTTAGGGTGGTACGCGGGTTAAAACGGGTCGTTTTTTGGAGCCACTAGAAAAGCAAAACAGAGCCACCGTTGGAGTGCCTAAGGACCGAGTCCATTGCACTGGTAGAGATCGAATAGAGCCTCAACCAACTTGTCACACAATACCACAAGAGAGACGTTTTTATGACGGATACTTGTGTGCTGATGTGGTACTGAGACGGAATATTGGAGAGTTCCCTCGGTGTGCTCGGCCTCGCCCCTAACCTTAACGTCTTGGAATATGAGCCATGTATAATAGGATGTTACTAGTTCACGTCTGCTTGGATCTTTTCCATACAGAATAGTTAGTTCAGACAGGCCGTTGGTAGCGAGATTCCTTGGGACCATAGAGTTCCAATAGTCTTCGACTCAACTCTAAAGACAATTATGCTACAAAGACCGCCTCGTGTCTTGCTCACGGCTTAATTTTGGTTGTAGCTAATACAAGATTGTAATTGATTTTAATGTTCTATTTCGTTGCTGTCCCAAATAGTAAACTTGATCCCGTATTGTGGTACGGAGACGTCCTATCCATTTCCTCAGAATCGTGTTTTTCTTGAAGAAGTTGTAAACGTCTACAGAACAAGTCTGATGCCCTCAGATTAACTAAAAGTGCTCTTAGGATTGAAGGCATTTCGTTCATACCTGTTCGTGCTATGCTCGTGTCACTCTGTCATAATTTCCAACATCGTGAGTTTGACCTGAAGGGGGGGGGTACACCTGCTGGTCTCTTTCTGTTAAAGCTAATACAAAAAGCTATAGATGTATTATTTAGTTACTGGTACTTTGAGTTTAATGCATATTAATGTATCGATACTTTGTGAAACTGAAGAGCGAGGGTCATTGCCGTGGCTTAGACAAAGGAGTAAAGGCGCGTCAACGTGATAGAATGACGTCATCAATTTATGTCTTATAATTTTTTCCCCCAAAAAACTTTGAGTTTAGGAAAATAGATCTGCTGACTTATTTTAGTTGTAAAATTAAAATACTTCTAGAGTGTTCGGATGGCGTTACCCGGCACTGCATCAATGATGTTGTGTGAGGATACATTACCGATTTCTTTTTTTTTTTAATTTTACTTTTGTAAACATCTTATTTCAGGGTGAAAAAAGACTCCAGTCTTGTCAAGAGCAAACAGATGAACAGTAATCTGCTGACCAAACCAAAAGAAAGCAATCCTTTGTCCCACTAATGGAGGCCGGGGCGGAACTTCCTGTTCCTGCAACCTTCACCGTGGAGAAAGGAGAGGGGGGCAATGACGTCATCGTCATCAATGACGATACCCTCGATCCCGTGACGTCGGCATCGTCAACACTAAAGGCGTTGGCGAGTCACGCTTGCAATGACACACCAAAAGAGAGTTTTGTTGTGGGCTCGGCGCCTTTGAGTTCAACACCGACCACTGGCAAAGGAGTTGGCCGCCCCATCTCTCTCTTACCCTTCCAGCTTGTCCATGCTCAGGCTGTCAGGCTGCCTTCCAAACCATGCCATCAGCCTACTGTGCGGTTAATCTTGCCAGGACAAACAGTCGGTACCCAGACTAGAGCTCCTGTTATTTTGACAGCCAATAGATTTATAGCCCAACCTACTGTGCCTGTGATAGCAGCAGATCCATTCCAAAGTCTTAGCAGAAATAGCCTTGTTCCTGTTACTCAGCTGAAGGTGAGGGGCAAGTAATCCTGCATAGTCTACACTGCATACACTTCTCTGTTAAGTCTTCTAACAACTTTCTGTTGAATTTCTCTCCCCTTGTTTTTAGACAGATCTCTACTAAAAGAAAATGTATTTGATCTATAGGGCAGATAATGTAAAGGTCATCTCTTTCTGTAACCATATGTTGACAAGGGTGTCATGTGGCCAGCACAATGACCAACCACCATTACTTTCCCCATCTAATGTCAGGTATCCATTAGAGTTAACTCTTCTGACCATTTAAAATCATTTGATAATCTACTAGATATTCTGAAATACCCCTCGTTACAATAAAATATTTCAATAGATTCACTATTAAGACTATTGTCAACCACTTCAATAAAATTCATATTTTTAATAGCAATGGCAGCATTTTTTCACATTCAATGATTTCATTTTTTTAACAACTTTAATGCATTGAGATTTGTAAATTTATATTTTTTTCCTTTGAAAAGATTTAATGTGTTTTTAAAGATTATATCTACCAAGTACCATAATTAAGTTTTTACTGACATCTGTACACATTCAATATACTGTTGTTTGTAAAGATTTAATGCGCTGTGCTTTTAAAAAAAAATGTTGGCTTTCCAAGATTCACTTTAAATTAAACAGGTCAGCTTGTATCTAACATGTCTACATTTAATTGATTAATGTCCATCATTCATTTAATCTGCAATGTTACAAAGATTGAGTGGGGGTTACTTTTAAAGAATGCATCAAACTTTACAAATACACAGATACCCAGCACAACTGATAAGAAAATGTGTTTCTTATGGCACACACTAGGACTAGAAATGTTACAAAGTAAAAGACATTTTTTAAAAAATTAACATCATCTTGCAGTCCCAGATTGTTCACAATTGAAACTTCATATTGAGACACTTAATACCTGTGGTAGATGAATACATTTTCTAGGAATAGCTTTAATCGTCTTTTTTTTTAAATTGAATGAACAAAAATTTCTGTAGATTGTAAGAAAAAATACTTTAGAACTTCACGTCTGCTGGTTGGGAAAAAAGTAACTAAGCATTCACAAATCTAAAGCAGTGTTTAATGTTCCTCTAGACCAGTTTTTAATGTTTCTCTAGGCAGTGTTTTATGTTCCTCTAGGCAGTTTTTAATGTTTCTCTAGGCAGTGTTTTATGTTCCTCTAGGCAGTTTTTAATGTTTCTCTAGGCAGTGTTTTATGTTCCTCTAGATCTTTTTTAATGTTCCTCTAGGCAGTGTTTTATGTTCCTCTAGGCAGTTTTTAATGTTTCTCTAGGCAGTGTTTTATGTTCCTCTAGGCAGTTTTTAATGTTCCTCTAGGCAGTGTTTTATGTTCCTCTAGGCAATGTTTAATGTTCCTCTATGTTTTTCTTTGGTCTAGGCACCTGGACAAAGTAAAGGCCAACAGATATCAAGCAACTTGATACCATTACTGCTCAAGTCTAAAGAAAGCATTCCACCAGCTGGCATGCAACCAGCAACCACAGAACAGAAGGGCCAAGGAAGGTCAACATGTCTGCCAGTCACAGCAGCAGCTGCTCATACAAGTGCCCCAGAAAGATCCCAATGTGCAAATAACAAACCAAGCCCAGAGTCTATAGTACTGGTGTTGCCCTATAAACAGCAGCAGTCTGATTCATCTACATGCCTCCAGCTTAACCATCCAGTCACAACACAAACTCTCCAACAGAAATCATCCACATCCCAGGAGACAAAAAAACCCACCAAAGAATTATATTTTATTCGAAAGGGAAAACAAATATCACAACTGAATAACATTAAAGTCATTGCAGGGAAAAACGCAAACAAATCCTCCTGCCAAAATGTGTCTGTCAACAAAGCATTTTCTCAGTTAAAAAATATCAGTCTCTTAGCAGGAAACAAATTGACAGATACTTCTAGAACTTTGAATAACAAACTCCAAACAACAGGGCAACAACCAAACGGTCTTGAGCCATGCGTGATGAAAGGAACTGAAATTCACAATATTCTATCCAATACTGAGACAAATATCAATGCTGTTTTACCTCAGAATGTTAAAATTGTCACAGTTGGCAAAGATGGTATTGTCAACACCAGAAGTTCAAAGTTTGCATTAAGTACTACACTTTCCCAATCGTCATTACAGAGTAATGTCTTAAACAAAAAAATGAAGGTCTGCTGTCTTTTGCAATATAAACGGAAAAATAAAGGGGTTTCCAATTCACAGGTCTGCGAAAAGCACCCTTCAGAACTGAGTCCTGAAAGTTCTCATCAAGCCAGCAACTTGATACCATTATTTGTTCAACCGACAGGGACCTTTGGATTACCAAAAGCTCCTTTAATGCTTCAGATTATGGAGAGCACTCCACTTGTTTCATTACCACAAACCATTCTTCCTCTCCCCATTGATCAGTTGGCTGTTACAAAAACAAGCACATCAACTGTGAGTTCTTCTGCACAGACCGCTGTTTGCTTAAAATCATTATTACAGAAGAAGTCATTCAGTCAAACTCAGTCAGCCAGTGATACATCTGGCCAGAGACAACAGATACCAATACGTATTGTCCCCAATACATATCAGCCTTCCACTTCCACCAACGTGAGGTTAAAGGCTTTTAGAGGCAGGAGAGCTAGAAAAAATATTGCGCATTCAGTAACACCAAGTACAAAGAACCTCTTGGAGTCATTCATCCATGACAAGGAAAGCCGAAGTCTGACTACAAACGAGAGCAATAAGAACTCTTTGGTGGCTAACAGCAATTTCAAGGTAAATAAAAACGACCCCCAAAGCATCCCCCCAAAAGATGTTTATTTCACGACACTGAGAACAGGCAATGGCCAGGTAGCTGTCAAAGTCATACACCCTCATAATGATGTAGAAAACGATGAAGACAACCAGATGTCATCGTCCTTTGCGAATGGAGTGAATGATTTGCCTTTGGGTGATGACATCACAATGAATAGTTCTGAGACTCTGGGACCAATAAGCCAAGAGATGACTAGTTTAAATTCACCAACTACAAAAGAGCAGCAGGGCGAGGAACACGAAAAACGCATTAAAAAGTCTGCCAAGCTGGAGAAAGTTGTGGCTAATATCCTGCGATCTCATAAAATAGATGAAAATACATTTTTAAAAACTACAGAAAATGTGAATCCAATAAAGAGTGTCGACTCAGATGTGGGTTTTAGCTTTGAAGGGGAACACACCCAAAGAGCTACTCTTGAAGACCCATTGGTGGCTACATTGCAGGATATAAATGAAAGCACCAAAGAGGCAGACAGTTCGGATGAGAATGAAATGAATCTAAAAATATCATCAGTATTTTATTTTAACCCTGACTCCCGCAAGGTTGAGCGGCTCAATGATGAAGAAGAAACCAAAGAATGCTCAACATTTAAACTAGAAAATGTTTCTTCTTGGAAAGATGCTGTCACACCATGCTTTGTTGTCCTTGAAAGGCTATCATTGTCTTTAAGTCATCCAAAAGAAGTAACCAGGACACAGTCCCAGTGCAGTACACACTGCAGGAAAAGAACTCTAGACTATTTGTGCAACTTGAGATTATTGAGTTGTAAGAATGTGGACAATGCAAAAGAAAATCCTCAAAACAATCAAGCCTCAGTCAGTGTTGAATCTAATGTAGATAGTAGTTTAAACAAAGAGCCTCCTCAAGCTATAACTGACCAGATCCAGTTAGACGAAAACAAAAATTGTCAACTTAAAAAATTGACAGAAAATCACAGTTTTGATTTAGAAATCTCTGCAGAAATCAGCACAGATAATGCCACTAAATCTGACAGTAACTCTAAGTTAGCTAGTCTAACTGGTGATTGCAATGCAGCTTCGGTGTTAAAACCTTTGATAAACCTTATTCCAAATTCTTCTGACAAAACTGATGTTAGCGACTCTACCCTGCAGCTAAATATCCCTGTGAGTGCAGAACATGGCGAGGAATTGATCAGTGCACCACTGCCATCTCTACCATTGAAAGAAAAACCTGTTAAGAAACCTGTTGTACAAAATGACAATGTGACAACAAGTTCACCAAGAAAGACTTTAATAAGTTTGCTTAGCCCCAGTCTGTTGACTCCAAAGACTGTCAACAAAACACCAGTGGAGTTGTTGTCTTCTCCTGATGGATCCACCTCTCAAAAATGTTTCGATTCAAAAGAATTTCAGAAACTATTGAAAGAGCTCAAAGGTCAAGTTGAAAGAAAGAGGAAAGAAATGAAAAAACTACATCAACTGAAGAAAACAAGAATTTCAAGACGCAACAAAGGAGTTGTCAAAGCTAGTGTTAAAAGTAGTGGACACATCAAAGACTCTCAAATGAAAGTAGCCCTTCCTTTTACCACCATGAAATCACACACTTCACAAAGCACACCAAATTCTGAACCTGTAACTCGACCAGTCTTGAGTGTCACGTTGAACCAGGAAAGTAATTCCCCCAAAACACCCAAAGGAGGTCACTTAACAAAAAATGTAACCTCAGAACAGACAAAAGTATTTATATCGCCAGAAAAAATAAAAAACGCTATAGAGTCTCTGAGTAAATATCTTAAAGCTACTGGGACGAAATTAACTGTAGACAATAATAAATATTTTTTGTTAAAAATTGACAGCCAACATGTCCTAGTCAAGATCCCTCAGGACTTCCCATGTACTGTCAGCTCAGACCCTGTACCATCACAAGCATCAACCTCCAAACATATTCACATACAACCTAAGCCAGCCAATGACCAGAATCTTGAATCACAGAAATCATCTACATTTAGAACTATACTGCCACAATCTCAGCGTAGTGCCACACTAATGGCACTAAGGACTCGGGCGAATGAGAACAATTCAGGGGACAAAACAGCTGAAGCTTCTAAACCTTTAGTAACAACAGCTTCTAACAGTGACAGTGCTACTAAAGTAGACCTGTCCCATCTTCCTCCAAACACTTCACTTCTACCACAGAGGAGAAAGAGGCACACCAATTTAACAGCTGAAGAAAAGAAAGCTAAAAGAGCTAAATTAGAAGCCAAATACCCTCTGCCACCTGGAGTCATCATAAAATCTGAACCTGATGACCAAACTGTTTATGCTGTTGATAATAACTGGACTGTTACTTCTGAATTTCAGGCAGTTTCAAATTGTGATTCAGCCGAAAGTGGACAAGGTGAAACTCCTATGGAATGTGACAGTGATATGGTTGACCAACTGGTCAATGAAACACAGCAAGAAAGTGCACCAAGTGCCAGTCAACCTGTCGAACGACAGAAAGCTGATGAGACTGATGAGCCACCGACTCTCTTGTCTGTAGCACCAGTGTCTCCTGAAAATGTTGGCATACCTGAGGACAGTGAAGTGAGATATGAAACTCCCCCATTGCTACAGCCTATGTTGCCAGTGACTTCAACCACTGCTGATGACCACACAGCTGAATCAGACCAATCAGTGACCACTGTCAGCAACCTGACCAGTGTGTCCAGTAGAGAAAGAGGTTATGCTAGCAATCTCAATAAATCTACACCCAGTGCAAGTCAGAAGCTAGTCTACCAGAACAGCAAAATAGAGAAGCTTAAAGAACTGCTGAAAAAGAAAGAAATGGAAATAGAAGCTTTAAGAAAAATGAGATCATCTCTGCCAAAGTTATAAAAACAAGTTCATGCTAACAACAGTAAGCCTACCTCTATGATTGATTCATGGTAAAACAAATTGTGAAGGTGTTGATTGTGTTCAACATTTGTTAAGATTGTTTTTGGTATTATCCAATGTTTATGTATCTTTAAGATTGTAAGTCATTGTTTATGTTCATTTTGCTTATATTATAATTATCTTAAATGTTTAGAATGTCAGAATGTTAAGCCATTCGGCCCTGCCTTTGGGCTACTTATACATGTGATTTTAAGATTTTTTTGTTTGTCATTTACTGGAAGGGTCTATTCAGCTGTATAGAAAGCCTCCACATGTATAAAGAATACATACTTGTGTTGATAAATCTTTTCAACAGTGAATATATCATATTTGTGAGCAGAAAGTGATCATTATATCTAAAGTTATTTTTGTGTTTCTAAAGATATATTGCATTATTTGTTTCAATTGTTTATATTCTATGCAAGTAACTTGTACTTTTACACGACTACTATTAAAGACTGTCAAATGTTGTTACTTTGAGGTCTCTAATTATTAATAGCCAATCATTATACAGAACTTAACTCTTTCAGTGTGGCGTTACTCTCAGGGAGTAAATCGCTAGCGCTTGTGAATGCCGCGTACTCTCAGCTAGTAACTTGACTAGGTATATAATAATTATTTCACTCTCTTTTAATGCTGAACTTTTAACTACTAGACTCTCTTTTTTTTTTTCTGGATGTGACAGAGTGATTGTTCTTTGTTTTGGTAGTAAATCGGATGCAGGACCAACATTTTTTTTTTTAAAAAGACAACATTGTGTTAGTGGTTTCTCTTTTTTAGTTTATTTCACAGTACCAAACAAATTTAAACAGCACTATTTCTTAGTGCTTTTTTTTAAAAATCTTTTGAGAAATTTGAAATCATAAAATTTAAATAATGGATTTATAATTAAAAGGTTAAATCTTCAACTACCAGAGTAGAACGATTTTTTAATGAATTTTTAAATAAAGTTCCTTTTCCTATTTCTTCAAAATTTTTTTTTTTACTTTTGTAGCCAATTCATTTTCCTTCAAAATAAAATAAGTTTAAATTATATGATAAAATTAAAAAGTTACGTTAGTTTTTACCCTGGGAAGACTCAATTTTTTTTTATCAAAATAGTTTGCACTTAAAGAGTTAAAGAAAAAGATCATATAAATCAGATGGTTTGTTGTTAACCAAAATAATGTTTGAAAATAACTGATAACAGCGATTGATACTTCATAATGGCATGTCCCATGTTAAAAACAGTACATTCTGTGATAACCTCACCTAAGCACCTTTTCACTTTTTTAAGTGCATAAGCAATGTATCTTGTTAATCATTTTGAGGACCAGCATAGTAGGCCTTCCATTTCATTGGAAAAATTTTTTTAATCAAGAAGTGTAATAATGGTAGCAAACCCCTCAAAATGTTATGAAATATTGTAGCACATATTTTTAGATAGCATAATTAATAACTAGACACATTAATCTCAAATATGTTAAAAATTGCTCACTGGAAGCATTTTGGAGTACTTATCCCCTCTTCAATTTTCTGTGCATCCTATTTGAAGCTACACTGTAAAATATGAAAGCTAACAATTAGAAACTGGGTAGTCAGTGTTGCCATATTGGACCCTAATTACCATTATGGCTTTTTTTTTTCTTAATACTTTGGTCAACCTAATTGTAAGGTCCCTTTAATTATGTAAAACAAAATATTCCTAATACAAAAAGAAAATCAGGCTCCTTGAGGGGTTTGCTACCTCAATTGTGTATCAATTTATTGTAAGGCATTTGTAAATTAAGTGCACTGAATTAAAATCGATCTTTTACGTGACCAGGAAACAACATGATTAAGACTAAGACTAAGACTGCTTTATTGATCCTTACGGAAATTTGTTGTGATTACAAGGACTCTTTTCTCATATAAAGACAACACAACAGAAAAATACACATAAATACAACAGACAACCTAAAAAGTTATACCATCTAACCACAGTTACAGTTTATAAGACTAGTTTGTGTCTTTCTATTGGTTATCAGACAAGATTGGTTTATTTGTTTGAGAATACTTTCAGTGATGTAAAATACTGTACATAAACATTTACACATTTTCTTTCCTTCTATTACCTTCACATTTCTATATCCACATTTCTTTCCTATTTACTATTCTTTGTTTTTATTCAAACTCAATGTTTAGATTTTGTTAGTAAAATGATTATAAGAAATACAAATTAAGATAAGTTCAGGCTAATTTGTCGGTTTATTGCACCTTGCCAAGTATATAGGGGTATTTCATACAGAAGAAAGAAGCTTTATTACTGCAACAAAATTTCAAAAACAGTCTAAAGAATCAAACAAATATTCCTAACTTTCAAAAGCAATAAAATTAAAAGTGAGGACACGGCTGACTTTATTTGCCTGGACTTTAAAATAAGTCTTGAAAGCAGTTTTGCTCTTGATATCAAGAACAAAAGGGGTGAAAAAAGTCAACTCAGACCCAATCCACAATTTGAATCTTCCAAAGTTATGTTGCTAGCAAACATCTTGTACTGTTCCATTCTTCAGAAAGTCTTGAATCCATTGACAAGATATGTAGACATGTGCAATCATGATATGAAACATATCATAAAATATTGGTTTTACAAGAGCTACCATTCATTGTTCAGGTCAAAATTTGTGAAGTCCTAGAGACAAACATTCTAAGAATGTGTTACTGATAAACAATAGGCCTTTCATTACAGCCTTCTTAACATAATAATGATCAATAATAAAAAAAATAGAAAGAAATAGTATGAAGAAATACAAATGTTTTCTGCACAATTACTAGAACATACAATAACAAGAAAGAAACCCTCATGGGGAGAAATTATATGGAACATTGTTACAACTTCCATCTGAGTTTAACTAATTATAACTTATGCCCAAGTCAATGCTATAATTAATGACCAGTATACCTGTGAATAGTTACACCTAAGATTTATTATTTTTGTCTTCCAGAAGGAAATCTGAGTCTATGCAACACCAGTCAGGTAGTTTTCCTTTCTGTAGGTAGACATCTCTAGAGAGTGATTTGGAAGGCAATGTTTCCAGGGCACCCAGCAGAGCTCCTGAAAGACAAATGTATTCAATCTTATAGCGGGTACTTATGAGAAACATTTCTAAAAAAAAATTATTTTTTTCTTCTATATTTTAAAATGTTTATCAAGCCAAGCTGCATTTATATTATGGAGTTGCTCCAACATAGGCCAGTGTTGTATCCTCTATCAGTAGCTTTAACCTCCACAATTGAATAGGACCAAAAGATGAATTTTGAAATAACGTTATCGTCAACCATTAAGATTTCATTTTAAAATGCCTAAAAAATTTTTTTCACTCAAATTAAAAATATTATCTTACAGCCAGCTAGCCATCCTATAGACTTCTAATGCCTGAGCTGAACAATACATTGATTGTATGAACACTACTCACCTCCTAACCAAGCAGTGTAATTTTCTTTGGCAGGTGCCTTGTGAAACAAAAACTTTTTAATTCCCAATTGCTGAGCGTAACATGGTTTCTTCAACAAGTGGCTTAACTCCAGCTGTAGGCGATGGTAAAAACCAGGCATCATAGAGGTACCACCAGTGACTAAAATATTGCTGGCCAAGTCTTTTCTTGTATCAATGGGACACTACAATCATGAAAGAAAAAATTGTTATTGCAGTCAATGGCATGGGCTGAAAGGCATGCAAGACAAAGCTTGTGGAATAATAGTTTATTTGTATGTGCAGATCATATGCAACAAAATGAATTTCAAAAAAACATTATAGAATGCTCTCAGAAAAAAGTAGACAGAGCTGTTTAGAGCAGGATGAAGGAAAAGGGGAAATAGGATTTTCACTAGTGCTTTCAAAATTATTATTTTTTAAAATCTAAATTTGATAGACAAAAAAAAAATGTTTTTTTTTCTATGGAGACTTAAAAAAAAAAAAATAGCACTGGTAGTAATAATTATAGGCAATTTTAGTTGAAGGTTAGGTTACTCTGTTTAAGGTACAACAGTATGAAATAAGTAGTTCATGGAATATGGTAACAATAATTATGTTGACAAGAAGGTAAACACAGTTTGAGGCACAGACAGGTATGCAGTAGAGATGAAACATAACTATCTACAACTATTACAGATATAGGACAGGATCTGGACTGATATCTCCAGACCAAAAAAATGTAAATAGACATGACAATAAAATCTTCTGAGTAATGCCAATAAATGCAAACATGTGGTACCAGTACAGCTTTTTATCCCAAGCTCATCAGACTTAAGCAATGAAAGCATACTGGTACACAAAAACAAAAGGAAGAGAAGCACATGAAACAATGAGAAGACAACATCAAGGAAATAAAAAAGATGAGGAAAACTAAGCCAGAATATCACTTGTGGTACTGAAATGATTCAATAGTTTCAGGGCAAGTAAAGGATGAATGAAAATAAAATAAGCTTGAAAAAAAGTTCCTAAAAAAATATAAAAAACTGTAAAAAAAAAAATATTTTTTTTTAAAGAAATAGTCTGAGACCCGATAAATGACCCAACACATTTGTCCTTACTGCAACAATAGCATCGATGAGAAGTGTGGCGATGGATGTCTCATCATTGTCTTGTTCAAACAAAACCTCACAAGTATGTTCCCTGAGTAAAGACAAAACATTTTATTCAACAAATAAACAGAACAAACATTCAGGTTTCTCCTTACAGTGATGTAAGTAGATTTATAGCATTTATATTTATTTCTATGTGTATATAACTTATTCAAATACATTATAAAAAGAAGAAACAAAAAAAAAAGGGGGGGGGGGATGAGTAGACATAGTTTACTAAGTAATTCTGATCTGGTGGTTGCACGATTGCATATGTTTACTGACAAAATTTAACTAGCGATAGAATAGAGAGGTCGTTGTGCTGGCCACATGACACCCTCGTTAACCATAGGCCACAGAAACTAATGATCTTAATATCATCTGCCCTATGGACCACACGTTCTGAAAGGGGAACTCTAGAATATAGAAGTCAGAAAATGTAAACCTGGACCATCAGCATGTGAATACAAAGTAAGCATGCTATAAAATAAAAAGATAACATACATTTAGGTCAGGAAAAAGTATACATACTGGTAAATAAAATCCTCTTAAAATAACTTGCTATTATCAAGTTTGATAAAAAAAAGGAAACCTTTATTTTTTTCTATCCTTTATCAAGACCTGGCTATTCCCCAATGCAACCGAAAACAGCAGATTGGTTGGACCAAGAGCAGACGGAAGCAACAAAGTTGCTAAACTGGAAGGAGTCTGAAGCCCTCTAAAATACGAGAAATGAATGGAGGACTTTCCTGCCTACAAGCCCAGAGAAGAAAACTACCCCACTGGAGAAGGCAATGGCATGCATAGAAAACCCAGAAGGAAAACATAAGATATGTGTGGTGATGCTGTGGATTTTTATCCCATTGTGGAATCTGAGGCAACAAAAGAACTGACAGTTTGACAAAGCTAGGAACACAAACTTAATAGAGATCAAGGATTTGTGAATGGAACAAGTCCAAATGGTATGATAGCTGGGACCCTTTTAACACAGGACAGGAAGTCTGGAAGTTTCTAAAATGCCTAAACATAAAAGACAAGTGGTGGCAGCTAGACAAAAAAAATCAAGCTATTTTGGCACGTTTTTGCACTGGACACTACCCAATAGGAGCTTCTCTGCTACAATTTAAGAGTATCACAATCCCAGATGATACTACTACATGGAAATCAAACAACAGAACACATCCTGAAGGAGTGCAGGGTGCCCAGAAACGAATTCAAAGGTACAACTGGTCTTTTAAATGATAAAACTGGTTAATGTGGAGATCTTGCCCTGTATGAAGACAAGCAAACCATACAGAACACTGCCAGATACCTTGAGCGTGCTACAAGAGAGCATTCTTAGCAAAAGGCGTTAGTGCATGGAGGTTTACAGATCAGCTATCTACAGTTACCTTATTCTTCCACTAATATTGAGCACACTACCGCCATCTATCTGATAGTCTGTGTCAGGAGGAGGTGGCGGTAACTGAAAGAGACATCACAGACATACACTTTTGAAATAAAAAATCTTTAAAAAAAACTTTAAAGAAAAAAAAAAAAGAAAATAGAACTAAAGAAAAAATAAAAAAGAAAAGAAAACTTTAAAAAAAAAAAAAAACTTTAAAGAAAAAAAAAATTAAATTAAACTTTTAAAACAAAGCTACCTTGTTAGCATGTCCCCCTCGCATGGTGACTTCCTGAATTTGCTGCCCTCGTAAGTATTCAGTCACAAAACAGCAGCATACTGGCAGCATTTAAAAAGAAAAGGCATTTTTTAAATTTAGTCTTATCATATTTTTCATATATTGCTACATTCTTCTCTATCAAGCCTTCTGTAAACACTGCCTAACAACACAACACATCTAAAACAAGACAACAAGAGCTTCAATAAACAAAGTGGCAGTTTGTTTACAACAGCAGCCAATAAACACAATTGGTTACACTAACTTCAAATGCTTTGCTACACAACAGAACTGCCTAACTAATCACTACAAGTCTCTCTAGCTCGTACAGTTACATTTTCGAGGATCACAAGGTACCACAGTCCTTATGCCTTGCTGTTCTGGACTCAACTGTCCTAACACACTGCCTCTCGTCTGTAAAGGCTTTTTGGTCACATGACCATAACATTGGTCATATTGCGTGCATTAGCAGTAATGTCCCTTGTTCAACAGCCCTTGACCTGTGTGATTGGCCTGAATCATGTGTGTCACTAGGCCGCACACACATTAACCCTTTTAGTCCGCCACTAGGGTTATAACAATATCATAACATATATAATAATTCATCAGTCTCTCCCCAAAGCAACACTTTAATAAACAAATCTCTGAATGGTCTGCCCTACCTTTAATATCCTCAAGTAGTTCATCTGTTAAAATATCTTTTTGGAGGGAGAGAAAGAAAGGTCAATTTATACAAATTATTCATATTAATTTTTACATTATCCTATGGCAAACAAACTAAAAGGGTACCCTGACAAAATAGCGCAAACAAAATATATTTTAGTCATTTTGCAAGCAATACTTTAGATATCGTAAAATATAAATAGACAATATTTTTTGTTTTATTCTTAACATTATTTTTCTGTCATTTTTTAGGAAACATATTGAATAATTTCAAAATATATCATTTATTTACATTTCAAAAGTTTACTTTGAAAATAGGCAAATATACTTGTCAGATTTATATACACACACACACAAACTTTCACAAAGTTAAATTGTAGGAAATGTCACGTAGAAATTCAATCACTGCTTGAACGGGGTCACCACTTTTCAAAATCCTATTTTTAGCAAGTTATGCATTTGAAACATTGGTGAAAAAGGGGAATGATCTAAAATGTAAAGTACTCTCTCTGCCTCTGCAACTATGGCCTACTTTCAGATCTATTAAAATTGAAAAAGATAGAGACATCAACAAAAATGATGCCCATGACATTAAATTACTAATAATCCGTTTCTTTAATACACATCATATAGTCCGCGATATTTTGTTGGGAAATTTTCTGGCTATTTTGTTGCGAAATTTTGAGCTACTTTGTCAGCGCTATTCTCTCGAGTCACCAACTAAAAGTGTGATGATTGATTAGAATATTCAGATGAAAAGTGTCTGCTACCTGGCATACTGGCAACAGGCTGATGTTTTTGTTCAGGGGTGCTCACTGTGCCATGTTCTAACAACTGAGATTTGATGCGACTGAAAATAACAGTTATCAATATTTTATATATTACCTATCACAGGGTAATTTTTGTTTTTAAATAAACATTATTGGCTTTTAAGACTAAATCATATTACTTCATCTTTAGACATCTCTTTAAAAGATTTACCTATGTATAGCTTTACTTGCTAATGGAATGGTTCTCCAACCTTTCAAAATAGGAATCCCTTCATAGACCTTAAATTGTTAAGGAAAATTTTCCTTTAGTATATGGTAATTAAAATTTTCACAAAATTTGTATCCAACATCAGGAAAAAAAAAAGGATACAGGAACCACAAAACTCTCCTGATAGCCAATATCCAGTACGAGGCCAGTCTTTGTTCCAAGAGTCATGAGAGACAATAGGTGGCTAGGGGCAAATAAAATGGATGCCACCTGAAATTGGTGTGAAAAAAAAAAATCATAAATCTAATCTCCAATGAAAATATAATCAAAGTTTACTTCAATGACAGACAAGGAAACGTTAACTAAATTCACTAACATTACACTAATAGAAAATAAGATTGCAGTTTCATTTTAAAAAAAAAAAGCATGAATGGTGTACCTCAAAATGTTTAAACAGAACCCGAGCTAATGTGTCCCTGAAGTCTGTGGGACAAAGAAGTGATTCAATGACAACGACTCTTCTATCTTTAGGGGTCACAAGTAGATATCTGGACAATACAAGCAATATATGAACTACTTGAAAGATACAGACTAATACTAAATTAAACTTTTAAATCATAACAAAATCATCTTTTTTTTTTTTTTTGGTTGTAAAATCATCTTATCATCTCATCTCTGCCTGTGGTCCATTCTTGGGTATAGGCTACCAACTACCGTATTTTTCGCCGTATAAGACGCACTTTTTCTTCTCCAAAACTGGGGGGGGAAAAGTTGGTGCGTCTTATACGGCGAAAAATACGGTACGTTCAGAATATTTTTTTTCTAGATTTTCCTCCTTTAAAATTGGGTGCATCTTATATGCCGGAGCGTCTTATACGGCAAAAAATATGGTAACTTCCTCCAGGCATCCCAGTTCTGGGCGAGTATTCCTGGGCTGTCCCCTCTTCCTCTTTCTTTGGGGGGTTCCAGGTTAGGGCTGGGTTGTTATGTTGAATGCAGGCTTGCGAAGGATGTGACCTTTCCATCTCCAGCGTCTCTGAAGGATATTTACTTCAATGGGCTGCTGCTATGTTCTTTGCCACAGTTCCTTATTTGAGATCTTGTCAGGCCAGCATATCATAAGAATCTTCCTCAGGCAGGTATTGATGAATACCTGGATTTTTTTCATGGTGGTGATGGTGGTTCTCCAGGTCTCTGCTCCATAAAGTAGATTGGCTTAACAATGGTGTTAAAGAGCCTGATCTTGGTGGTGGTGTTTATTTCCCTAGATCCCCAGGTATTCTTCAGCTGATGGAAGGCTGCTCGAGCTTTACCAATGTGGGTTCTGACATCAGCATCTGTTCCTCCATGGTGGTCTAGGATACTGCAGAGATAGGTGAAGCTTTCTGCCTCTTCCAGCAGTTTTAAGAAAATTCTCATAGATACAAAAAAAAATTCAACATTAAATAAACTTTACTAAACCTGAGATTTCATCTATGCATATGTATTAAAATTAATAGCATTTTATTAAGTTGCGACAATACAAGTGATTTGAAGATTGCGAAGTTGGAATAACCGGAAAATAAATTGATTGCATTTGAGATGCTTTTAGTCGTGTCAAAAACCATGGCTCCTCTTATAGAGCTTTTCCCCCTGTGGCATACTTTGCATAGTACCGGTACCTCACATGTGAAAGTAGGAGGAGGAGGTATTGTATGAGGGTGATTTTGTTCTTTAATGTTGGGGAGATCCATAAAAGCAAGTATCTCAATGTTCCTTACTTTGTTTCGCCATTAAATAGGAGATGAAAAAATATCATCTAGATAAAAATTCTAGTTCAAGCGTTGTAAATATGTAAATAAGTTAGCACTTACCTACTGATCAAAGTGTACAGCAGCTCTTTCAAGTGCTCGTACAGTTCATCTGTACTGCTGTAATCCCAGATTTTGGAGGTCTGTGAAAGCAAGAACAGAATAAGATCAGATGCACACATAATCACAGCAGAAAAGAGAATGAAAATAATTTATAAAGATTTTTTTTACTCTTTCCAGACATTGTCTTGTAAGCAGAACATTCACATCTAAAAACTGTTATATATGAGAGTACAATTGGTACAAGATAAATGGGGAGGATTATAATAAAATATGTTTGTTTGTTTGCAAGAATATTTTTAACATTAACAAAAATTAAGTTACATTCAATACACAGAGATACTTTTAGTCATGGCTCTTCTTGTAGAGCCTTTCCCCCTGCGGCATTCTCTGCACAGTACTGGTACCTCACAAGTGAAAGTAGGAGCAGGACAGTCAATGTATATATATAATAATAATAAATATATATTATTACCTTTTTTTCCTAGAACATTAATAATCGTACTAATTCCATTGACAGTTTTCAACATACATTATGCCAGGTACCAATTAAAGTAGTAATATCATAAATACAATTATAACTAATGTTTTTATGTAAAAAAACTGCTAGTAAAACTTTTAAAAGTTGTAAATGGTTTTATTTATTTATTTTTATTTTCTTTTGCATTAATGTTAGCACCTGTTGGTTCCTTGCATTTTTGATCTCACTTGGTATAATACAACGAGGTCCAGTGTCCCCAGCCAAGCCACACCTGAATCACAAAACGCTAAAGTAACTAACACAAAAACAATGATGTTTACTTCACAAATTATTCAACACGAGTTACATAAAAATGTTTTTAGTTAATATCTAGATCTATATTTTATTAGTAATAACTACATCTAGATATGCCTACTCTAATTATCTAATATTTTATTAATTTTATGACCCTGCATGCACACCGCAATCCAAGTAACTGTGCAAGTCAACCACTCCGATTTTAGTAAATGTCTAAGGAAGAATCCAAACTTGAAGCAAGCTACTACCGAATCATCTTTTTTGAAGTAACTTCTGTATTTTATAAGATAAGAAACCTCTACTGTTTTGTGGTGAATATGTTTCTTTAGGGACATTTTTACAAAAAGCGCTAAGAAGGTGGCAGTGCTATTACCCTGCCATGCACACCCCCATCCAAGTAGTGCATTATGTGTGCACTTTTAGAGACAAAGAGTGAGAAGGAATGTTGACATTGAAAAGATAACGTAGTTCCGCCCAGGTCAAGAGCTCATGAAGAAGCTATACACTAAAGACTCAAGGCAAACATTGTTATTATGTGTTTGTGAAGTCCCTTGAATAAACAACTGTAGATCTATATGTTGAGTCGCCTCCCATAAATAAGCCTTGGCTTATAATAATTTTATTTATGGGAGGTGATAAATAAGTTTATATTACATTGAACACCTAGATCTAGATCTATAGCATATACTTAGCCAACCAAAAAATATTGTCTTAACCCTAGGAAGAGGTAAAAGTATTAAAGTCATCCGGGTAACAGAAAAAAACAACAACCTGAATTAGACATTTGAATTCTTTTTTCTTACATTAAAAGTTAAAAAATACAACTAAATTGTCTAAATGGAAGGAAATTGGGTCAGAATCATTGGAAAATGGACAAGCACATTATGATTATTTATAATTATATTTATAGTATTTTATTTATTCAGCACACTAGTTTCATATTATATATCAAAATAAATATTTAATGACCACAGTGAGTGTCCGAATCTATGTAATGTCAGGATTAAATAAACTACTGTCTACTCTATCTAGATCTAGTGACTAGTCTAATTATTATAAATTTTTTTTATAAAGTAGATCCATTTACTAAATTTAGTCTATTATTATAATTATCTATAAACTTACTTTGTATAAGCACTTCCAATATCAAGAATAATTATCCTGGGTTCATCCCCTAGAAGGCCTTCAAAATGTGGCATTTTTGTGTAGAAAAAAAGATCTAGATCTAGACTCTATAGATAAATCTAGGGTCCTAGACTAGTTCAACCTGTGTAATGTGTTATTAAATTTTCTATCTCCATATATAATATATTTAGGAAATCAGATCTTTATTATTATTTGCATGTATCACTTCCGGAAAATAAAAAATATCGCGTATTTAAATCTATTTTAGATTTCAGCTCTATTCTCTTACAGAAGTCTATTATAACTAGATAAATAGATCTTAAGACTTAAGATAAAGAATATAGATGTACATTATTAGAGTCTACATGCAGGCCCGGCGCAAAGGGGGCTGCTGGTGGACTTCACTATACACTCCCGGATATAGATTTAAAAAATGAAAATGAATGGCGGGGCTCTATTTAGAATTTCTTGAAGGGAGGAGGGGGGGCACTTCAAGGGTTGGAGGCACGATGGAGGGGCCATTAAGTGCAATGTCCATTGGGTCATGGCCCTCATTAAATGAAAAAAGGGGGGGGCATGGCCTGATTGCCCCCCTTCCACTAAATGCGCCACTGGTAGGGCTATATCTCCATTTGAATACGCAATACGAGAACGGCGATAATAAAATCTGTTTTTTTTAAATATGGACTCTCCATCTCTCAAACTATTATAATGTTCTCCCGTGCATCAGTATGCTGGAGTCTGTAGTGGGGTGGCGGAGTTGTGGTTAACTATGGTAACCATAGGTATAGACAGTATTAATAGGACATTTGGCTTACCCAAAATAGTACAATAGTTTCATTTATTGAGGAGTTCTTATTTATTGTTATAATCATTCCTCACTTATTTTTATCAGTACTTCAGTCACTCAATTTTACTTTAGCAAACGAAATGCAAAAAGGAGGTGCACAAAAAGTTAGAGAAAAAAGACATGCGGAATTACAGCAATCAGCAACCAAATGCCGAAAATTAACGAGTTTCTTTGGTAAGTTATCAATTCATTTGCACTTGAGTATTGTATAATAATTTCGTTGGTATATATGCCATTGCGGCATTTTTGGTAAAAACTTTCCACTTCGTAGAAACCAACGTTTCTACTCAGTCGAAAGTTAACTAGTCCTTCAGCCTTGATGATCCTATCACCTACCACCCTGCGTGTAAATAACAAGGTTTTATTTTACTTAGGTTTTCTTCTATTTTGGTTTTATGTAAACTGTATGTCATTATTAATGTATATCATAATTTATATGTACAACAGGATCTACTTCAACATCAACTGGCTCTACGGAATGTACTTCAACATCAGCTAATTCTACCAGTGAATCTACTTCAACATCAGCTAATTCTACCAGTGAATCTAGTTCAACATCAGCTAATTCTACCAGTGAATCTACTTCAACATCAGCTAATTCTACCAGTGAATCTACTTCAACATCAGCTGGCTTTACTAAATCTACTTCAACATCAGCTAATTCTACCAGTGAATAAAGATCAACATCAGCTGGCTCTACTAAATGTACTATTGATCCTAAAACAGACAAGTTCCATCCAGATAAGTCCTTTCATTTTCCACTTAATCAATTTGGCAAGTCTGCAAAAAAACGCAGTTTTCGCAGTGAATGGTGTGAAACACATGACTGGCTACAATACTCAATTGAAAGTGATGCTGCATACTGTTATACCTGCATACAATTCACTTCCACAGCCTCAAAACAAAACAGTGAACATGCATTTACAAAAACTGGCTTCCGTAATTGGAACAAAGCTATGGAGAGTTTTAGACAACATGAAAAGAGCGAATTCCACAGAAATGCATATGAACAGACATTGTTTAAATCAGACATTGGAGAACTGTTAAGTAAGCAACACAAGGAGGAAAAAGATCAACACAGTCGTATGCTCCTTAAAATTTTACAAACAATGCAATTCTTAGCACGTCAAGGACTACCGTTAAGAGGAGATGGTGATGAAGCAGACAGCAACTTTACACAAGCTCTCTTATTCTTTAATCAAGATGATCAATTGATGTCGGAATGGATGAATAAAAAACAGTTGAAATTCACTTCTCATGAAATTCAAAATGAATGTTTGAGAATAATGAGTCACCAAATAATTCGCAATTTATCATCCTGCATTTGTCAATCTGACTATTACTCAATACTTGCTGATGAGTGTACGGACCTAAGCAACAAAGAACAGTTCACAGTTTGTCTTCGGTGGATCGACAAGGAACTCACAGCTCATGAGGACTTTTTGGGCTTGTATCAGGTAGACAATATATCGTCTGATACACTATTTAGCGCTTAAATGGACGTACTTTGCAGACTCAATCTTGATATAAAAAAATGCAGAGGTCTATGTTTTGATGGAGCTGCAAACATGTCGGGATGTAAAAATGGCGTTGCAAAACAAATAAATGATCTAGAATCTAGAGCCACGTTTAGTCACTGTTATAGTCACTCCTTGAATTTAGCTGTATCCGATGTTTTCAAAGATATTGCTTTGTTCCGAGATACATTAAATACATCTTTTGAAATAACAAAACTAATTAAATTCTCCCCTAAACGAGAAACCGCATTTCATAAATTACGCCAAGAGATGAAACTTGATAACTCTGGAATTCGTGTTATGAGTTTGACCCGATGGACTGTTAGAGGAGAAACTCTCAAAAGCATTGAAACAAATTATTCTGTCCTACTTCGATTGTGGTATGAATGTCTGGAACAAAGGAACTTGGATTCAGAAGTAAAAGCTAGAATAAACGGTGTCAGATCACATATGGAAAATTTCTCTTTTCTATTTGGATTGCTCATTGCAGAAATCATTTTCCTACATACGGATAATCTAAGTCGTTCCCTGCAATCTGAAAATGTGTCAGCAACAGAAGGGCAACATCTCAAAGATTTGGTTACCACTACCTTAGATCAAAATGCGAGATGAAAGCTCGTATAATTTGTTTTGGGAGAAAGTCATTCGACTGTCAACTGATTAGGAAATAGAGGAACCAAATCTACCACGGAAACGAAACATGCCAAAAAGAGATGAAATAGAGGAACCAAAGCTACCACGGAAACGAAACATGCCAAAAAGAGATGAAATTTCTACTGGCGATGCATATCATCATCAGGATGTTAAGTCCTATTACAGACAGTTCTATTTGGAAGTTCTAGAGCTCACTGTGGCATGCATCAGGTCGCGTTTCACTCAAGAAGGATACAAAGTTTTAAAATACTCTGAAGATCTGTTGCTGTACGCTTGCAACAATAAAAACTACCAAAAGGAGCTGGACTTTGTCACTGATTTCTATAAGGAAGACTTAAATAAGGATACACTATCAATACAACTACTACTTCTACCATCACTTTTCAACCAAATGAATCAGGTGGACCTTTCACATATAAAAAAGGAAATTATTGGATTTTCAATTCCTCAGAGATCACTTTTCTCAGAGGGTGTTACGGTGTGGAAGTTGATGGCATGCATACCTGCAACCAACGCATGTTCTGAGCGATCATTTTCAACAATGCGACGTGTTAAGTCCTATTTAAGGGCAACAATGGGATAAGAAAGATTGAACCATGTCATGATTTTAAACATCCACAAGGAACGGACTGATAAGCTAGATCTCAAATCAACGGCAAATGAATTCATCAGTCATAAAGTGCAACGTGCTAGCTACTTTTCAAAATTTTGAATTTTTGTACATGACTTCATTACATACCCCATAGAGTTTGTTTGTTTGAACAATGAACTACCTACCTGATAATTCAATAATATTTGCATTTGCATTTACATCTGGATAAGTGGTTAACTTTTTGCTCAAAAGTAGGTTTTGTGCATTTTTTAAAATTTACAAAAACATTAAATTTAATTGGGTTAACACTGCTTTTACATGGAAAATTTTGATATAAGGGAAGTACACCAAATATAGACACACTAAATGTCAGAGTCTAATTTGGACACCATTTTTATATCTACATGTAGATTCTAACTAAGAAGAAGAAAATTTATATTAACTTCTTCTAACTACATCAGCTAAGAAGAAAATTTATATTAATATTGCTTTTTAATTCTGGGCCGCGTAAATATGTGCCCCCCCCCTCAAATTGAATAATATGGCGCCGAGCCTGACATGTAATAAAATGAATATGTTTATACTAGCATGGAATCTATGCAGATTTAGTTTTATAACTCTACGTCTATAATCTGGCTGCCTGGTCGTGCGGTTTGCGCGCTGGACTGTCGTTCGGATTTAACGACGGTCGAGGGTTCAAACCCTGCCCGCTCCCATCCCCCGTCGTCCTGCGGGAGGTTTGGACTAGGAAGTAAACTATCTTCAACTCTGAAAGAACATCCGAAACATGTAAAACATTTTACAACATTTTTTTTTACAAACAATCTATATTTAAAAAAAATGTTTTAGTCTCTAGATCTCAATATTCGATCAAAACATGAATAAGAAAAAAATATTGTTTGCGAAACTGGTTCTACACTTCCTCAATGTGACGTCATACAGGTGTTATGTGCTCTGGTATTGGTACACACCTATTTCGTGACCCAGCCTTAGATTAGCTTACTTTTCTTCGGGTCTTCAGACTTCATCGGAATTTTAGCACATAAAATGGTAATATTTTTATTAGATCTAGACTCCACATTTGGCTAGTAAATTAATCACAATAGTCTGTTTAAATAGGATCTCATCTATTCTAATGATCTAGTCCTAGATAGTAGATTCTAGCTCTAGAATCTTATCTAGATTTATACTTTTCTCTACCTCTACTGGCTCTACTCTAGGGCCCTAGGCCTAGATCTAGGCTATGTCTCTACCAGTGCCAGCGTTATTACCACAATTCACAATACCAGTTAAATGGCAGTTACCAGCACTACTGCCAGTCTAGCTAGATCGAGATCTTCTAATATAAACTAGAATATCTTAAATATTTACTATTTTACTAATTATCTAGATATATATAGTTATTATAGATCTAGATTATATACTATTTATAATATATCTAGATCATGATTCACTAGTTAACTAGACTCTACTAGTACTACTGTACTACATTCTTTTTCTATATCTACTAACTAGAGTAGAATTACTAGATTCTAGTCTAGATTATCTAGAGATTAATTCTAGATCTAGTAATCTAGTCTTAACACTACAGTCTACTAATATCTATGTATAGTATAGTATATGTTTTGTATTTTCATTCTAATCTTATTACTTATATAATACAGACATTACTTCAAAAAAGAAGATGAAAACGTCCTACGTGTCATGCATGTTAACCAATTCTGCCTAGCCACTGGTTTTCCTGCCTGGCTCAGACAACCCATTCCATGCTCTAATACTACTAATAGCACTTGGGAAGATGGAGCATTTGTATAAATTTGTCCTAGCATCTGGAATGAGGAATGTGCCTTTATCTTTGTGTTTTTCTGAATATTTTATTAGATTTTGTATTTGAGGATTATGGTTCAGTGTTTTATGTATAATTTACTGCTCACTTTCAGTTTCAAAGATAAATTTATATCCGAGCGCGAGCTTCCCATATTGGACAGGGTTCGAATATTCGTGACTATGCGCATACCATACAACCAGGCAGCCATCCTGTTACGTAAATTAGATCTAGCAATAATGCATAATTTTAATACAAAATGCTGGCTTGGTATTATTTTATTACTAGATAAAGTTTACTCAGTAACCCAGCCATAAATCTATATTCTATAAGGGAATATATTATATACAAAGATAGAAGCACATTTCTTGTTACATGCTGCATCATTCATCAAATTTTTATACTCAGTGCTCCTTCTTTCCTAGCCGTTTTCTACTGCATAGATCTAAATCTCGTGCCATTAGTGTATGGGGCAGGTTGCATGAGTCACAAACTGGCAGAGATTGCACAAATTCTTTGACAATGAGATATCAATGTTAATATTTAAAAAACTTGATGAATTTTGTTAGCCGTTGTAGAACTCTAGTTTCAGAACATTTTTAAAAAGTAATTATTTGAGAAGATTACTAGACTGGATTCTAATTAACTCAAGCTGCAGATCTAAATTTTACAGTCCCCATTAAAGTAAAAAAAAAAAGCAAGAGATATATTTTTTTCAATAGCATGGGGAAGTCTTGAAATTTGTTTAGCATCACAACAGTCAATAAATTTACCCTTGTGATATATGACTTTTAAAGTCATTTTTAGCTGATTGACCAATAGAAAAAGTGTATTGTTTGAAATTTTTAAAGTTTTTCTCCCACGTATCATCTATTAGATCTATTATTTTCATTTTTCCCTCAAACCTTAACATTAATTGTTTATGGTAATGGAAGATTGTTGGAGTAATTGTTATTTATAATTCTAATTAAAAACTGAATAAAGAAGGTATAAGAGCTCTTAGTAGTGGTGCTATAACAGTTTTTTAATTGCCTACAAGTACTCCTATAGTTTATGTGTAGCCCCGTTGTATTCTGTACAATGCCAGACTTCTATTACCACTGATATCTTTTATATTTCTACTATTTCAGTCTAAGCATCCATTTAATATTACCACTGATATCTTTTATATTTCTACTATTTCAGTCTAAACATCCATTTAATATTACCACTGATATCTTTTACATTTCTACTATTTGATAAAGGCACATTCCTCGTCCCATATGCTAGGACAAATTTGTACAAATACTCCTTCTTCCCTAGTGCTATTAAAGCATGGAATGGGTTGCCTGAGCTAGCCAGGAAAACCAGTGACTTGGCAGAATTTAAGTAATTGGTTAATATGCATGACGTGTAGGACGTAATCATCTTCTTTTTTGAAGTAACGTCTGTACTATATAAGATAAGGAGATAAGATATCAGTCTAAACATCCTAATAATACCACTGATATCTTTTATATTTCTACTATTTCAGTCTAAACATCCATTTAATATTACCACTGATATCTTTTATATTTCTACTATTTCAGTCTAAACATCCATTTAATATTACCACTGATATCTTTTACATTTCTACTATTTCAGTCTAAACATCCATTTAATATTACCACTGATATCTTTTATATTTCTACTATTTCAGTCTTAACATCCATTTAATATTACCACTGATATCTTTTACAGTTCTACTATTTCAAGTCTAAACATCCATTTAATATTACCACTGATATCTTTTACAGTTCTACTATTTCAAGTCTAAACATCCATTTAATATTACCACTGATATCTTTTATATTTCTACTATTTCAGTCTAAACATCCTAATATTACCACTGATATCTTTTATATTTCTACTATTTCAGTCTAAACATCCATTTAATATTACCACTGATATCTTTTACATTTCTACTATTTGATAAAGGCACATTCCTTGTCCCATATGCTAGGACAAATTTGTACAAATACTCCTTCTTCCCTAGTGCTATTAAAGCATGGAATGGGTTGCCTGAGCTAGCCAGGAAAACCAGTGACTTGGCAGAATTTAAGTCATCCTGCATGACGCGTAGGACGTAATCATCTTCTTTTTTGAAATAACGTCTGTATTATATAAGATAAGAAGATAAGATTTCAGTCTAAACATCCATTTAATATTACCACTGATATCTTTTACATTTCTACTATTTCAGTCTAAACATCCATTTAATATTACCACTGATATCTTTTATATTTGTACTATTTCAGTCTAAACATCCATTTAATATTACCACTGATATCTTTTATATTTCTACTATTTCAGTCTAAACATCCATTTAAAAGAGAAGGTAAGAAATTTTCAGTTGAACTTTACAAGCTTTCTAGTCACTTTCCCATAAGTTCAACATTTATTTAGATATCATTACTTTATCATCTTCATTCTCATTTCTTTTATGTTCCCACAGCACTATATGGATTAAATTATTATGTATTAAGTCTTATCTACCCCACATTTACCACTAGCCAAAATGGTAACATCATACATTCACGCAGCTGATGGTGTCAAAATCACTGGTTCAATGCCCCGTTTGAACCAAATATTTTGGAGGTGAGGTGGCCAAAAAGTAAAGCACTTGGCTGCTTAACCGGGGTCTCAGGTTTGAATTCTGGTGAAGACTGGAATGTTTAATTTCGGGATCTTTAAGGGGCCTCTTAGGTCCATCCAGCTCTAATGGATAAAGTAAAGGGGGTTGGTTGTTGTGCTGGCCACTTAACACCCTTGTTAACCGTGGGCCACAGAAATGGATGACCTTTACATCTTCTGCTCTATAGATGGCAAGGTCTAATATATTTTGAGTTTTTTAGTTAACAAAGATGCATTAACTAAAGAGCAGTAAGTTTGATGAATTTGAAATTATTCGGCTGCCAAACTATTTCCCCCTCCGTCACTTGGTTTTGTTAACTATTCAAGATTTAATCAAATCTATACTTTTTAAAAAAAACATGTTACACGACAGTTGATAATAATATATTTCTGCCCTATATTTGTAATATTAGTTGTCTACAGATCAACAAAAACAAAAATGATGTAAAGGGGTCTGTCTCTCTCTCTGAATTTCTCCTGCAGTAGTCGTAGAGAAGATATCATGTCTATAGTGGATCTACCACTCCTGAATCCACTACTGGATAAAGACATAAACAACAGGATAGCCAAGGCAATGGCCACCATGTCACGGTTGCAGAAAAGAGTCTGGGACAACATATTGCTGACTAGCAGTACTAAAGCCCTAGTCTACCGGACCTGTGTGTTGAGCACCTTGCTGTACGGAAGTGAAACATGGTCAACCTACTCATGGCAGGAAAAAAAGCTGAATGTCTTCCACCTCCGATGCCTAAGGCGGATCTTTAAAATAAGGTGGTAAGATAAGATAACCAATGAGGAAGTGCTACAAAGAGCAGGGTGCCAGGACATCCGCTCTGTTATCAGCAGCAGACGCCTTGGCTGGCTTGGCCACGTTCGTAGAATGCCAGTAGGTCCACTTCCACAGGACATCCTGTATGGCGATCTAATAGAAGGCAGGAGAGCCGCTGGTCGCCCACTTTTGCGTTATACGGATGTATGCAAACGCGACATGAAGCTCTTCAAAATCGACACTGGGAAGAGGTGGCACTGGACAGATCCACATGGAGACAGAGCATAAAGGAAGGGTTACAGATTGCAGATATCATACACAACAGAAGCAGAAAGAAGGGTGAAAATGCAACGGCGCCTGGTGATTATATATGCCCAACCTGCGATCGCAGCTGTGTATCAGGGATTGGCCTCTTTAGTCACACAAGAAGTTGCAAAGGGAAAAGATCGTCTCTCGAGACGTAAAATGCCACAGAGTTGTCTACAATGAAACAGTATGTTCACACAGAAGTAACTTTCTATCCAATTTAATTATAAAGTTGTAATTGTAATGTAGAATTACAAGAATTACGTACAATTTAAGATTTTCTATACAATCAAAGTCTCTATTTTGTTTCTAACAGAGCTGCAAGAGGCTTTCACTATGAACTGTTCTGCTGAAAACACCATTCCCCCCAGCAAGCTAGGTGTTGTCATTAGATCAATAGGGCGTGCCCCAACAGAAGCTCAGTTACAAACTCTTTGCCGGGAATTTGAAAGTAAAGGTAATCACCTTTGTCATCATAGTAATTTTTATAAAATTATTTTTTTTTTAAGATATTCTATTTCAGGTGTCTTGTATTTAATAGCTGAGTAATTTTTACATTAATAAACAGATCAATAAACTCATTCATAGTTTTTTGTGAAAATGGAGTGTTGGGATGGTACAACTTGTCAGCAGAAGTGTGCTTAACAACAATTCATGATGTATGTCATTGCTGTTTGACATTCTGCATGATGCAATCTCTTTATATATTGTGCTTGAACCAAATATTTATATTTGTTTTAAGATTCTTGCACAACCATCAGTTTATTAGTTTATTTGTTCCTTCAGAATTAAAGATAAATTACTTCCTAGTCAAAACCTCCTGCAGGCTGACAGGGTATGGGAGTGGGCATTGTTGAACCTAGGACCATCGTTAAGTCTAAACGACAGTCCTGCGCGCAAACCGCACGACCAGGCAGCCATCATTAGTTAAAATTGCAAATCTGTCCGTTTATTATTTCAAGACAGTGTCTAGCAATACAAAAAAAAATAATTTTTTTATTAGTACCGAAAATGCTTTAAACAAATGTTAAATATTGTTAGCTTTTGAATTTTTTCCCCCAGGAGTCAGGGCCTTGAACTTCCAGCAAGTAGAAGCTATAATTACCAAGTATGAATTTGCTCCAGAATCACCAGATGCCTTACGAGATGCTTTCAGGTAGGTATTTAAACTTTCAGAAGTCTCTTTGTTCAAATACATTGGCAAGTGTTTCATGTCTTAATATTTTAATTTTATAATCTGAAATTTGGACTAAATATTGAGCATCACACTTTTTTTTTTTTTTTGTACAGAATATTTGATAAAGATGGGAATGGCTTAATCAGTGCGAGTGAGATTCGCCACATTCTTTGCAACTTGGGAGAAAAATTGACTGATGAAGAAGTGGATGAAATGATCAGAGAGGCAGATCTTACAGGGGACGGACAGATTAACTTTGAAGGTGAGAATGCTACTGGTGTTGTTGGCAGTCCGTCCACACTAATTAGGTATCCAATGAGCATAGGCTATGAAAGGATATGAATTAAGGGCCTTAGAAGGTTTATAAGGAAATGACATATTTTAATATCATTTTTAATGCACCTTTAACCATGTCTAGAAAGTACCTATTAATATTATTGCCTATTTGTTTTTCAAGTACAATGAAAATCTTAAACTAAAATTGAATCACAATTAATGATTGATGGTGTACTTATTTTTCTCACTCATTGCTTCACAGAGTTTGTGAGGATCTTGGAAGCTGGGTTGTGAGCTCATCATCAAAACTGTTGCCATGGTCACCTCTACATTCCTGCATTTCTTTGTTCTCAACTGTAACTTACAAACTGCCAGACTTGCAAATTATTTATCCAGTGCAAATAATTGAGAGATGTCTCAATATTTATTTGTTTTTTTTTTAACACATAGCAGCTTAGAATGAAAAGATTCCAAACATCAATTTAAAAAAAAAAAAGAAATATTCCAAAGTTTAAATCAAGCTTTTACTAGAAATCGAAAAGATTTAGATTTGTTCACATTTTTATTGCAGTAAATTTTTTGTGTTTGATTTTATCAGCAGGCTATTTATATATATATATATGAAATTTTTGTTGTACGAAAAACTTTTCTTAATCACTATATCACTTTTTTTTTCTTCATATATTGCATTATTTTTTCTTTTCATAGTTTCTTTATGTTCTCTAATACCATTTCTAATAGTCTTTTCAAATATCAACTATCCAATTTTTGTGATATAAATATCTAAATCAATTATTTTGCCACCGTCTTCATGTTTAAGAATTTTGGTGTATTAGGTTAGTAATGTCTTCCTGGATATTTTTTCAGTTATTTCTGTTTCAATATCAACATTTTAATGAGTTATGGTTTGGTAATATTTTTTTTAGTGGTAAGATTTTTTTGCATACTGCTTTCAATTACTGCTTTTTAAATGTGTGTAACTTAGAAATGAAGTGATTACATTTTTGTAAGGGACTGTATAAGTTGATTTTATAGAACCAATAAAAATTTGTAATTATATTTTAATATATTAAAATTATGAACAAAATTCGACTTTGATTTTTATTATTAGCTTAGTTCTAAAACTACAGAAATCAATGACAATGTAACTTTAAAAAAAATAAATATATCTTTTATTATTTTTTTTTTTTATAAAAACAAAAGTTGTGTATGTTATTATTCAACAATCACATTTCATGGCATAAAGTCACACAATGTCAAAGCTACATGTAAGAGACAATTACAATAATAAAATATTTCACTCTTTATAGACACATTTCTTGAATGGCACTGACTAGAAACATAAAAGTTTGATTCACTTGTTAGACAATGTTAATTGCATTTTAACATTGTATGGCACCTTAGTGACCGAACTAATCATTAGTCTTAGAGTATTTGTGTGTACTTCGTTCTCTAAACTAGTCCAGCCTGTGATGCCATGGAGTAAAATACTGAGTCCACCCTAGAAAGAAGATTTTTGGGAGAATCAAACTCAACCACTTGACCATCATCTAACACCATGATCCTGAGGAAATAAAAAATTAAATACATGAATAATTGAATTTAAGCACTCAGATTAATTATCATGCATGTTAATATTAGAAATTGTTAAGTCCTGATGATAATTTATGGATGTCTTCATGTACAGAAGTTTTACTAGTTTTTTTAAAGAGTTAAGGACCTGTACTGTAACACTAAATTTAATAAAATATAAACAGTCTACGAATTACAACGTTTTGGATGTTCCTTCAAATTTGAAGACCAACATGACCATAGAATGACAGTCCAGTGTGCATATCACATGACCAGGCAGCCAAATAACAATTAGGGATTACTTTAGTTGTATAGATATGCCTGAATTGCAGTTTCACACCACGCTACTTGAAGTCATGAGATCTGTCCCGCTCAGAATTTTTTTTACAAAATCTAGATTTTTGTATAAACTATAAATTAAAAGACAAGATAAGAGCTGTCCATATTGAGAGAGAAATTGGGTATAAATACCATCCAGAGGATTCTCTAGACTATCAGCAAGCACTAAGTAAACTGGACACTAGATGGTTGGGCATGTTTTCAAAATATCTGCCAAACAGCAATTAAAAGACCTGATAAATTCATAAAAGTGTTGCAATTGCGGATAGAAAAACATCTAAAAGTCACAATCAAAATGCAGCATTCACTAAGGATCATGGGTGATGCCTCGTATCACAGTGCACTAAGAAAAGTTTCTACTAAATCCAGAGAAAAAAAAACTCAGATGAGGCATATTCTAACTATCAAATAAAGCAGAAGTACCAAAGAACCAATTCTTATGTGTCAAGGCAGAACCCCTCATAACCCTAATCTGACTTGTATATTGAGCTTAATGTCACAAGGTACATTCATTTACATAGAAGCCGTTACCTGTCATAGTCCAACACTGTTTTGAGTCTGTGTGCTATGGTCAGGACAGTACAGCCAACAAATTCCTCTCTTATACATGTCTGAATGAATTCATCTGTCTCCATGTCAACAGCTGCAGTGGCCTCATCCAGAATAAATATTTTAGATTTCCTCAGCAGAGTCCTTGCCAAACAAATCAACTGGCGTTGGCCCACACTGTGTTGAAATATTTAATAATAAATGAAACTAGATGAGTCTCCAAAGCTAAACATAAAGGTCCTATTATAAATTATTTGAATATTATGGATGGTTTGTGTGCTGTCTGTTGTTCAACCATGCTGATTATGGAATGGTTTGAAAATGTTAACTAAAATTTTTGGCTGCTATACATACAACTTTATTTCAAATTCTATTTTCTTTAAATTTTATCATTTACTTAAATAAAAACTTTTAAAGAGAAGAGAGAGGGAAACAGAAATGCAAACATTATTCTTATGTGTTGTTTTTTTTTTAGTGTTTTTTTTCAATTTCATTTTAGGTTTTTAAAGGTACTTTTTGCTCCGTTATTCTATATGTGTAAATTAAATTCTTTTCAACTACTTCTATATAACAAAACAACAAAAACCAAACAAGTAATGAAAAGTTTGAAATAAAAAATGAATAACACAAAATACATTTAAAAATGTATTAAAAATGTAAAACACAGTTAAGCTGAACTAGAACTGATAGATGCTGTTTACTAGGTTTGCTATAGTGAAAAGAAAGCAATAGAACACAAACAAAGCACTTACTTTGAAAGATATTTGTCTACAGCCTATAACATTAGGAAACATAAATGTTTGCAATACTTCAAGAGACAATTTACCACTTATTTGTCTTTTTTAAAATATTAAAATATCAATTAAAACCAATAAGTATTCACCAATTTCGAAACTATTTATAAATAAGATAGGCCAGTTTCAGTCATTGGAGAACTATTACTCACATTGTAGATGGATGAGAGCCTGGGCATTGGCTATGGTTGGAACATTGTCACCCACTAAGTAGTTCCACAGCTGTTGGGTCCAAAATAATCGATGAATAGCAAACAGCTGATACAGTTTGGTATTAGCAGCATTGGAGGTTCTCCAAGATTTTTGCTCAGGGTTGAGGAAGCCTTACCCTTGGGTAGCTGCAAATTTTTTCCTTCTCCTAGGTTGATAGCCAAGCTAGATTAATGAGACCCTCATACTGGTTTAGGTGCCAGATATTCGCCTATACCCCTTTTCATGTCAGCGTTAACAGTTGTGATGAACTCAATATCTGAGCCACACGTGAAGGTTGTCAGAGTCTATTTGAGCCACATGCTAATGGAAGCATTTTATAGGTAGTGGCAATAACAACCTTACAGAACCAATTAATGTTACATGTTAGGAAGCAATAAATCTTACCTAAGATTGTGACCGCCTTCCCCAACTTTATAATCTAATGTATTAGGAAGACCTTCAATAAAGTTTTTCAAACGAGCATTTTCCAAGACTTTCCATAATTCTAAGTCTGACTTTTCACTAAAGGGGTCAAGGTTCATGCGAATACTGCCATCAAATAGAACCGGATCCTGTAAAAAAAACAAACAACAATGAAATGAAATATTTTTTGCTAAACACCTAGGGCAGCACATAAACTTTCTTCCTAATACCACACCCCAACCAATTTTAGCGACAAAAGAGATTCTGTACTCGTCGTGTTTGTACAGAAAAAAAATGGAATTATACAAAGCTTTTCTATAACTATATTATTCCTGAAATTGTGATTAGTCAATATCTTTTCCTTAGTAAAATTCTACATGGTTCTTTCACAACCTACTACAAATTTTTATTAAAAAAATTAGAACCTGAGGCAGAATAGTTAACTTCTTTCTAAGAGTGTGCAGACCAAGGGAAGATATATCTACTCCATCAATCAAGATTTTTCCTTCTGCTGCTTCGATGAGGCGAAACAAAGATAACATCATGGAGGACTTACCTGCCCCTGTTCTTCCCACAATTCCTACCTTAAAGAAAAAATAATAAAAATGTATAAAACTGGTGGAATAGTATTTCAAATTCTGAGTCGTGACCAATCTTTATTACATCAAAGTGACAAGACAACAACTAAAAATTGTTCTAAAAAATGTTTATACTCAAAGTTGTAGTTTATACAGAAAGCCTCCAAAATTGAGTCTACTTATGAAGAAGAATGTCATGGCTTTATATCGAGTCTACGTATGAAGAAGAATGTCATGGCTTTATATTGAGTCTACTTATGAAGAAGAACGTCATGGCTTTATAGTGTTAGAATGAGCCAGTGCCATGTTGTACTAACCTTTTCACCTCCATGTATAACACAACTCAAATTTTTCAGTACTAGACTAAGTCCACTTCTATATCTGGTACCATAATTGATAAATTCTATAGTACCAATAGTTGGCCAGAGATCATCAACACTACCTACTTCCCATGCAGCCTGAAATTTTATGTACAAAAATATGTCATTTTTATTTTGAACCCATTCAATACATATAGAATCATAGGATGTTAATGTACTAATGAATTCCTAAATGAGATATGTGCATTAGATATTTTAGATATGAATAAATGGAGCATGAAAGCAAAGTATACAAACACAAGAGTGTGCACCTCACTTTGAAGCTTGGTGTATTCCATGATACGTTCCAGTGAGATGATGTGATTTTCAAGATTTCCAAAAGTTATGGTCAGAACATTCATGTCATTACTCACCTGAAAGTTCAAATGACAAAATTTTGTATCATGTCAAACAGAGCTTAAAGAGTATTTCAAATGCTTGTCATCATCTATGTAGTTTAGCCATAAGGTGAAGACTATTGTCATATCTTTGCTTACTACTGAGAAATAATTGTTTTCTTTTTTCCCTCTGAGAAATTCAATTAATTTAACAATTTATGTTTTAATTTTCTGTTTGAAAGCATGTATAGATAACACAATAATTGTAAGCCAATATTATACATCATATTTTTATGTACCGACCAAGGTAAGATGTTTCAGACCAATATTTTGATTCTGAAGCTCAAAAGGTTAAACTGCTGAGCACCAATGGCTGTAATCTTACTTTTGTTCAATTACGTTGTTGGCATATATCTACCAAAATTAACTCTTTATTAATTCTATATTAACTCTTTCTCTCCTAATTGATGAGGCCAACTTTGATTTAACCCACATTAAACTAAATTGATTTTGGATTTACAAACTCTAATTTGTGTTGTTTCAAAAAGAGCATGCATTCTCCGATAATTCAATACCAAATATAACATTTTCTGATAACAAACAAAAAAATGTATTGAAGTTTAATCATAACAGGATTGTGAAATTCAAATGAGCAAAATGAATAATACTATCAAAACGAGGAAAATAATTAAGAAGAGAAAGAGTTAAGGGCTACTTTTTGCCATAAAAATCATTAAAAGCTTTCAGGGGCATAGCTAGAAATTTTCCATCATTTGGGGGCCCGGGGAGCTTAACCCCTTTTTTGGGAGGGGGACATGCATTTCGAGTAATATTTAATGTAAAAAACACTTATTTGGGCCCCCCTTAAGTAAGGACCTGGGGAGATTTTCAAGTTCTCCCCCCCCTCCTCCCCCCCACCCTAGCTACACCACTGAAAACTTTTTAACAAGATAAAAACAAAAATGCTTTTACTTTTAACATCTTACCCTTAGAGCATATGTGATAGCCAGCCCAACCAGGCCAGGTGACAGATCATTTCTATATACAACAGCAAATATAGTAGCTGCTGTTGATATGACACAGCTAACTAGCCCTAGGCGTGCTTCTAGCCACCTGTATAACATCACAGATCAGAAATATTGTGAACTAATCTTAGCAAAATGTATACACCAATCATGCCTTCAAGTATAAGAAAAACATTAACAAAATCTTCTTAATTATAATGTGAGTTAAATTTTAATATTTATATATATATATATATATATATAAATATTTGGGAATGTTAATAAAAACTAATTAAACTTTTTACCTGTTTAAACCTTTATATGCTAGGTAGGATTGCTGGAAAGTGTCCACTTTTTTCAAAGAGTCAGCAATAAACTGATCTTGTGCCTGATAGGCTCTGATCACACTAACTCCAGAAAGTGTTTCACTAAAGTGTGAATAAATAGGTGATCTGTTATTTGAATTGATGCGCCGAATCTGGCAAGATGATCTGATGTAAAGTTGCTGTGAAAAGTCAGTTTATAAATACTGTATCAAAATGTTCATAGTATCAGTGAATGTATCTGCAGAGTTGTATTCTAATTAACAAGTTCTTTATTGAAGATATCAAATATTGGTAATAAGGGATTCCTTGGGTAATATTGTTGGTTTATACTATTCCCCAACAGAACCTGTCCATTCAAAAAAATGTGGAATATTCAAAATAACCAAATTTGATGTAAATGATGTTTAAGAGGAAATGTTTCTATTTTGCATGAATCTTTCATCATTTTCTGTAACATATAGATTGTTTAACATTAAGAAAAAAAGGAATTAAAACGTTTTCATACGAGTCATAAACTAAATATTATTTGGTTCCTTATTCTTATCTTATATAATACAGACGTTACTTAAAAAAAAAAAGTTTGTGAATTCATTCTTTAACAGCAGCCATTCAGTAATGTCATCCATTTTAAACTCAATATTACCATCTTATGTTATGGTACAGTTGAATATTATTTCATTAAAATATTGATATCGAAAATTGATATTGAAATCAAGTTGATTTCATAGACACATATTTATCAGAATGAAATGAACTAGACATTCAGAATGATGTCATACTGTCAAGAGTGCACTGTTTGGCTTTGTTACCCTTTCAGACCTTGTGGTCTATAGGGAGATGATGTAAAGGTCCCCTGTTTCAGTGGCCTACGGTTAATGAGGATGTCATGAGGCCAGCACAACAAACAATCGCCTTTACTTTTCCCCAACTAATGTCAGGTACCCATTAGAGCTCAGAGGCACCCAAAGATCCCAAAATAAAAAATCCCAGACTTCACCAGGATTCGAAACTGGGACCCGGAAGCCAAGCGCTTTACGCTCAGCCACCATGCCTCCTACTGTTTGGCTTAGATTATAACATTCTTTTGAGTTGATTGCACTTCTCATTAATAATACTTTAAAATTAACATCATGGTGGCTAAAAAGTGAATTGTAAAATGCTTGGCAACTGAACTGAAAATCTTGAGTACAAAACATTTTTTAAATACAGAACTGAATAATATCATTCAGCTTTGATGAGAAGCTGACACATTATTAAATGTTTTTACTGGCTAGAAGACATCCTCATTAAGTAATGACCTAGAACCAAGTATAATTTAGATCTCTTGAAGACTACTTACTTGTATATTTGAGTATGAACAGAACACTTACCAGAACAAAATATAGAATCACAATAATGGGAGCCACCACGGAGAGAAAGACTGGCATGGTATAGCTGATCACTATCAGTGTGCTAAAACATTTCAACAGGTTGTCCAAGCAGGTCTCTATCTCTATAAAAATGTGGCTGTCCACACTGTAAATGTCTTGACTGAAGCGATTCAGTATACGACCAATGGGTGTAGTATCAAAGAAGCTCATTGGGGCATGCATAACACCAGACAGGAGGTTGTCATGAAACGTTCTGGCTGCCCTCATGTGTCCCATTTGAAATATCACAGCATATGTCACATCAAAGAGAGCTAATGTAAACGAAATATATTTCCAAGTTTTTAGTAACTTTATTATGATATTTAATGCATTTAGGAATATATTTTTAAGAGAAAAATGTACAAGATATAATTTTTGGAATATTTGATAAATGTTTTGTTAACCATATATCACATATAACAATAAGAGTTAGAAATAGAAAGTTTCACTTAGATTGTAATAGACATACCATTATTTAATTCAGATGACATCAAATTTTGACTTTTTTTTCTCATTAACAAGTACCACAATTTAGTCTCAGGAAGAGTTGCATTTGTTTTAAAAAAAATTTAGATAGAACTGTTTCAAATAATGTTCAGAACTTTTCTAAGTCTATCTATGATATGTATCAATTTAAGAGCTCCTTCACAGAGGTATCTCAAATAATGACCTTATCATCAAATGGATGTGGACAGACTGGCTTTCGGATGTATTACTGTATATTTTTAAGTATATAGTTTTGATTTAAAGGTGAATTTCAATTAATGTTTAGAAATTTTTTGTTTCAAGTTTGTTTGAGAGACCTGAAGGGAAATAGTGCTGACCAGGTAAAAATGTAAGAGCCTAAATAAAGCACATTGACCAACTAATTAAACTTTAGCCAACAGATGTCAGGTACCTAAAAAAGCTGAGTGGACTCAATAAAGTCCTCAAATCCTGAGTAAAAAAGATCAAAGAACTTAACTTAGCATTCTTGAACCATGTCCTAATGTTGCTCTGTAAGTATTGTAATATTTGCGAAACAAAAATAAATAAAAATATGTGTGCCTTGATCATTAACAAGTTGTTTTTTTCGTATTCTTGTATTCCTATCAAGCCACTGAATATGTTAACACCAGCTTATGTTTAGAGAAACAATTGGCAGGTTATAAGATAAATAGTTGTAAATGGCTGTGGATTTATATAATAATGTCAATAAGGTTGCTTAAAATAGTTTAATAAACATTTACATTTACCAAATTTAGAGAACAGAGAATGTTTGAATCATTATCTCATCCTTTCAGCCATCTCATCCTTTCAGCTATCTCATTCTTTCAGTCATTTCATTCTTTCAGCCATCTCATCCTTTCAGCCATCTCTTCATCCTATCAGCCATTTCATCCTTTCAGCCATTTCATCCTTTCAGCCATCTCAACCTTTCAGCCATCTCATCCTTTCGGCCATCTCATCCTTTCGGCCATCTCATCCTTTCAGCCATCTCATCCTTTCAGTCATCTCATTCTTTCAGTCATTTCATCCTTTCAGCCATCTCATCCTTTCAGTCATTTCATCCTTTCAGTCATTTCATCCTTTCAGTCATCTCATTCTTTCAGCCATCTCATCCTTTCAGCCATCTCATCCTTTCAGTTATCTCATTCTTTCAGTCATCTCATTCTTTCAGTCATTTCATCCTTTAAGTCATCTCATCCTTTCAGCCATCTCATCCTTTCAGCCATCTCATCCTTTCAGTTATCTCATTCTTTCAGCCATCTCATCCTTTCAGTCATCTCATCCTTTCAGTCATCTCATCCTTTCAGTCATCTCATCCTTTCAGCCATCTCATCCTTTCAGTCATCTCATTCTTTCAGCCATCTCATCCTTTCAGCCATCTCATCCTTTCAGTCATCTCATTCTTTCAGCCATCTCATCCTTTCAGCCTAGATCTGGTTGTCCCACTCTTTAAAAGTCAAAAGAGTAACAAAAGGTTTTTACAGTTAAAGTAAAGTAAAAAAAAAATTTTGCCGGAGAAAAACATCAAAATCTTTTCAGACTAAGAATGTCATTAATAACAATAAAATCAGACTTACTCATTAAAACTGTGAGCCCAGTAAAAACTCCAATATAATAAACATTCCGGTTTCTTCTCTCTTCACTGTTTGCTGGAAGGTCTGTGAAATTGTTCAATCTGACATCATCACTCCAATCAGCAAGCCAAAAATGGGAAAAGTTGAACACAACTTGGTAGCTTATAAATAAGAACAATATTAAAACTGCATGATGAGGTCCTAAACTCTGCATCAGCTTAAAGTAGAGCGACCACTTGACCTGAATAATAACAGGACACATTGTAAATATACTTTTTTTTTAATGAATAGCATACTTTGAAAAAAACTTAAATAACTGCAAGAATGACCTTTTATCATAACCATCCTATTAGTCTAATTAGAGAAAGATGAACAATCTTTAATATCTCAATGTAATGATGATAATAATTGTACCTGGTTAACCCTAACTCTAACTCCAGATGTTACTATCAAATAAATTTACTCCAGGTATTAATATTAAATCTAAGTAAAGTGGAGTTCACTTTAAGATCTAGTATTCTACCAAAGCAGGCAAGGACAAGTTCACATGTTCTGTGACAAAGAGTTAACAATGGTGTCACATGAGTAACACAACAACCATTTTGTATCTCTAGAGAAAATGCCAAATAATAATTTGAGCTGTATGAACTATGTCATGCTTGAGACCCCCTCCCCTCTCAAATGATTTACCATTCAGTCATCTATATCATTATTATGTAATGGCAGAGCTCTTCAATTCTGAAGATAAAGGATGAGTACATAAAGAAAGGAAATAGTAATATGGTATTAGCCTATAAGAGGATGTTATATCAACAATGGTTTTAAGCCTTGATTTGTAGATTAGGTCAGATGTTATCAAGTGCTAGTGTAGATTAGTGTAGATTACACAACAAACAAGACATGACACTAAGAGCACTATTTCTACCTACTTTTCCTTCTACTATCTTTTCATCTGTTGTAAGTCTGTGTGTTTCAGAAACTACTACAGCATTCTTCTGACTGATGGTGTCATGCAAATTTTCTTTTGATCTGTCTATCCCTCTTCCACTGTAATAAAAAAAACAAGTACAAATTATATGCAAGAACATTTTAAAACTTTACATTTTTTAAAACTAAAAAACAAACTTCTTGATTTTTCTTCTTACTGTAAATAAATAAAGATAAGAGGCGTGTGTTACCTTGATCTCAGATTTATTTCTTTGTTGCTGCAAAATAATGTTGAGGTACTGATGTTTATATCTAGGGCACCAGGTGTTTTTGATTTTCGCTCTGATGCAACAGAACAATCACTTTCACTTGTGACAGAAGCAAGACGTCTTAAAATATCTTGTTTTACTTCATCACCTGATAAATTATAGCTAAAAGATTATATATATATATATATATATATATATATATATATATATATATATATATATATATATAAAGAGAGAGAGAGAGAGAGAGAGAGAGATCGATAGATAGATAGATATAGATATAGATAGATAGATAGATAGATAGATAGATAGATGATAGATAGATGATAGATAGATAGATGATAGATAGATAGATAGATAGATAGATAGATAGATAGATAGATAGATAGATGATAGATAGATAGATGATAGATAGATAAATAGATAGATAGATAGATAGATAGATAGATAGATAGATAGATAGATAGATAGATAGATAGATTTATATATATATGTAAATTGTTATCAAATCTCCCAGCACACTACGTCCACAAAATGCAGAAGGTGCACTTAAAATTTTCTTTACACACTATACTTAACTGGACTACAAAATGTTTCTTGTTCCTCCCAAGTATGGTAGCCAAGAAGTAAGCTGTTTGTTGAAGGCGAACTATTATGTGTGTATTTGCCTGTTCATCATTTTATCATCATTGTGTAAAAAAAAACATCATCCCTGTTTTCCTGTCATTCTTCTCAGTGGTTTTTCTTAGATTTACAATCGAATTATAGACATTTAGGTGGGTGTGGTGGCTGAGAGGTTAAGCGCTTGACTTCTGAGCCTGGGGTCGTGGGTTCATATCTCAGTGAAGACGGTGATTTTTAATTCTGGGATTTTTAGTGTCCCTTGAGTCCGGCCAACTCTAATGGTTACCTGACTTAAGTTGGGGAAAGTAAAGGCAGTTGGTTATTGTGCTGGCCATATGACATCTTACAATTGGCCAAAGACACAGATGATCTTATCATCTGCCCTATAGATTGCAAGCTCCGAAATGAAAACTTTACTTACTATGAGGCCTAACCTATATAAACATTAAAGATATTATATGAACAATATATCAAAGGCAATAATTGAACTAAAGCTTGTAGGATTAGTCATATTAATGTGAATATAAAAGAGTTGCCAATGCAAGTATGCCAGATATGTCTTCGCCTAGCAGTATTAGAAAAATAGATTGTCATTGTAATGATCACAAAATTAAGTTAAACCACCGGGCAGCTAAGGGGATCAATTCTGCTTCATTTGCCGTTTTAACTTTTATTCAAACAAAACAAGATAAAATTCAATAGAAAAAGAATCTTAATCCTAATAAAAACCTCACCAATTGTATCTTCTTCTGGACTATCCACATTGCTAACGTTTTGTGTCAAAAACTGAAGCATATACTGAGCAAATGGACCATTGTGATCCAATAAAACCTCATAAGAACCAGACTCTGAGATTTGTCCATCAGAAATTACTATTATTCGATCAACAAATGGTAGCCAATGAATGCCATGAGTTACTAATATTCTTGTCTGGGGAAACAGAATTACAAACAAATTCAAAACAGAGAGTCAACAGATAAGTGAAAACAAGGATAAAGCTATATTATAAGGGTCAGACATCCACCATTTGTTCTTTGCATGTTGGGATTGTATTTATAAAAATACATTAGTGACAGTTTGGTGTGCACTCTAAACTTTTTTCTTATTGGTGTTACAGTCAAAGCCTGTTCACCATCATCACTTGCCATCCTGAAGGAGATTTGAGCCTGGACATAATCATTTTCATTCTAAAACACCAAAAATGTTTAAACAAATAACATAATGAGGACATATGCTGGGCAGCACAAGTTGCTTATGAAACCTATATAGGCAGAAAACACTGGGCAAGAGTAAGTTTCAATAACTGTTTTTTAATTTATTTTCTGATAAAGTGTGTTGCTAATTCTCACTACCTTTTATGCCACTAGGTTCATATAGTCCTTAGAAATATTTGTTTTTAACTGCAGTCTTTCAAGTGGCACTTAAGCTCAAAACTGTACATATTGTAGTATGAACTAAAGCATTGAGTGGACTTAAAATTTTTTGTTGTTTCTTTTTCACCAAAATTCTCAATGTTAAAGAGAAAGGTGATAATAAAAATTAACACTATTACTTAATGATTGATAAGCCCTAAGCAAATCTATACCTTATCATTGAGCAATCCCTGTTTGCTAATAACATGATCAAAGATATGCTTCCCAACATGGCTGTCCACAGCACTCAGTGGGTCATCCAACAAGAAAATATCAGCCTTACTGTAGACAGCTCTTGCCAGGGAGACACGCTGCTTCTGACCACCAGACAAGTTGATGCCCTATATTTAAAATGGCATTCGTTAATAAGTTCACAATTATATCAAAGTATTATTTACTGCTAAATATACAGTTAAAGTCTAACAAACTGTATGGAAATATCAAAAGGACCTTCCTGCAGGGAACAGTACCAGGAAAAAGAAAAAGAGGCAGACCAAGAAAGGGATGGGAAGACAACATTGAAAGAGGTTCTATTTAAAGCAAAAGACAGAGAGGAATGGAGACAGATGGTCAACAGATCATCTGTGATGCCGCAACAATCCAAAAGAGATGGGAAAGTGTATAGGGTCAACAGATTTTTTAAGGTATTTGGTAGTCACTGTGGGTGTTACATTTAGGGAGGTCGCTTGTCTTGTCAAATAAAATTCATTTTTTATTGTGGTTAGTGTTATCTATACCTCATCAAAGAGGTTTGAATAGAACTTCAGACATTTCAATAGCCATTGACTGCCCTAGTGACTAATGCTAAGTCCTATAATCACAGTAGGGTGAATGTAAAAGACCCAGCCTTCATTTTGATTATCGCTTGATATATCAGCTAAACTTTAAAACCTGCTATCATAGCATTCCCATTACAGGCTATGAATACTAATGCAAATATTAGTTTTTAAATCTAATTAGGAAACTTCACTTTGTTTAGTTTGAACTGACCTTTTCTCCTATTTCAGTGTCAGCACCAGCAGGCATTAAGTTCAGGTCAGGTGTTAGATCACATGCTGTGACAACTTCCTGGAAATACTCTCTATCAAACTGCTTTCCAAATAAAATATTTTCTTTAAGAGTATTATTTTGTATCCAGGCTTGCTGTGGGACATAAGCCACTGAAGACTGAAGTAAAATAAAGATGTATTAACTCGAATACATGTCATGAAAAAATTGGCATCATCCATATGTTATTATTTCTTTTATTATACATATATATATATATATATATATATATATATATATATATATATAATGGAGTTTGAAGCTTTAATTCTGAAACAAATTATGAATAAATTTGACATGTAACACAGCAGTGCTCAGAGAAAAAAGGATATTATCTTATCTTATCTTATAAAATAATGACGTTACTTAAAAAAAGAAGATGATTACGTCCTACGCATCATGTATCTAGTCATGCTTGTTAAACAATGACTTAAATTCTGCAAAGTCATTAGTTTACCTGGCTAGCTCAGGCAACCCATTCCTTGCTCTAATAGCACTAGGGTAGAAGAAGTATTTGTACTAATTTGTCCTAGCATATGGAACAAAGGAATGAGAGAAGTTGTAGAAATATGGGGACTGGTTCGGGTTCTGAGGTTAGAGTTCTCCTCTAGGCTTATCTATATGTCTTCCCCTTCTTCTGTCAATAACCTTGGTCTCTTAGTGCTATTTTAATAAGGTTATGTTATGTATATATACTGCTCTACAGCAATCATCAAAACAAAAATGTATATATAATTCTTACATTCAAATTGATATATCCCTTTAATGTATGCATCTCTCCTAACATTGCTGCTAACAATGATGATTTTCCACAGCCTACAGATCCTACAACAGCTATCAATTCACCAGGAGTAACTTCAAGATTAATGCTGGAGAATAATTTATAGGGCAAAGTGGTAATTTACTAATGGCAAAATATGTTTAGTCCATTTTGGTAAAAAAATTTAAAAAAAAATAAAAATCTAGTGACAAAATCTTTATGGGTTTTAACAGCAATTCTCTGACTCTATTGGTATTGTCATAAACTTATTTTAATTGTGAAATCATTATGTCACTCAAACACATAATCTTTGTATATGAACAAAATCAAGAAATTGTTGCCAGCTCTTTCAGCCAAGATTTTATCAGTCAAGATTTTATTTTCTTCGGCCCAACATATTGATGAAAATAAAAGTGCTTGAACTTTTTCTCTTGCTAAAAACAGATAAAATGCTAAAAGAATTTCAGTTGTTAAATAAAAAGATTTAAACAATTTATAGGCATGACATTACATAATTCTCTTTAAAAAATCTTAATTAACCTTTTCAAAATACAGGGTCCAGACTTGATCCATGAAAAATCTGCATCAATAACTCTTATTGCTAAAGCTGTTAGAAGGAAACAATAAAGGTATTACACTATTCTTTAATTTTAATTTATTTTTACAGTTACAATTTATATAGGCCTAAACTTACACTTTTCAAAAATTAAAATCTACCTATTTAACTTACGGTCAGATGTATTCCTAGTTAAATGAACAGTATTTATATTTTCAGAGTTCAAAAATTTGTTCAGCCTTGACGTTGAGTTTAAGGTCTAAAAAATAAAAAATTAAAACATAAACAAATTTTATTTCCTAAAGTATGGGGAGACCCAAAGTATATAATGAGATGTCTATCTTAGAATAGTTCATCCACCGTGGTTCGATGATGACCACTTTTGTCATCTAGGGGGCTGAGGGCTTGCACTGAGGTTTTATGCCTCCTCATGTGGCTGGTGAGACCTATGTGAGCCCAGAATGTTCGGCTGCCCACTGGGCAGGTTATTCCAGCTGGAGCTAGTGTCATTGGCCTTGCTTCTGTTCTTCTGCCAGTGCTGTTCTCTTGTCCTCTGCAATTTGTGTTCCAGTTTGACATCATGATGCTCTGTCATGTGCTTCCATCTCCCAGGTGGCTGAGTCAATGCTGAAGGCTTTCAGTGAAGCTTTCATGAAGCATTTTCTTAGTCCACCTTGTGAGTGCTTCTCTCCCCTTAATTGGCATTTTGGGGGATGACTAAGTTACTTGCGCAGAAAAAATTGATTAAAGTGAGGAATAGACCTCACTCTCTCCCCCTAAAGCCCATCCTTTTCCAGAAGCAATATTTGGATTTGTAATATGCTAATGCAGCTTATGCAAATATTTACTTGCCTTGTACTTGCAAGTATGTTAAAATGTACTTCAATTAATTTAGGCAGCAATTTATTTTCTAATATGTTATTAGAGTCTTCGGCGCAACACTAAATGAGAGAAAAGAAAGGGAGGGAGATCTTAAGAAGAAAATTAATTTCTTGTTGTTTAAGAAATTATAACAAAACAGTCTTATCAAAGGGAATCAAGTATTCACATTTTTGATAATAGAACTGTATAGCATTTTAAGACATTTTAAGACTGAGCTTAGATCTGATTAAGAATACAAGAAAAAAGAAATTGTCTAACAAACCAACTGACACTTTGTTGTTTTATACACGTTTTTAAAGGAGGAATCTGATGATCTAACAGCTCTTCAAAATAAAAAAATTAAACTTTGAGTATTTTAAGTATTCTCAATGGTATTATTCTTAAACAATTTATGTAATTACAAAATAACTTCACAAAACTGTAGATACTTTTACCACATCAAAAATAAATCCACATACTTTAATTATGTCACCTATTGAGTTACCTATAATTTATAAAAACTTCAATTAAAACATCTATATACTCAACTTTCTTTGCATAAGTCACCTATGGGCTAAACAAACTTTGACTAATACATATATAAACTCTACATACTTTGACTAGGTCACCTATAAAAAATGGTAGCATATTCATGGCTACTTTGACCAGACTTGCATAGTTGATTGTAAGGAAGATGGTTGCTGCCCCTACATAGTGCTGTTCTGAGATCATGACAAAGGTCACAAGCATGAAATATAAGGTCTGAAAGAAAAATAAATAAAAACAGTCCTTTTTTTATTGTTGCAAACACTACAGAGGCAAGGGGATTTAACTTAGTATCATCTTAAACACTGCAGAGTCAAGGGGATTTAACTTAGTATCATCTTCAACACTGCAGAGTCAAGGGGATTTAACTAAGTATCATCTTCAACACTACAGAGGCAAGGGGATTTAACTTAGTATCATCTTCAACACTGCAGAGTCAAGGGGATTTAACTTAGTATCATCTTCAACACTACAGAGGCAAGGGGATTTAACTTAGTATCATCTTCAACACTACAGAGGCAAGGGGATTTAACTTAGTATCATCTTCAACACTGCAGAGTCAAGGGGATTTAACTTAGTATCATCTTCAACACTACAGAGGCAAGGGGATTTAACTTAGTATCATCTTAAACACTGCAGAGTCAAGGGGATTTAACTTAGTATCATCTTCAACACTACAGAGGCAAGGGGATTTAACTTAGTATCATCTTCAACACTACAGAGGCAAGGGGATTTAACTTAGTATCATCTTCAACACTACAGAGTCAAGGGGATTTAACTTAGTATCATCTTCAACACTACAGAGGCAAGGGGATTTAACTTAGTATCATCTTCAACACTACAGAGTCAAGGGGATTTAACTTAGTATCATCTTCAACACTACAGGGGCAAGGGGATTTAACTTAGTATCATCTTAAACACTGCAGAGTCAAGGGGATTTAACTTAGTATCATCTTCAACACTACAGAGTCAAGGGGATTTAACTTAGTATCATCTTCAACACTTCAGAGTCAAGGGGATTTAACTTAGTATCATCTTAAACACTACAGAGGCAAGGGGATTTAACTTAGTATCATCTTAAACACTGCAGAGTCAAGGGGATTTAACTTAGTATCATCTTCAACACTACAGAGGCAAGGGGATTTAACTTAGTATCATCTTCAACACTACAGAGGCAAGGGGATTTAACTTAGTATCATCTTCAACACTTCAGAGTCAAGGGGATTTAACTTAGTATCATCTTCAACACTACAGAGGCAAGGGGATTTAACTTAGTATCATCTTAAATACTGCAGAGTCAAGGGGATTTAACTTAGTATCATCTTCAACACTACAGAGTCAAGGGGATTTAACTTAGTATCATCTTCAACACTACAGAGGCAAGGGGATTTAACTTAGTATCATCTTAAACACTGCAGAGTCAAGGGGATTTAACTTAGTATCATCTTCAACACTTCAGAGTCAAGGGGATTTAACTTAGTATCATCTTCAACACTACAGAGGCAAGGGGATTTAACTTAGTATCATCTTAAACACTGCAGAGTCAAGGGGATTTAACTTAGTATCATCTTCAACACTACAGAGTCAAGGGGATTTAACTTAGTATCATCTTCAACACTACAGAGGCAAGGGGATTTAACTTAGTATCATCTTAAACACTGCAGAGTCAAGGGGATTTAACTTAGTATCATCTTCAACACTACAGAGTCAAGGGGATTTAACTTAGTATCATCTTCAACACTACAGAGGCAAGGGGATTTAACTTAGTATCATCTTAAACACTGCAGAGTCAAGGGGATTTAACTTAGTATCATCTTAAACACTACAGAGTCAAGGGGATTTAACTTAGTATCATCTTCAACACTGCAGAGTCAAGGGGATTTAACTTAGTATCATCTTCAACACTACAGAGGCAAGGGGATTTAACTTAGTATCATCTTCAACACTACAGAGGCAAGGGGATTTAACTTAGTATCATCTTCAACACTACAGAGTCAAGGGGATTTAACTTAGTATCATCTTCAACACTACAGAGGCAAGGGGATTTAACTTAGTATCATCTTAAACACTGCAGAGTCAAGGGGATTTAACTTAGTATCATCTTCAACACTACAGAGTCAAGGGGATTTAACTTAGTATCATCTTCAACACTTCAGAGTCAAGGGGATTTAACTTAGTATCATCTTAAACACTACAGAGGCAAGGGGATTTAACTTAGTATCATCTTAAACACTGCAGAGTCAAGGGGATTTAACTTAGTATCATCTTCAACACTACAGAGGCAAGGGGATTTAACTTAGTATCATCTTCAACACTACAGAGGCAAGGGGATTTAACTTAGTATCATCTTCAACACTTCAGAGTCAAGGGGATTTAACTTAGTATCATCTTCAACACTACAGAGGCAAGGGGATTTAACTTAGTATCATCTTAAATACTGCAGAGTCAAGGGGATTTAACTTAGTATCATCTTCAACACTACAGAGTCAAGGGGATTTAACTTAGTATCATCTTCAACACTACAGAGGCAAGGGGATTTAACTTAGTATCATCTTAAACACTGCAGAGTCAAGGGGATTTAACTTAGTATCATCTTCAACACTTCAGAGTCAAGGGGATTTAACTTAGTATCATCTTCAACACTACAGAGGCAAGGGGATTTAACTTAGTATCATCTTAAACACTGCAGAGTCAAGGGGATTTAACTTAGTATCATCTTCAACACTACAGAGTCAAGGGGATTTAACTTAGTATCATCTTCAACACTACAGAGGCAAGGGGATTTAACTTAGTATCATCTTAAACACTGCAGAGTCAAGGGGATTTAACTTAGTATCATCTTCAACACTACAGAGTCAAGGGGATTTAACTTAGTATCATCTTCAACACTACAGAGGCAAGGGGATTTAACTTAGTATCATCTTAAACACTGCAGAGTCAAGGGGATTTAACTTAGTATCATCTTAAACACTACAGAGTCAAGGGGATTTAACTTAGTATCATCTTCAACACTGCAGAGTCAAGGGGATTTAACTTAGTATCATCTTCAACACTACAGAGGCAAGGGGATTTAACCTAATATTGTCTCAAACACTACATATGGCTACTTCTGTCTTATAAGATTAAGGATGCACCCAGATGAGTCACTGGTTTTGTCTTGAAACAGGGCAGAATATGGTGTGGCTAATTAAGCCAATTCTGGAGCAGCAGATTTTGTCAGTTTGCAAAACAGTTTGTGTATGCATCTTTTTCAGGGCTAGCTGATAGGGCAGCTTTCTTTTTCTTTCTCTTGACTAAAGTGCTTATTTTTTGTTGCTCTTGGTGAGGATTGTACAGGATGTACAGTATGTCTCCATGCTGTCCGATCTTGGGCTATTTCTTCTCACATACTTTCATTGATATCTGTGGTTCTTATGTCTTGCTTACAGACACTACAAAAGCAAGGGGATTTAACCTAGTATTGTCTCAAACACTACAAAAATTAAGGGATTTAACCTAGCATTGTCTCAAACACTAGAAAAGAAAGGGGATTTTAACTAGTTTTGTCTCAAACACAAGAAAAGCAAGGGAATTTAACCTAGTACTGTATCAAATGATACAAAAGCAAGGGGATTTAACCTAGTATTGCGCTTATACATTCACTAAGATTGACATTAAGTAGATGTATTGAGAATGTGACCACTGAATAAATTACTATGGCATGATGCATTTCATTAGGAGAGAGCCCTCTAACAAGATCTATGCAGAGTAACCAAAGACTAGACATATTGTAAGACATATTGTAAGAGTGAACATACCCATACATTGGCCACATGCCAAGTGAATGTTTCAAAGCCTGCCAATAAACAATATTTGAAATAGATATTCAACTCTTTCTCACGAATGTCTTTGACCATTTTTATAAACAGTGGCTCCCAGCCATGCAACTTGATGACCTTAAACATAGTTAAATATATGTCATTCTTAATAAATTTAGATACTAATTCAAAAGAGAAGATAGAAATGTAACAGAGCTCAACTTTAAGTCTTTTGATTTCAATTACTAGAAAATTTAAGTTTTTAAAAAAAATATGTCATTTTAATTTTGAGCAGATGGGTGAAAGAAATGCAAGGCATGGGTTGGGGAGGTATGAAAGATAGTTTCATTTCTTAATAAGTTATATTTTTAAATATTTTCTTAAGCATTATCATTTTTTATAGAATACATTTGAATGTCTGGAAAGGTTAAGTATCAGATTTTGATAATCTTTATAATTTTTTAATTAATGTAATAATTTATCTTTAAAAAAAATAATAACTATATCTGTGAAATTGTACATTTAATATAGACTACATAAAATTCTACCTTCATTCCATTTAAAATTTCATTCATGACTTTTAATCTTTCATCTTTGATAGTCATAATGATTTCCTGATATGAACTCATCTTCCGTGAGGACAAAATGTTCATAGTAAATAATAAGAACATGAAGCCTAAGCCTAGAAATAATGTAGAATACACATATTAGTAGAGCACACATTTAAGTGGAATATACATTTAGGTAGAATACACATGTAAGTAGAATACTCATCTAAGTAGAATACACATGTAAGTAGAATGTACATTTAAGTCTTTCTATCTAGAAAGAAAAGAATCCCTTTTTAAAACATTCCAAACAATTCAATACGTTTATGTCCTTTACATGGAACTTGATTTAATCAGGTTTCAACAAAAGAAAGACATATATATATTTTGAATCTTGTCATATGTAATTTGATTTCAATGCATTTAAAAATTGACAGAAATGCAGCCAAAGTTTTACACTGAAAACACATCAATAAGTTTACACTTTAATACACTTTTAAATCATTTCACAGATCTTTTCAATTAATTCTAACCAATGACAACTAAAATATTGCCAAGTGCACTGTAATATGCTTATATATTCTTCTTTATCGCTATATATATTCAAACAGATATAAACTATGAACTAACCTGAAAGCAGTGCAAGGCCCATAATTGTGTATAGAAGATAAACACCCACTACAAGCAGAATAGCAGACACCCAAGACCAAAAAGATCCAATCAACATTGCCTCAATATGACCAACATCCACAGACATTAAATTAATGATTTCACCAGTTGTGGATAATGTCCGTGCTTCACTGCTCATTGTCAGTGACTGAAAGGTAATGTCAAGCAATAAGGTGTAAAATTTAATACTCTGGTAAAGTATCTACAATTTTCAAGTGACATCAAAGACTAGGATGATTTTAATTGCCAAAAAAAAAAAAACAATCAGGGCCCTCGAAATAAGTTAAATCAGAGCCTTCAAAGTAAGTTATATCAGGGCCATTTAAAATAAGTTAAATTAAAAATTCAACCAAGATTAAAAATTGAGAAGGCTGCCTAGTCATCTAGTATGTGCTATAAACTGTTGATCAATGGTCTTGATGGCTCCAGGTTCGAACCCTGCCAGCTGGGGACTGCAGAAGGTTTGGGATAGGGTGTAATTTTCAAAATCTGAAGCAACATGCAAAACAAGTCAAACATATTACAAACATTTTTACCATTATGACAAAGGAAATATTCTCAATGAATTAATTTTAATAATATTTAGAACTTTGTAGTAATTCAAGTATCTGACCTTTCTAAAAATAGTTGCCATACCAGTACACTGGACTCTGGAGGCAAATCTATTATTACACCATTTAGACATATTGACAAATATATTATAGAGAAATCTTAGGAGAATGAAAGCAGCGGCATATATGTAGCCATGCCAGGAAGGCTCTTCTGTGTTCCTTGTAAAATTGATCAGCCAACTGTTGCAAAGAAAAAATAATACTTTGTTATATTAAAAAATAACAACAACAAGATAGAGAAAAATAAGGAAAACTGACTCTAAACCAGGCAAGCCTATGCTAACAAATGCCTTAGTAAATACAGCAAATAATTTCTGTAGTAAAAGATTGTTTCTTACCCTAACACAAGAGGGCTGCAAATGTTGAATGCTATGTGCATTATCATTCCAGATTGGGCTGAGATAGCTTCTCGCCAATAGCATTTCACCATTATCTTATTCAGTGATACTTGTGGTAATACTGCCTCATTACTGTGATGTTTTCTAGCATCAATATATGACATCTTAGATTCTACTTCATCAAGTCCAGCCTCTCCAGGGTCATTTACAGTTTTGTTAAACTCGCCATTCAATGGCTGCACATGCGAATGCGGGTGTGAGGCAGACAAAGGCAAAAGTGGAATCTCTGCCTCCCAGTTTTCATCAAGTGTATATTTCTGTTTTGCTTTCTTCCTGTCAAGCAAACATTGTATATTTCAAAATATTTCTCTATACATTAAGTATTGCACTACATTATATATACATATTTATCTTAAACCTCCCATTTCAAACCTTGCAATCTATAGGGCAGATGATGTGAAGGTCATCTGTTTCTGTGGTCCATGGTTAACAAAGGTGTCATGTGACCAGCACAACTACCAACCACCTTTACCTTTCCACAACTAATGTCAGGTACCCAAGAGAGGCCCTAAAGATCTTGAAATTAAAAACCCTAGTCTTTGCCAGGATTTGAACCAGGGATCCTCCGGTTCAGATGCCAAGCGCTTTACCACATGGCCACCATGCCTCCAATATATCTTAAGAACCTATTTTAAATCATTGAAACAATTTTTTCAAACCAACTCACCTGACTTTCTTATTTACTTCTTTATCCCAGTAGTATAAAAACTTCTTTACTGTTCTCTTGGTTCTGTCTTGAGGATGAAGTTTGAAAATATCTTCATCACTTAATCTGGATTTAAATCCTTTTATAACAAGCCTGAAATAAAAAATTTCAAAAAAAAAAATTTGAGTATTAGTTGTTTTTTTTAAAGGTTGGCTTTTGGTTTACTATAAGCTTTAAATATTGAGACACATTAAAAACAAATATAGACCTACTCTCCTTTGAAATAAAAATGAAAAGACCTAAAGAAAACTCAATGTATGGACCATAAATACGTTTAAAAGTAACAAAAGACTTATTCTTGTTTAAAAATAATTACTTCCTTGGCAAATTTAGTAATTATCACAATCAACTAGAATTATTATAAAAAGAAATCCTTTAAGGAATTTTTGTTCATGTTACGGTAGACTGTCAAATAAATTGTTTCTTGTGATAAAAAATAATCAAGAAAATGCAAACTAAAAAAAACTCTCTGTTGACAATTGCTTCAATATCAATCAACACATCCAAAGATTAAACTGACCGCTTCTTTGATTATACTCACCATTCAAACCAGAAAAGAAAAATCCAGGTGATTAAAGAAGAAAATAGCTCTGGATTTTTCCCCTATAAGAAAAAGAGAAATGAATGTTTATAAACTAAAAGATTTTTACTTTAATTTTTTTGTATGTCATAATTTCCAGGAAAAATCATATGGAACTAAAGGGAGAGCATCTAATCAAACTAGAATTAAAATCTTCATTTACTTTATTAGTACGGTAATCAAAATTTATTCACACTAATTATCACTTGAATTATAATAGTTCACTCTTATACATAAACTAATATGTAGTTGTTGTTTTTTATTTTTTTATTTTATTATATGTCCTGAATCCAAAAATGAACTGTGGATTTATAAAAGAATGGTGTGTTATAAAGAATATTATTAAAGTGATGAAAATATTAAAAATAATAATAATCTCTAATGAACATAAAGGATTTGGTATGTACATATGTTTAGGAAATAACCATAGCAATGGATAGCTTTTAACAATTTCTGTTGGTGTTGTTTTTTAAGTCTTTCAAAAGAATGATATGAAAACATTGAGATTTTCTAATTATTAAAATGGTAAACAAGAACTATGCCTCTTTGTCTTTTTGCTTGACATAGTCTGGAAGACAGTGTACTAAGACAGACAGCACTGAAACTGCAAACTTGATACAGACCAAAGGTAGAGTAGCCTCATCTGCAAGATATAACTGTCAGGCATAAAGAAAATTAATAATTGCTCATTTGCTAGCACTGATCTACAAATTAATAATTGCTCATTTGCTAGCACTGATCTATAAATTAATAATTGCTCATTTGCTAGCACTGATCTACAAATTAATTCAACTTTAAATTCAGTACATGAGAATTAATGGGTTAAATTATTAAGCTTGTATAAAATTTTATAATAAATATGGACACATGCTGCATTTTCATTACATTTTCTTTGTTAAGATAAATTTGTAAAAATGATTGCCATAGAAATAAAGTTTTTTAAATTGCTCTACTATAGTCTAAAGAAAAAAAACATGTAAAGGTACACCATTCAGGCCTTGTGATCTATGGCAGCAGATGATGTAAAGCTCATCTGTTTCTAAGGTTAACAGGTACCCATAACAAAGATGTAATGTGATAAGCAAATGGACTAACTGCTTTTACTTTCTAAATGTATATCAGGTAAAAATAGAGTCCATTAGGCTCAGGGTCATTTTAAAAATTCCAAAGCTAGAAAATTCCAGTCTTCACCTGGATTCAAACTCTGTTTAATTTTTTATTTTTTTTTAGAGAAATTCATTGCAATTTATGACTACTTTGGTTCATGTGTTAAGTGTTATACCAATCAGCCACAATGCCCCATCACTTAAGTATTAGCTGTCATTCTCTCATCTATCCCTTGACTTTCCTAATAGCAGTGCTGTGACAGTTTGCGTAACCAAATCTCTCCACTTTTACCGGTCAGCAGCTGTTCTTAGCAAAATATCAAGAGAGAGGCCAGTCCATTCCTTTATGTGATAGTTGTCATGTCTTACAGTATGACCAAACCAGCTCAGCTTTTGTCTCTTTACAGTTTTCAGAATTTTTTTTGCCAGAAAGAGTGTTGACATGTAAAAGTACAAACTCATTTATCTTCTTTTCCTGTTAACTGATGCTCTAGTATTTACTCTCAAAAATGTAAATTCTTCTTTCAGCCTTAGCTTTCAGTGTCCAATTTTCACAACCATATAGAAATACAGAGACTACTTGCGAACAATACAGTTATAATTTTACTGGGAAGCTGATTTTCTATTTGGATTTTTCAGAAGTACTGAGTTATTCGCATTTGATAAAATCAAAATGTTGAACTCCCTCATCACTTGTCATATGTCATCATGCCAAACCCAGTCAAAATGTTTTTTTGAAGTCTATTAGGTTGTGAAACAATTTGTTTTAGTGTTGAAGACTTTTTTTTCATTTACCTGTCTCTGAAGCCTGCCTGTTTTTCGGAAAGGACCTCCTCAGCTTTTTTTTGAGTCTGTTGAGAACTATTCTAATGATAATCTTGTTCAGGTGGCTGAAGTCTCAAGTTTCTTTTCTTGGGCAGTGGAATGATTTATGACTGGGTCCATTCTTTTGGCAATGTTTTTTCATCCCATATTATTTGGTAGATTGTCAAAAAATATTTAGGTATATGTGAGTCGCCGTGCTTTAAAAGTTCTGATGGTATGTTATCAGTTCCAGCTGTAATTATCTTTGCAAAATTATTCATAACCAAAATAGAAAATAGCTTAAACATCAGAAAATGTAAAGGATCTATTCATATTCCTTTTTTCTTTAGTAAAATGTCTGTAATATTTGCATGTGTTGCCTATTTACTAAAAATTAGTTCTTTTGTTAATCTATCTCATTTTTTTTTATCCATAGGACCAATGTAAACTGTTTGAATTGGAGGTTAAACAATATTACTTACTGGCCCTTCCTTCCAGATGTACTGTGACTATATATTGTTGTACATTATGTCGTTGATACAATTTATAAATGTTATATCTACACTTTTCTATTCACTTGTTTTTTTTTCTGAAGTAATAATTCTCTTTTTTTAAGTATTGATTTTTAATTCATCATTACCTGTAGGTTTAAAGTTGTATGCAAGGAAATAGATGAAGCTATAGTAACTAGGATCCAAAATATAAAGGAAATTGGTGATCTGACTTTTTTCCTGGTTCTCTCAAGATAAACTAAATAGGAATGTAGAAACTGAAACAAAGAAAACATTTTTTTAATTATATACAATAAAAGTTTAATTTACAGCTACTAACCAAAAAATAATGCACAGAAAACTTACAGACAAAAACAGGGATAATGCAAATACATTAATTATATGCATAAAATATATTCTCCTTAATAATGATATGAAAAGTATTTTAAAAAAAGGTGGAAAATAGAAAATCCTACACTACAAGAGGGGGAGGTAAATGTGTACAATGAAAGCTTCAATGTTCATCTAGTCAAGGGAGGTAAATGTGTACAATGAAAGCTTCCATGTTCATCTAGTCAAGCCACATGTGGTGAACCTAAGAGGGAGCCATTTTTTATACCTTGGAGCCACTTACAGAAAAAAGAATTCAGGTCAGATTCTTAGACAAGATGGGGAACATTCAACAGAGATGAGAACATAGACAAAATGGGGAACATTCAACAGAGATGAGAACATAGACAGGATGAAGAACAATCAACAGAGATGAGAACATAGACAAGATGGGGGAACAATTAACAGAGATGAGAACATTGACAAGATGGGGAACAATTAACAGAGATGAGAACATAGACAAGATGGAGAACAATTAACAGAGATGAGAACATAGACAAGATGGAGAACATTCAACAGAGATGAGAATATAGACAAGATGGGGAACAATCAACAGAGATGATAACATTGACAAGATGGGGAACAATTAACAGAGATGAGAACATAGACAAGATGGAGAACATTCAACAGAGATGAGAACATAGACAAGATGGAGAACATTCAACAGAGATGAGAACATCGACAAGATGGGGAACATTCAACAGAGAAGAGAACATAGACAAGATGGAGAACATTCAACAGAGATGAGAACATAGACAGGATGGGGAACATTCAACAGAGATGAGAACATAGACAAGATGGAGAACATTCAACAGAGATGAGAACATAGACAAGATAGAGAACATTTAACAGAGATGAGAACATAGAACACAGGAATCTTTGTAGCATGATCAATATCATTCAAGTGACTTTCATCATTATATATAAGTACTTATAATGAGCCATAGATTACTTTCTGTTCTTACTCCCATGGCGAGTCAGTAAATGTCAGTAATGTATGTAAGGCCATCTTAGAATTATACTTTAATTTGCATAGAAAACAGATTGCAGTATTCACATCTGTTTTGATAGGCTGTGTGGAATAAATCACTTGGTTGCCTATCAAAGGATGGCAAGCGGCATGTATCCTGGATTGTCGATCAGCCGTCTCCATGGTCCTGGGTTCATACCTTTTCCGCTGCCATACCACATCGTGGTGTGGGATGTTTAAACTAAGAAGTAGATTATCTTCAGCTCTGAAGGAAAATCCCAAACATGTAAAACATTTTACAAAAAAGTTTTACAAACAAGGGGTTTGATTTAAAATGCCACCTTGAGGTGAGTAGTGTTTGAGGACTGCGCACCACTGGAACCTTTTCCCAGATACACCCTTCTCCCACAGGTAATTAAATAAAATGTTTTCCCACAATTCATTTTACTCATTATGGAGATGTCCTCACCATTGTAGCAATCCATATAAGAGGAGATGTTATTGAAGCAATTGATTTCCTGTCTCTGAATGACTCAAATGCATGAACAATATGTACACCAATTGAAGCTAAAATGAAAAACTGAAATCAAAATATTCATTTTATAATTTACAATATACCATATGATTATAATAGTCTGAAACAATTCAAGAACTAGCATAATAAACAGTAATAACAACAGATAAAAGTTGTATAACTATAGCTGATTCTGAATGGCTAGATGTATATCATAAAACATTACTCTTTTTCAGTTTGATAGCTTAACATTTAAATAGGCCATAATCTGGTATGTAGCCCTAAAAAAAAAGTTTAGAAGTGTTATGGTTTAACTTCTAACAATGAATGAATGCAATCTACTGCTACATATCATTTTTAAAGCCATTTACCTAGGTTATAAGCAGCATTTTTTTTTTCAAAAAAGGATTTATTTATTAAAATTATTGCATGTAATAAAGTCTAATTATAGATAGCAAACTCACTATTTTGAGACAAAACAGGAATCTGATTGGTTGAACTTTTCTTTTATCAGACAACAAATGGTAAGCATAGAAAGGGGCAGATAACCAAACCCAGCCACAGGGTATCCATGCTATGACCGTCTTTTGAAAGCAATCTGTAAACTGTGGCCATGAGTTGTTTGTCCATGTTAAAGATTCATCCTGTGGGATATAAGTTTAAATAATTCTAGATTTAAATGTTTTGGCTAGATCTATATTTATTAGAAAAATTGAAAGTATGTTATGTAGGCCCTAGGTGGGTCTATCATGAAATTCCATTTTTAAAAAAATGGTTTGTGGGTATTTCACAAGATGGGTAAATAAGTCAACTTAATGAATGATTTTTTTTTTTCTCATGCAGTCGTTGAAAATTTTTAACTGCTGAACTCTTCTTCATCAGATTTATAATAAAATTGTCAACACAACTTTAACTTGCTACCATAGCTTGTTACACTCCGATGGGGAGAATTTTACTTTCTGTTAAGTCAACCAATCCAGCTATTTTTGTACTATCTTATAACCACGGGTGTTTTCACTGGTTGAATTTTAAATAAAACAGGACTCACCCATGAGTAGGTAAAGAAAGCTTGGCAGAGTTAACAAAGAGAAGAAACATTATATGGGAGTCACATATTTCTGCATTTCTATTATGAATATGAATTCTTGTAAGTGCTCTTGCTTCCCAAATGCCATTATAGAATAGAATGGGTTGCTTGAAACAGCCAGGAAAACCAGTGACAGAAGAGTTGCAAAACCATATTCACACATGGATATTATTTAGACCTAGGCCTAAGTATCTTTTTCTTTAAAAGACCATCTGTAATTTATAAGCTAAGGTAAGATACATCACTAATCTAGATTTACTTGCAAAAGAGCTCTCCTTACCCAAAGTAATTCCCCGCTGCAAAGCAGATCAGTGAAGTTTTTAGTCAACATTGTTTATCGGAAATCATTATTTGTAGATCTAGTCACATCTGATTAGGACAAAAAATGATAATTTATTAGGCCTAAGTAACAATTAGCATAACATAGATTTAAAAATCGTGCTCACTCTATAGGCCCTATGTATAGGCTTAGATATGCGCTTGCGGCACTGCCCTATTCTACACAAGTATTTATCGGATATAGGCACAAATCTATGTAATCACTGATTGAATATTTCACTGAACATCTCTGTCTATGTTTATGTTGTTTGTAGTCCTGGTGATTTAGTAGATCTACTATTAAAGATATCAACAAACATGAAACTTATCAAAAAAAAAAAAGTTTTTATAAATGTATAACCAACCCGAACCACCAATCCCTATTTGTTTTTAATCAACCACGAACAATTGAATGGCAATACAGTACGTACGTAATGGACCTCATTCACCAAAACGAACAGTCACGTGATAATATTGAAAAAAAAAACTGTTAAGTGATAACCATTGTTGATAAAAATTATATCGTAATTTGTATAGAATAGATAGATAATCACATGGCTCAATGTTGTTTGTTTACGACTGGTGAATGAGGTTCATTAAATAATAAACGAAAGGGAAAACCGCAGCCGGGGAAATTACCGCAAGATATAGGCCTATGTAAACCTGCCAGCTGAATTTTTTTCAAGATTTCGGCTGGCTGACATAATTTTTCGGCTGATATCCGGATTAGCCGTATTTCTCTGTGAATTGGCATTTGTGGCTGATTTCCGGCTGATTAGAAAAATATTCGGCTAGTTCGGCTTATGCCTTGCCAATAATAACGTAATAAAACTTCATGAATAAAAGACTTCAGAAAAAACTTTATTTCAAATATATTAAAAAAAACACTTTTATATTCTGTCATAATTTACATTATTTAGAGTGCATGAAAATGCAATCCATTTTTTAAGTTCACCACTCAATATATCAGTTTGTAATTGTCATGGATGAAACAAACACGATGTAGCTTATCAGCTGTTAGACTTGATCGTTTGCTGTTTATTATCAAACCGGTAACCAAAAACATGCACTCAACTGGAACAGATGATGCTGATGATGATAGGTGAAGTCGAGCCAGTTGAGTAAGATATGGATACAAGAATGATGCAGCACTGCTACGCCAGAAATCGAGAACATCATGAAACTGAACAATAGGTGCCGTCAAATAGTTTGCTATTTCCACTGCTACCTGAAAAAAAAGTTCAAAAAATCAAAATACAATTTTACTAACTGTTTGGTTATAAAACATTTCATTACAGTACACAGTAAATGTAATATTTATCTTGTTCAGTTAATAGATAACAGTAAACAATTATTGGAATAAAAACCTATACTAAAATGTCACTAAAGGTACTTAAATAGCCTAATATTAAAACTACTGCTTGAATTTAAAAAATACAAATAAAATAATATAAAATACCTTATTGGTACAATCGTTGGGTGACTGTTCAATTTTCAATTCATTCATCAGCACCATTCGCAACCTCTTACATCTACTTTCTTCGGAAACATCTTCACTCACTAGTTGCGAATGTGATACATCAGCTTCAGACACGATGAATCCACGGGTCATAGCTGACTCTATGGCTTTCTCCAGAAGTGTGGTTGCTTCTGGCCGTGGAATCAATTCCAACGTGTTGCACATGATCCCTTCAATGACTTATGATTGTGTGTATGCATACTGTTAACATCAGTGGAGTCCATGCTGCTTTCCGAGGTATCCACTATTGATACACTGAATTGATCATCCACATGAAGCAATTCACACACTGATGACATGCCCTCTTTCAGGGTTTTAATAATTTCTTTATCCTCTGTAAACGCTGTCTCATCTTCCAAAATTGCAGTTTTGAAATGAAGTACAGTTATGATGTTGCGGCACTTTTGTGGTATATGCAGTACATTTCTTAAGTATATAAGGATCAAGGGGGATGAATGTAAATCAATAATTAATTGAAACTCGATTCTAGATCCTGATTAAATGCTCTATTATTTTTCATCCAACACATATGCCCTTTACCGCTATACACATTATGCCCCTTAGGCCTATGTCATCTTCACGGGATCTTGTTTGATTATGAGACGCTATAAATAGTTTTTAAGTCCAAGGGCTATTATAAAACATGCTACTTAACTTATAGCTTTATAATAGTCAGTTTTATTGTCTCTAATATAAGACAAAATCTACTTACAATATGTATCTGCTTGTATGGAAATAGTGCATTAGTATAATTTTCCGCGAAAAAATACGTTCCCAATGAAGAGTAGGTTTATAAATGGATAATTAGTCCTAATTGATCCAAAGGCCTATAGGTTCTTATTGAAACACATAGCCTACTTTTAGTATGATAAATTTAGGTAAAATAGCCCGCTCATAACACCATCCTTTTAACTGTCGTATCACGATACACACACACACAAATATACTAAGTGTCTGAGCACTTGAGTCTCCCCTCGTCCTCTTTGTACCGTAGAGTTTCTGGATTACGTCATTTAATTCCCCTTCCCGTTTTTTTGTCATTATTTTAATACCTAAAGCCGGTTGAATTTAATATCCAACATCTGCATATAGGGTCTACTTACACACACGCGGAAGGTACGAGTTATAAGGTCATTAAGGTCAGTAGCTGTTGTTATCTTCATGTAGCCTATAACCTTAACGGACACTTGAGACGAAACAGTGTGTTAACATTGACATTAAAATTAGCCTACTTCAGTTGCACTTTAAAAGAAAAATTGCTGTCTACCACGTGCCTATTACGTGCACCGACTTAACAGGTGTCGTCTGCAAGGGAATTCTAATACGTTTTGAGTCGGTTTGGTTGAAGGACCTTTTCGTGAGAACGATTTGAAAGGTTATAGGCATAATTCGAAGATGAAAACGTCTAAAAGTTTAATTAGTTTGTTAGACATGTTATTACTTTGTCAGTGTTCAAATACAACGATATTGCAAATAAAATAGATTTTTGTCCTTTGGAGAAAAAAAAGAAGTTTTTTGCCTCCTCCTACCCCCCCCCTTTTTTTATTAAGCGTGTGTGTGTGTGTGTCTTGCCCAATATTTTGGCACTCCACGAATTAAGAAACTTCGATTTGAACTAGTAAAAAAAAACTAGGAGTAACATATAGATCTGGGTCTATTGGCACACGATCGACTGATATACATAGATCTATACGCCTATATCAAGTAGACAGATATTAGTTGTGTTAGATGATTAAACACCATTTTGATTTATAGGTAGATCCTTCTCCGACCTCCTGAGAATTTTAAAGAGTCAAAGAAACGGATAATAAGGATAATTTGATATGAGATAAATTACAATTAATCCTCTAAAACAATTCATTGAACTTTGGAGATCGCTTCTAGCTAATAAAATGTTTAATACTAGTGTGATTGTTAAATATATAGGGCCTATCTAGATAAGCCTACTCCTGACGCGAAACGACAACGGATCATCCCATAAAAATTATATGAATGCCTGGATAGATCATACAAAAGTATACTACTGATGCTCTACAACATATCGCCTGGAATTAAAATGCTTGCCTATTTTTTTAATTACATATGGAAATAGGATTTTGGTGCATGATGTAATTTTGGTAGCCCAGAGGTGACATGTTTTACTAGCTCAAATGGTTGAATATAATCGCTTACAACTGTTTGAATTATCTGTAGATGCTTAACAGAAACTGGAGTTGGCGTGATTGTGAGCTCTGTATATTGGCACAGTTGCTCCAGTAGATAGCCTACTTTGGCCTATAAAACGCTGTAAATCACTAGGTCTTAAATTGATGCGGTTATATTCAAGATGACACATTTTTAATCTCACATAGTTTCATCATGTTTATAATTAAACTAATAGACATTGGAAAGATAGGGAATAGAGACACTTGGAGTTACTTATGATGTTGCTTTATTTCTGGAGCTTTTGCCCTTGACAAGTCCAGCTAAATTAAATATATATGCTTCAAATCCAAATCTTTATTTTGAATAGGGTTTGAAGATTCATTGATTGGTTCACCCCCCCTTTTTTTTTAAAAACATGTAATTAATCTTGTAGACTCACATTTGAAAAAAGAGTAACATACAGCACACGTCAAATTGATCTAAATCAGACATTCACTCTCAATCAAGACATTCTTAAGTGGATGGTCACGTGACTAGATCCTTTGCATCTGAAACGTGTCAACATGGTAAGCACATCTACGTTACAGTCCTAGCGTTTTGCGACTGCTCTAACCAAAACGGCAAAGTTATATTTAGACATTGTTGCGAGAGGCCATCGCTATAAAAACATTGCCACCCCCCCCTCTACACACACACGTACACACTTTTGCGGTGAACATAGTGCTGTCTACTTCTTGGTCTAGTATCACACTTGTCTTGCAAGTAAAAAATTATAAAATAAACAACGCTACAAACAGGGCCTGTCCTACAGATTGCGGGCCCTGTGCGAAACGGATTGCGCGGGGGCTATGTCTGGGTAGGGAAAAGGATAATAAGTGAAAATTAAGATTGTTTGTTAGAAAATAAATTCGTCTATGTATTTTATTCGTACTTTACTAAGTGCAAAATCACGATCAAATTAATTTCCAACATAAAGCCGATAAACATTCAGATCTGCCTTTTAAATTTACTATCAACTAGCAAAATATCTCATTTGATTTTTTTTAAGAGATCGAGATAGATTCAAATGCCATTGACTATTACAGTAAATCGATTTGGAACGTCCTTTTTTTGGTTAAAATTCGCCCTATTATTTGAATTAAATGAAAGCTGACAATGCCCTTTTTTTTAATCGCCAGTAGGATTGGCGTTTTCCATATTTTGACTATTTTTCAGAACATGTTTTGAATTTTCAGTATATTTTAATAATTTCAGGAGATTTTCATGACTTTTTTTCGTATACTTTGCTATTTCAGGAGATTTCCAGGAGCTTCTGGAAAATCAGGAGACCGCTGAAACCCTTTTATAAGTTAAAATGGTTTAATTCAATAATTTACTACTAGAGTTAGAGCGAAAGTGCGTAGTGCATAGGTTGCAGTGCCCTAAGACCGGCCCTGACTATAAAGACAGTTTGTGTAGAAACACAAATACAAAATCTGCCCCCGATTGGTCTACTCTGGCAAGTAAAAAACAAAGGGCAGGCTTCAATATTTTCAGCTTGAATATCAAAAAACCATGAGTTACAAACTATCAAAGACCACAACCCTAGGTTATGGAGTGTGTGTGTATGTAGGCTATTCAATGAACCGATAGTTATGAAAATATAGTTCAATGTAAACCTGGCCTAACTGATGATAATGAATGATTATCTAATTTAGCTAATTGTTTTGTAAAGGGCCAATCTTTCAAGGTCTCAATTAAGAAACTTTTTTTCCTTTTTGTTGTAAGTGTACCTTTAATCAGTGGCGTCACTAGGATCTGTTAGCTCAGGTAGTCATCCCCCTCCCCCGCCTTGAACTATATCCCGTTAAAAAACATCAATAAAAGGTATCGAAAGTTTTTTTTTAAACATATTACAGTGAGATAATTACGAATCACACACCTTTAAAATGAATGTTGATTCTATTTTAACATTTCTTTCTATCTAATTCTCTGAATCATTTTTATTAAAATTAGAATTAGACGTCACTTCAACGAAACAAATGTTTTCTTTTTTTTTTTTAGCATTTAAAGACTTTTAGACGGCTTTACATTTTACGAGTGACGCCCACCTAGATCTCCTGCTCTCTTATTCCTAATGAAATCTGATGGGGCTTTGTGAGGTTTGGGGGCGTATCCCCGGGTCCCAAAGTTTCTCTGCATTTCAAAACGTAAGAAACTCATTCTTATGGGTCTGCTATGAATGTTTTCTCCAAGTAAGAAGATCGCAGGCCAAATTATATGACATTAAAATGTCGTGAGATGGTTCGATATTAAAGTGTGAGAGGCATCAAATGATGCAGCGGAGACAAAGCTTCTAGTGGGCTTGATCTTTGTTAAGTCCATTTTTTTGTTTAGAAAGACGTCCTGTAATGGGCCGATGGTCCGCCAATCTGAAGAAACATGTCCGTTATGACGTAAGGAAGCAGACGTCACAGGAAGTGCAGTAACGAGGACGTATCTCAGACATAAGCATGTTTAGGTTTTTAGCTACAATCACTTGTTTTTTCAAACATTGTCAGAATTTGCAAAGGTGTATTTTTTCTTAACCTGTCACTCCCTGATGGTTGTCACCCGTTTCGGCCCGTAGCCCCCCCCCCCTACACACACACACAGACACACACTGACGCCACTATTGTTAGTATTACAGGCTACAAATATAAAGGCCTATATTTACATACTATGAGTATGAGATATTGTCTATTAATTGTTGTTTTAAATTACATTCGACTTATGTACCTACTAAATGCATTCTTTCTTTTGAGCATATAGGTTAACATTTTATTTGAAATTTAGGTAGCTTGTATGACAGAAAATATTCAATTTAGTATTTAATGGAATGGGTTGCCTGAGCTAGTCAGGAAAACCTGTGACTTGGCAGAATTTGGGTCATTGGTTAATATGTATGCATGACTAGGCTAAATGCATGACGCGTAGGACGTAATCATCTTCTTTTTTTGAAGTAACGTCTGTATCATATAAGATTTTTAAAAAAACAACAACACTATTTTAGAAAAAAACAAACATTTAAAACGTTACATAAAAGAGTTAGAAATATACTATTCAGCCTCTCCTTATATTAAATAGTCTCCCCTCTATTTTACTATTAATATTGAATAATTGTATTTATATGAGAAAAAAAAACTGCTTGCATAGTTAATTTTCAAAACAAAACAAAAAATTAACTTTAAAAGATCTAAAACATCTTAATATCAGATTTCCAATTATCCTTTCGAGTTTTTTTTTTAAATATCGAAACGGACGGACAGACACCACACAAAACTTAAAGCGGCTATATATATATCCCCTTTTCAGGGGCCGCTAAAGTTAAGGTTAAAAGTCAAGATTTAAAAGGAATCTACAATACAAACAGTTAGGCCGATATATATGTCTGGATCTAATTAGATTATTACAAAAGAATGTTCCAGTGTACGCATTGATTGTGTAGGCCTACACGCAGAGGCGTAGCCAGGGTGGGAGGAGGGGGGATCCAAATTTGAAAATTCCCCACTTGAGAGGGGCTTCTAAATTATATTTCATGTCAAAACACAGGGGCCCCTAAAGAGGTCATTTTAATTTTAGCCTCCCGTGCCCCCAAATCCCTAGCTACGTCACTGTATAGGCTACACGTAGGCCCACTGTCAAATTACTTAAATATCTAGATCTACTTTATTTCAGATTTTTCTCTGCTTGTATATATTAACATTTTAAAAAGCTGATAGATATCCTTTTTAATAGATCTAGAATCTATAGATCTATAGCTATCTACATATAGTCTTGCTCTAGAAAATATATAGGCTATGCAAAAAAAAAATTTTAACACATCCCAATTTTTACGAAAATGTTTAGTGAGTAGGCCTATGGTTTGGGTTGACTAAAATTCACTAAAAGACAGAAATCTATAATATATTATATATTTTCACAAGCTATACATATAGATATTTTTTTTAATATGTCTGGATCTAGAGTGTCTCATTTTAAAGGCTGAAATGTAGGGCCTACCAAGTGAAATCTAATGTTATTCCTTCTTATCTTATCTTACCTTCTTACATAATACAGACGTTACTTCAAAAAAGAAGATGATTACGTCCTACGCGTCATGCATCTAGTCATGCATATTAACCAATGACTTAAATTCTGCCAAGTCACTGGTTTTTCTGGCTAGCTCAGGCAACCCATTCCATGCTCTAATAGCACTAGGGAAGAAGGAGTATTTGTACAAATTTGTCCTAGCGTATGGGACGAGGAATGTGCCTTTATTTTTGTGTCTTTCAGAGTATTTTATTAAATTTTGTTTTTGTATTTGAAGATTATGGTTCAGTGTTTTATGTATAATTGCTACTTTACTTTTGAGTCTTCTGTCCTGAAGGCTTTCTAAATTTAGTGATTTTACTAATGGTGTTACCCTAGTCAAATGTGAATATTCGTTTGTTATGAATCTCACTGCTCTATTTTGTGTTTGTTCCAGTTTCTTAATGTTTTCTTGAGTTGAGGGGTCCCACACGGTGGATGCATATTCTATTATTGGCCTAACCAAGGTTAAATAACATTTTAGTTTTATGTTCTTATTTGATTTATAGAAATTTCTTTTAATAAACCCTAATGCTTTGTTGGATTTTTTTATAGTTTCATCAATATGTGGATTCCATGACAGTTTTTCATTTATTATAACACCTAGGTATTTTGAGTTTTTAGTCTGTGTTACTGGTTTGCCATGAATAAGATAAGTGGAATTAATTTGTTTTAGTTTTTTTGTTACTCTTAACAACTGACATTTTTCTGGGTGGAAAGACATGCTCCAATTTGATTCCCATTTCTGTAATTCATCTAATTCTCTTTGTAAAATATCTGTGTCTTGTTTTGTTTTTATTGTTCTATATATTATGCAATCGTCTGCAAATAATCTGACTTTTGTTCCTGAACTAATGCAATTTGGTAAATCATTTATGTAAATTAAAAATAGTAGTGGACCCAAGACTGTTCCTTGAGGTACACCTGAGTTTACTGTTATTGGTGTTGATTTAGAGCCATTTATTATTACAGTTTGTTCTCTCCCTATCAGAAAATCTTTAATCCACTGATGCAGTGGACCGTTAATGCCGAAATATTTTAATTTTTTAAGCAAACTATGGTGGTGAACTTTGTCAAAAGCCTTGGAAAAATCTAGTAAGATGGCATCTATTTGTTCACTATTATCTAAACCTTTTGAGAAATCATCAATTAGTCCTATTAGTTGGGTTTCACATGATCTATATTTCCTAAAGCCATGTTGGTATGGGGTGAGGACATTATGTTTGTCTAAGTTTCCCAAAGATTACAATGGTTAATGAAACGACAACACGGGGCAGTTACATTTATATGGACCGTTTCGTTTTGTTTGTCAGTTATCTTTTTTGGATTTTCCCACAAACGCAGGGTTTCCCAAAACAGAAAATTAGATCAATCAAGCAAAACAAAATAGATCTAGGTCGATTTTGTTTTCAACAATTAATAAGTTATTAATAAATACTTAAAATTCAGCTTTAAACCATGCCCGCTGTTGTTTCCTATTATTTCACTTATTAAAAAAAAAATTGGCGCTGTTTATATTTGACAAGGCCTGTACAAAGATATAGATTGAACTCACTAGTCTAGATCCAATACACTCTAGGCCGGGCCTCCTCAAAAACAAAACAAAAAAGTAGGAGCTACGCAGCTAGATGACTATATATAGAGTAGAGTCACTATTGCGGAACAGTTCGCAGCTACTTTTAGTTTTCAATTTTTTGCTCCGTAATGGTTAGACCTATGGAAAAACTATAAAAGTATCTAGGCATTGCCCATCCATTTTCCGATAAAAATAGACGCATTGTTTAGTGTTTCAACTGATAATTAAATTTTACGTTCAAATCGACTGAGATATGGTCAGTCACAATTACGGAACAGAATTTTTTAAGAAGTCACAATTGCGTAACACGGTAAAAATGTCGGAACAAAGCCTATATAAAGCATATATTTATTAGTTTTATATAATACTTAAACTCCTTATCCTTTACACTAATTTTATTTTAATAAAGCTTAAAACAACACATTGTCACTTTTTAATCCTTTACCTCTTTAATTTAATTGACGTCACACTACCCTGATTTTCCTTACAAGGTTTTATTTTCCACTATTCTTTAATTCTTTTGTGCTATATTAATATTATATAGGCCTATATGATATTATTTGATGTTATGATTTTTCCCTTTTTTTGCTGGACGTCTGGTAATCATAAATTATATGTAATATTATTCTCTAAATGTTTTTAAATTATGTATACTAATACAAACTCATATTTAAATTCCGATAATCTAAATCAGTATGTAAATATTAAGCTAAATACGCAGGTCAAATAAATGACATCTATAGGTGTTCCACAATTGTGATTTTCTTTAAAAAGGTAAAAACTGGGTAAACACCTCCCGATTTTTTAAAAATTAAATTCCTGGTAGATGGCTACGAAATGAAGTTTTTCTACATTCACACATTCATTATATAACCGAAAAATAGGTGTATCATGCAGGTGATGTGTCATTATCATTTTTTTAAAAGTCTTAAGCCCTGACCTATGCGGTTCTCCTGGTACGTGAAAAATAATGGACGATTCCAGACCTGTCAACTTTAACCTGGAGTCAAAATTAATTTTCAGCTGTGTAAGGAAAACCCTTATATTGAAAATGTAGAGAAATGGACCATGCGCAGTACCATTACAGTAGTTTAGCAGAAAATTTCAAAATAAAGTAGATTTTAACTAATTTCGACGAGCTGTTCCGCAAACATGCCTGCTCCGCAATAACAGGTCAATGTCATAAGAGAGAGGACAAATAAACTATTTGTTAAAAAAATAATCAAATTAAAAAGATTGAAATTTATTTCAATTTCGTAAATAAAGTCGAAATAAAAAAAAATAACGATATATAATCTTGTAAATCTAGATTGCATTCAAAAACCTTCTATATGGATCTGAGACATGGACCATGTGTAGGCCTACTACACAGAAAGCAACTAAGACTTCTCGGACGCTTTCACCATCATAGATATATACGGTGGCAAGACCGCACTACAAACAGCGATATGTTCTTGCAAACGCCGGTATGGACAGTGGGCCTATAGAGAGGGACTTCTTATGATCCGACTGTTATCCTTGGCAGAGAACGTATCCCGTTTGAAGAACAACTGTAGGTCAAAGGTTGTCTTTTTTTTTTTTTTTTGTGAGTTGTGTCAACGTAACAGAGCGGCCGCCAACTCTTCGCTAGGAAGACATTTTAATTTACCGGTACTTATGCAAACAAGATGACTATATTTTTTTTATACTCAAAAGTTGAGGAGGGGGCCCACCATCTTACGCCACTGCAGTAGCAGTATCCTGAATAGAGACTATCTCAAGACCACTTCATGAATGACATTGCAACTCTTTTATCTTTAAACACAAGTTTAGAACTACAAGGCATCCCAGTGCATTTTTTAAAAAAACTTTTTGCTTTGGGAAAATGCTATGTATGACATAATAGTTTTGAAGTAGTTTCTAAGCAACATTTCTGTCTTAAGAACCTAAACCTAGTGCAGAAATTCAAGAGAAAGGCAATACAATATTTCTTTGGCTTATATGACTTGCAAAAAAAATAAGATTTAAGTCAACTTTCCTCTATCTTGGCCATCTCTTAGATAAGTTCATCCTATTGACATCCTATAGATATTTTGTTTAGTAGTACATTTTGAAGGAAAGATCACAAATAGAATGATTAACTGAAAGGCTCATGGCTTCCCACAAAATAATTTCAAAAAGTTAATCGTAAACTGAACTTCAATATTTTTTTTTTTTTAAAGTACCTAAAAGGCTTTTAACTCTTTCTCTCCTAACTGGCGATACCCATGTTATTTCCACCAGAACGTGGTAAATAATTAGGGAGAGAGAGAGTTAAGGCTGTTAAGTCATTGCCCACAAAACCAATGAGTCCAATAAGTTTATTCCACAGCCATGTTTAACAAGTGCACTAATTAGAAGAATCTTGTTTAGCTGCCAATAAAACTAAAAAGGGGATTGACATTCACAAGTGACACAGGAACAACTGAGACAATAACTCAGAGAGAATAATTGAATCATTAAAGCATAAAAGGTGTTAAATAGGCAAAGGGAAAAAAAAACATTAAATGTAGACATCAAACAGTTCAATCAGCTCACACAAAGTACCAGATCTTGACTGAATGACTGATGGTTTATACACACAAATGAAAACAAAGTCATTAAAAAGTGTATAGAAAAAAGAAAACACTTATAGCAAAGTAAAATGAATAACAAAAACATTAGAAACAAAAGCATAAATGACACTCACAGTACAAACTAACATAAATGACATTTCAAACTAAAAGTAACATAAATGACATTTCAAACTTAAAGTAACATAAATGACATTTCAAACTAAAAGTAACATAAATGACCTTTCAAACTAAAAGTAACATAAATGACATTTCAAACTTAAAGTAACAAATGAAATTTCAAACTAAAAGTAACATAAATGACCTTTCAAACTAAAAGTAACATAAATGACCTTTCAAACTAAAAGTAACATAAATGACCTTTCAAACTTAAAGTAACATAAATGACATTTCAAACTAAAAGTAACATAAATGACCTTTCAAACTAAAAGTAACATAAATGACCTTTCAAACTTAAAGTAACATAAATGACACAGCACAAACTAAAAGTAACATTTGCTATTACAAACTATATAATACTTTAAAAAACAAAAGTCAACAATGTATTGAAATATTAAAATGGAATAAATGAACCAGGATTATTGGCTAGGTTCCTTCTCCTTTCCTTTTGCTCATCTATATTTGTTTATATTGTAATCACTATTGCACCATAATATTTTCATATCACTAATGAGGAACTGTGGCCAATAACAAAGCAGCAGCCCATTGAAGAAGATATCCTTCAGTGATGCTGGCAATAGAATTGGCCATTCCCTTCACAAACCCATATGATAAGACTTCACCTGGAACTTCCAAGGAAAGAGGAATTAGGGATGGCCCAGAAATAAATGGTGCTGAGATTTGAATGCATGGAACTTCCAAGGAAAGAGGAATTAGGGATGGCCCAGAAATAAATGGTGCTGAGATTTGAATGCATGGAACTTCCAAGGAAAGAGGAATTAGGGATGGCCCAGAAAGAAATGGTGCTGAGATTTGAATGCATGGAACTTCCAAGGAAAGAGGAATTAGGGATGGCCCAGAAAGAAATGGTGCTGAGATTTGAATGCAAATGCCAAGCTGGTGGGCAAGCAGGGACAGTTGGAAGAGATTTGGCCAGAACCAAGGAAGCTTGTTGGTGGCCTACGCTCCAGATGAGACCATAGTCACAGGTGAGATGAGTACCATAAACAAAAGATTTGCTTAAAAGATGATTGTTTGCGTTATTAACAGGCCAATTCCACAAACAATCCTTTCTAAAATATTCTTTAAGCTTAAATTAACACCCCCTGATTTACAAAAGACATTGAAACAAATAATACTCTTACTGGTACAGCATCAGCAAACACAAACTATATACAGAGATTATACATTTCTGTCACACTGCCGAGTTCTGTACTGAGAACCCATTTTGTGACATTGAATAAAATAAAGAATCAGGTCTTGATAAAAGATTCTGTGGTGTATCAAACTCAACAGCTTGTCCCTCATCCATCACCAGAATTCTAGGTAAAATAAAATAAAAAATGTAAAGGTAATTTCTACATAAATAAATCACCTCTTTGAATGTATGCCCTTATTAAGCAAAATATGGTGACTAGCTTTAAAACTTATACAACTAAGTGGCGGAGTGGTGAAAACCACTAAGCCACCTATCAAGGAGGCTCAAGTTGAGATCATGACTTGAGCTGAGTTGTGTTTGCTGAACAGTAGGCATCACAGAAACCTTCTCTCTTTAGCCCCTTCACCCCATGCCTACAAAGTAGTTTGAACCCGAGTGCACTGAGAATGTGAGAACATAAAAACACGCTCTACAAATGAAGAAAAAAATAATAATTATAATTTCAATGAGGATTTTATTTATATATTTATATATTAATCATCTTCTTTTTTGAAGTAACGTCTGTATTATATAAGATAAGATAAGATAATAAAAATATTGACAATTTTTAAAAAGTTGTAAAGGAAATAATTTTTAAAAATATCTGAAGTAAAAATTAGAATAGATACTGACAGTAAACAACTACTGGGCTTAATATGAAAACTGCTGAACTACAAGAGTCCTTGGATAAACTAGACAAAATATGAGCATGGAAATTTTATTTTGCAATTAACATAAACCAATATATTTTTCTTTAATGTAAAAAGCTTGATTCAAACCAAACCAATCAATTTAAATGCATTGAACAAAGTATTTGCCCCAAAGACCAATGAAAAGCAGTTTACTTACTTATCAAAGTGGAGCACAGTGTTAAGTCTGTGAGTGATAGTAAGGACTGTACATTGACTGAATTCACTAAAGATAGTTTTGTTGATTACTATCTCAGTCTCTAAATCAATGGATGCTGTGGGCTCATCGAGAATCAAAATTTTTGTCTTTTTCAATAAAGTCCTTGCTAAACAGAGAAGCTGTCGTTGGCCCATGCTACAGAAATATTTTTATTTCAAGATTGTGTTAGAGTCAAAGCATAAACTCATTGTCAAAGCAACAAAAACTTGTGAAAATAAATGTCTACATTTAATGCAAGAGGATGTGCAACTAATAGCACACATTTTAAATAAGAATTTATTAGAAAACAATTCAATTTTAGATTTTCTGACCATTCATTATGTAGAAATCAGCTAGCATTATGAAAAGGACAAAAAAAAATACAAAGAAATATCTACAGCACTGAATTGTGATAAGAATACATTGCCTACTTAAACTTTTGTTTCATTCACTAAACTTTTATATTTACAAAGCTATTGTTCTATTCACTAAACTTTTGTTCTATTCACTGGTTTTTTTTGTTGTTTCATTCACTAAACTTTTATATCCACTAAGCTAATGAAATTTTGTTTGATTCAATAAGCTTATGTTCCAGTCACTTAAGTTTTGATTCACTAAGCGTATGTTCACTTCACTTAAGTTTTGTTTGATTCACTAAGCTTATGTTCTATTTACTAAAGGTTTTTTCTGTTCAGTAAACTTTTGATCTCTTCACTAAGCTTTTGTTTTCTAGTTCCCTTTTTTACTACTGACTCACCAGTCCTATCTTGTTGATGTCCAAAAGAGCTGAGCCGAAGGCTCTTCGAGCTCAAAGTTTGAAAAAAACCCGGTTTGGTCGTCCAGCCGAAACAGTAAAAAAAAACTAACCTGTGTGAATGCACAGTTTTGTTTGAGAGCGACCCAAGTCAATGCCTATGTAAAAACATTGCTGTATCCAATGCCTTTGGCTCCGACGCATGATTCGTCGCTCATGACCGAAGGCCGAGGACACCGGGAGCCTCCGTCATTTTCCTTCGTTATACCAAGCTAGCCGTGGGGGACTCGCCATTTATGTAACAGTCCTTTGAGGAACGGGGCATGGATGTGGGACGTGCTCGTGGGGACTTTTTTACAACCCCGCCCGTGCAATGGGTGGACTCTCGTCTACCCATGGGCATCCCCACGGGAGTTATGTTTTGCCATTCATTTAGCCTAGCCACCCCCTCAAGTAGCTGTTTCCAACCAGGTGCCACGATGAGGCAGAACAGCTCACCTGGGCCAGTCCTATCTTAACATTGTTCTAGAGTCATCCCTCCCTCCCTCCTCCCATTTTCAGTTCTCTAAAGGCATATGATGTTGAATGTACACTTGTACAGGTATGCTTGATATGTACAGGTATGCTTGATATGTACAGGTATCCTTGATATGTACAGGTATGCTTGATAGTCTGACACTTTATTATCAACACACTTTTTAATCTGATGTGGTGCCCAACTTAAAATCATGTAATTAATGTCTACTGTATTACATATATTTTTAGGATATAGGTCAGGCTTAAATTGTAACTTAGTGCAGTAAATTAACACTGAAATCATATGTTTTGTATTTTTAGAATGATAAATTTGTCTTTTTCAGTAATACAACTCCCCCCCCCCCCCCGTACCATAACTGTCAGACTATCAAGAGTAAACTGAAGTTTGAAACAAAAAGAAGGATTACAATTTAGAAGAGAAATTTGTATTTTTGGGGGGAAGTAATTCCAGTCAGACTTAGACTAAACAAATATGAAATGTGTTAGAAAAAAGGTGTGAGTTATAGTGAAACTGGTTACAACTGACAAGCAATGTTAATAACGACTGAGTGTGTCTTTCTATTATAAATCTTTGAACATGTAATATGAAATTAATTTAGACTGGCTTTTTATTATGCATCGTTATAAAAGTTTAACATTTAACTACCTTAGATACAATTGTTTTCAACAATTTAGTACATTGCGTTATTGCTGTATATTAGCGGTTCTCAACCTTTTATGCTCGGCGACCCCTTTTTACAATCCACCACTCTGCCGCGACCCACACACACACACACAGCAATAGAAGAGTAGACAATTTTCAATGGTCTTAGGCGACCCCATTCAAATCGTCATTCGACCCCAAGTGGGTCGCGACTCACAAGTTGAGAACCCCTGCTGTATATGAAGGCAAAAAAAATAAATATGTACCTTAAATTCTCACCAGCTTCTTCCACTTCATAGTCCAGTTTATTGGGTAAGCCCTCGACACAAGTTTTTAGATGAGATAATTCAAGAGCCTTCCATATCTCAGAATCAGTTTTTTCTCCCCGTGGATCCAGGTTAAAGCGCAAAGTGCCAGTAAATAGAACTGGCTCCTGTGATGTCAAGGTTTAAGTTACACAGTTTTAGGGTTTTTAAGACTTAAACTTAAAGATGAGTTTCTACCAAAGATGTTGATATTGTATTGGTTTATTCTGGTTTAAATTCAATAGATTAAAAAAGAAATTTAACAAGAGAAACATACAAAAATACTTTTTAGAAAAAACGAAAGCATATATTAAGTGTAATTGTATCAATCAGTTTCATGTGATTAAATTTGTAATAGATCTAAACTAACTAAAATAAATCTGTGTGATTAGAAACATTTTTACCCATTGTTTTTGTTTAAAGCAATTTCATGCTTTTAACTTTCTCAATATGCTATGATCCTATCACTTATCTGGACAAGTTGGGAAAATGGGGGGGGGGGGGGGGGTAGAAAGAAAGGGAGATCTGGGTGGATTTTACAGTTATTGGTATTTAAAAGCATTTACAAAAAAAAAAAAAGGGAACGACATGAATTCTAACTCATGGCTCTTATGCCTCCTTGGGCAGACATGCAAACCACTCATCTAGTGAGGAACTTATGACTGGTGAAGATTGTATTGTTATATATTGTTTCTTTCACTTTAGAGCGATGACCTATAAAGGGGACTAATCCAGCTAATACCACCTATTCAGTCAACTTCTTTCCCTTGTTTGAAATACCAAACAAAACAGTTTATTACCATTAGTTAATTAACTAATGGATTCATTTTTTTTTATATTAATTCTTGTGTTGTCAGGTAAAAGAAATAATTGTACAAATTTCAGATTGGATTTCAGAGAAATAATGTGTACAAATGTTTTACCAGACAGAGTGAGTTGATATAACCTTTGTCTGGCAGTTTTGTAAGTGTTGCTAAAAAGAAATAATTGGTGGCATGAATGTCAATCCTAAACTACTTGCCACAAACCTGGGGTAGAATGGTCAAATTATTTCTCAGAGATTTCAAATTAACATGAGCAATGTTCACACTATCAATCAATACAGATCCACCTGTTTCTTCCATAAATCTAAAAAGAGCCATAGCAATGGAGGATTTACCTGCTCCTGTTTTTCCAACAATACCAATCTGAAAATTGTATACTAGTTTATTAGTTTCTACAAACAAAACTATGACCATAAAATATTAACAAATCATAATGTTTTTTTTTAATTGTTTGTATCTTTTACCCATATAAATTTAGACACAACATAATAAATAACTTTGGTTAAACCAATGAACATCTTTAGCAAATTTGTTTTAAATTTTGTTTTGTTCATAAAATTATTGGTTATAGAAGACATAAAAAAAAAATATGCGATTGTCATTCAACAATACCAGGATAAATTTGTTTGCATGAAGTGAAATCAATATGTTCTCAAGAGTAATAATTATGGACTCTAATATTGTAAAGCAAGAGATAGAACTATGAACTCATTGTAAAGCAATGTTAATTTGTTAAATCTATATTAGTCTTTGTGCTACTAATAGCCATTATTGTTAGCCTATGCTTTTAGTATCTCTATTATACTATATTACTATATTATACTTTTTCTCCTCCTTTAATTGAGAAATTCACGTGTCTGAGAACTGGACCGTTTCCTGCTCCATAACTAGCACAATACTCTATAAACTGGATAGAGCCAGTTGTTAGCCAATCTTTATCATTTGTTGACAAATTATTTCTAGTAAAAGAATTCTGGAAAAAAATGTTGAAACTTGTTAATAAGCTATATATACTCTCAAACACAAGTAGTCCTACGAGTGAAAAAAAAAAAAGCTTAGCTCCATCAACTTAATCATAATTAAGAAAATAAGTTTAAATTGTTTTCATTGTTTAGTTTAATTAACATTCTCATAGTGGATTCTTCAAGGTCTTTAAAGCTGCAATCCAACTGAGTAGATGTGATATTTGAAAAAAAAGCAAAAACTTGCAAATAAGAATTATTTTTTTTTCTTAATAATATTGGGTCCTGATTTCTAGTGTTTAAATTCATTACCTCATTTTCAATCTTTGAAAACTGTTGTATTCTTTCAATGGAAACAACATCATTCTCCAGCTCACCAAATATTGTAGCGAACTTACTCATTTCCTTATTCACCTAAATAATATACATGATTGTATTAAAGTGTCTACAGCCATAAATATAGTTAATTTATAAATAGAAAAACCAGATACTGCAAATTTTTTTTAAAGATAATCCCAGGATGTTTTAGAAGTGTATGGATGGCAAATGCAAAAAAATATATAATGAATCTGAAAGTTGATATTGAGTTTTTAAAAGAGATATACACTAACCTCTCTATGTAACATTAATGTAAACCTAATGCTAGACGTTTAAACATAAATATTAATCCTTCAACTAGCCGCTAACACAATTCTACCCTACAATCATTACTTTAAAGTAGCCCTGACACAATTCTACTCTAAAATCATTACATTTAAACCCAACTCAATTCTACCTTACAATCCTTTTAACCTTAAACCAACCCTTAACTTTATTAAATCTTAACATATTGATATCTATAAACTATATTATATATATATTTATTATGTATATTATATATGTTATATCTATAATCTATATTTTAATAAAATAATTAAATGAAATATCCCTTTTTTTTAAGTTATTCTTCTTTTGACAAGAAGAATTCTTTTCTGTATGTGCCCTTTCAAGTATTGTCTCGCAAAAGTTGTGCTCTTTGAAATTGATGCAAATTGATCACATCATTCAATTATACTGCAGGATCAACGGAGATAAAATAGCTTAAGTGAACTTTGTTTATAACAAAGTTATTAAGATCTACATCCTTTTTGTGGCCACTCTAAAAGTTTTCTTTGCAATGTGGAGATTACTAAAAGATGTCATGTGGACATCACTGTAGCTGTAATGTGGAGATTACTAAAAGATGTAATGTGGAGATTACTAAAAGTGTTGGCCTATTGAAATACAAAAGTGAAAAAAAAATTTTCTTGACTCGGATAGCACAGGTGACAATGAGAGCAACTAGTCCAGGTGAGAGACTGTGCCGGTTCACAACAGCAAAGATGGTGGATGCTCCAATGATGATACTGCTCAGTATATCCAGACGTGCTTCGAACCATCTAAAACATAAGCAAAAACCATGCTTAAAACCATTTAAAACATAAACAAAATTCAGTATTAAAACCATCTAAAACATTTTTTTTTAAAGTATACTAAAGACCATTTTTAATCCTGTTTCAAACTATCTAAAACTAAGCTCTAAGTTTTCTTTTGAGGAATAATGTCCCAACTGTTGTACAAAAAAAGGATCAATTAAATTACTTTTTGTTTTACAAAAACAAATTATAGTTAACACTCACTCAGATTTATTAGACCTCGTAATGACCCTCTAATTGTTGTTGTTTTTTTAAAAGAAAAGTTAAGTAGTATGGGCATATAACAAGGTCCAGATAATTTGCTAAATCTTATACCAAAGTACATTACCAGGAAAACAGAATGAAAGGGGGGGGAGGTTACACTGGACGAGAGAGACTGCCACCCATCTAGTCTTGTGTACCACTGGGGCACTATAAGTATTCAGATGACTCGTTTCATCCATTGCACTATATACTGTGTCTAGGGTCTTTCCAAGTGTTAGCTAGTCAAAGCCTGAAGTATTTAAGAATAAAAATGTTCAGATACCAAACAATTAATGCTCGTACCTAGCTATTGCTATAGATGCTATTCTTAGGCCCTGGAAATGGTCTATTTTTGTAAACAGTTCCCTGATGAACCTGCCTTGTGCCTGATAAGCTCGAATAACATTGATACCAGACAGAGTTTCACTAAAATGTATAAATATTGGAGACTGTTGGATACTTGCCATTCTTCTGAATTGACATGAGGACCGAATATACAGTTGCTGGGAAAGAAGTTTGAGAACCTTGAGTAAATCTTTGTAGAGTAAGTAAAAAAAGTAAGAGTAAAGCATTGTAAAATAAGTATAAAAAAAAAAGTAAGAATAAATCATTATAGATAGAATACGATAAAATTCCACAAAATCTCAGTTTATATGAACAGATTACTGTCTTCTGAAAGGAACAAAAGAAACAGAATATTTTTTTAACTTTTTTTTTTTTTTTATTATAATTGAAGTTTTATGATGGAGGTATTGTCTTTTTAAAAAAAAATAATTTAAAAGAAATGTTTTTCTTGTTTTAAAAAGAAAAGTTAAGTAGTATGGGCATATGACAAGTTCCAGATAATTAGCTAAATCCTACATCCAAGTACATTACCAGGAGAACAAAAGGGATGGGGTTTAAGAAAGCATAAATATTTCCCGTCTAAATATATTCTAAATCTTTTTCTGCTGTCTCATAACCTATTGATAAGTTGTTGTAGCGCAATATCCCCTACATGAGATCATGTCCAGTATCCAGAAAATGTTATTACCTGAATGATATACAGAACTCCTACAACCACGGCTACGACTATCAGAAATCTAGGCATGATGCATGAAATAAATATGAGGGTGGCCAGACAACGTAAAGCATTATTCAATGTGTAGTTAGCTTTGATGTAAATATCGTAGTCCACGGATACAATGTCCTCACCAAATCGATTCAGTATGCGGCCGATGGGTGTTCTGTCAAAGAATCTAACAGGTGCATTCATTATACTGTGCAGCAGTTGGGTGTGAAATTTTCTTGAAGCAGAGATTTGTCGAAATTGTAGCAAAAGCATGTAAACAAATGCACAAAGGGCTGAAAAAAACACATTTTAATTCTTGTATTCATTGACTGATAATGAGAAAATAAAAAGGTTTTGAAAATATGTTAAATTCTTGTTACTGGTATATTAATGTATCAATTTACTACAAATATAGTTAAATTTCTTTATGACAGACTTCAGGTGACATTTAAACAATTTGGAAATAAATGTTAGATATATGCCCAATCAGACAACCTGAAACTATGTTGCTAAACTCTGGACAATAAGCACATTTGAGCCATGCTCTTGCAAATAGCCATGAAAGTAAGATCATATTATTATATGCTCACAGTATTCTAATTATTTTTAAAGTTGCCTAAATAAATATAAATAGTTAACTACATTTTAGATATAAAAATTTTAAAAAATATTATAAATAAATCTGTAAGTAGGTTAGATGATAAAAATTTGTATTTCAACAAATCAAAAAAAAAAAAAAAGACTCTAGGTACAAGTGTTTGAGACCTAAATGAAGAAGACTTACTTTGCAGTATACCAAACACTGTGTATACACTGAGATAGTAGCTGTTTCTCTGGTATCTCTCTGTTGTGTTTCCAGGGAGAGATGTGAAGTTATTGAGTAAGATGTCATCATTCCAGTTGGCCAGCCAAATATTTCCCACATTAAACATTGCATGATAGGCCAACAGAAAGACAAGTATGATTACTGATTGCTTCCACCCAAGTCCTTGAACCAACATCCAGTAGAGTGACCATTTGACCTGAACATGTTTTCAGATAATAAACAAATTTTAGTGACTTCCTGAGTGTAGAATGGAAGGAGATTTTTAAATATTAAAATGATAGGTGCCAAAAAGGTTCTGATGAAAACCAGAAACTTAACTTGGCTCCTGAATCAGCAAATGTATATAAATGTTAATCTGACATTTGTAGAAGCACATAACCAATTTTTATTATGCAGGCAACACAAAATATCCTTAAGTGATTACCAAAACAGGTGAATTGTTAAGTGTCATGCCCTATAAACAATGCACACATTTGGGGCCATTATAGGGTCACATGATTCCCATATAAGTTATCTTCAGAGTTGCATAATAACCTTATAACTCTGCTTTCAGAACCAGTGTTTATGAAGCCCACTAGCACACATCACACCATTTAAAACCAGGTTGAAACTCAGTGTTATAACTGAGACACAGAAACGTACTTCCACCCAAATGAAAGAGAAACTTAACCCAGGAGTAGGGACAAGAAATATAGACGAGAAGAGTTAGTTCCACCCCACCAGCAGCAGCAACAAAAGGATCATAGCCAGAGAACAGGCCAGCAGAAAGTGAGGAACAGAAGAAGTGCCCAGTAAAGATGTCTGAAAGTTGTGTAATAGCTTAAGGTCATTCCTGAGCAGTTGAAGACATTCCTGATGTTTTAGGAAGGCAACCATTCCTAAGACCCTGTTTTAGTTGTAATAGGCAGCAGGATTGAACTTTTTAGATAATAGAAGCACTGAAAATGAATATTCCTATTATGTTTGTTGTGTCCTCATATTTTTCACAATCGCTGTAATAGCATCTTTTTTTTTGGTCATACATGAGTAGCCTCCCTTAAAATTACAATAATATCTTTTTTTTTCCTGATGAGAGGAACAGAGACTAGTTTTGAGTTTTTTAGGGTTTTAAATATGCACTGATAAGCTATAAAATGTATCATTTACTATATATCTAGGTTATAGTTATAAAAAAGTTATGGTAATTTTTAGTTTAAAAAGGTATGAGTTACAGTAAGTTAGGATAAAGAGTTACCTTTCCCATCTCAGCTTGTTCATCATGTATAATATGCTGTTGTCTGATGACATGACAGGATGATGTCAAGCCACTTTTGATAATTTCTGTTCCCTGATTCATCTTGAGTGAATAATAAGTAGGAGCAACTTTGTAAGTTGGTTTCACAGCCCCTGAAACATTCATTTATAAGGTTGTATGTTTTGTTGAAGTAAACAGAAATAGTGATTGTTTTTTTTTAATTAGTTTTTGACATTATACATCTTCTGATTAGAAATCAATGTTAAGTTTTGTAGGGTATCAACAAATCACACAATTAGAAATAAATCACAAAGTTTTGTTTTCATTTCATTGAGAATGACAAGATTGTCTGCACCTTTCTTAGCCAATGACTTAGACAAATATTGAAGAAATGCTGGGTTAATTATTCCTTGTTGACACAATTCATCATATGTTCCTAAGCCAACAATGGAGCCATTGGACAACACAATAATTCTGTCTACACTTGAAAGACAGTTCATGTTGTAAGTCACCAACAACCTTATCTGTAAAAAGTAAATAGTGTAAGTCATATATGCACATGATACATTTGGATTTGAAAGTATAAAACAATATATAATTAAAGAGAAATGATATTTTGTGATCATGTGAATTTTGTGAAATAAATATTTTTTTCTTTTATGACATAGCATCATTATTTATTTTAACATTCAAGGTAAAAACTTATTTTAAGATCAAAATCTAATTGTAAATTTAAGTTGTTATCATGATTATAAAGTAAAAACTCATTTTAAGGTAAAAACGAAAAAAGTAAATTGAAGCATGATTATAAAGTAAAAAACAGTATGAGACAATCTAACCTTTTCTTTAAGCATTCCACGTTTACTGATTACATTGTTAAAGATTTCTTCTGAAACATGGCTGTCTAAAGCACTTAGAGGGTCATCTAATAAATAAATATCAGCTTGATTATAAACAGCTCTGGCCAAAGAGATTCTTTGTTTCTGACCACCTGACAAGTTGACACCCTTAATATTTTAAATAAATGACAAAATGAGCACTGGTCAAAGATATTAAAAGAAAAGACAGTAGAGGACAAATTTATTACAAATGCCCTCTATCAAATCAGAATTTTTAGTTTACTATTTAAAATATAATTCCGTTAAAATACAGTGAAACATTGATGAAACAAATGTCTTTAGGACTCATGCCTCTGTTAAGTGAAGTAATGCTGAATAAAAAAAAAAAAAAGGTAGGTTGGTCCTTGTGCCAGCATCATTAAACCCTCCTAGTTAATTGTAGGCCATAGAAACAGATGATATTTACATCAGCTCCCCTATAGATTGCAAGGCCTGATTTACTATTATAATTACAAGCTGTTTTATTTTATCCCAAAGATCCCATTACCAAACCTGTTTTTTTACTACATCATAAGCACATTAAAAGAAAATGTTAAAATACTTGACCTGTTTTACTTCATGATATTAATAACCAAATAGTGACAAATATTTGCCCTTGAGATAGTGGGACAACAATGTGCTGTTGAGGGATGTATCAATTTCAAATGTGATATCACTTAATGAATACTGTAAATTAATTTCCTTCCATTGCTCTTATTAACACAGAGATGGCCGATGACTGTCAGAGAATGACAAACAAGCATAAAAAAAAGTATGGTTCCTTCTCAGACCTTACAATCTATAGGGCAAATGATGTTAAGGTCATCTGCTCCTTTGGCCAAAGGTTAACAAGCAGGGTGTCATGTGACTAGTAAAATAACCAACTCTCTTTACTTTCCCCAACTTGTGTCAGGTACCCATTAGTGTTGGGTGGACTCAGGGGACACCCTAAAAATAGCAACAAAAAAAATTCCCAGTCTTGACGAGGTTTGAACCCAGGACCCCAGGTTCAGAAGCCAAGCGCTTTACCACTCAGCCTCCATGCCCTTCAACTTATTACTGTAACTTAGGTTCAACCTCAAAGGGAAGCTAATTTATACCATTTCATTTGAGCAAACTTAACAAAGATAAAAGGAAAAGAGATTGACTTCATTATAGTTATAATAATGTAAAGCAATGATTGAGTTCAATCTAGAGTAGTTCTATAGAGGTTGAACTGTACTTACGTTCTCACCTATCTCTGAGTCGTCTCCTCCAGGCATTTTCTCTACTTCAGATTTTAAGGCACATCCTTCTAGAACTTCTTGATATAAACATTTCTCAAAAGGCAATCCAAATAGAATATTTTCTTTCACTGAGTTATTCTGTATCCAGGATTTTTGTGACACGTAGGACAATGTAGACTACGGAAGGAAGAAAGTGATCAAAAAAGAAAATAACAAACAGTGCAAACATTAGGACTTGTTGCTTGTTGTTCACAACACAAAACTTTTGTGGAAATGTGTTTAGAAGAGTAAATATAGTTGTGGTGAATAGAGAAGAGAAATGATCGTTTTTATGCTAAACTGGTTAGTGTAAAGATAGTTGTTATGTTGAACTGGGCAGTATAAAGATAGTTATGTTGAACTGGGCAGTATAAAGATAGTTGTTATGCTAAATGGGGAGTGTAAAGATAGTTGTTATGCTAAACTGTGCAGTGTAAAGATTGTTGATATGTTGAACTAGGCAGTGTAAAAATAGTTGTTAAGCTGAACTGGGCAGTGTAAAGACAGTTATACTAAATTGGGCAGTGTAAAGATAGTTGTTATGCTAAACTCTGGAGTATAAAGATAGTTACTATGCTAAACTGGGAAGTGTTAAGATGATTGTTTATTGTGTTGAATTCATTACATCTCCATAAAACAGCTGGTCATGAACTCTCACTTCTTTAGAATATGTTTAAGTCAAACTGTAATATTCTAGTCACCTTGACATTCAAGTGGCCATGAACTTTGAACATCTCTCCTAAAATAGCACAGAGAAGAGAAGACTTGCCAGATCCTACAGCTCCAATGATAGCTACAAGTTCACCAGGCAGTATTGACAAGTTGATGCTGACATTTAGAAACAGAATAGAAATTATGTTCAATATGTCATACACAAATATATTAGATATTGTTATAATCTATTAAAAGATCTTATAGAGATAATTAACTATTTTGGTACTAATCCATTGCCTACCAATGGCAATGGGTAGTGAAATAGTAATGAGCAAAATGAAGAATTCTGTCAGAATGTGATCAAATAATTACAGAGAAAAAGAGTTAATATTATGGTTGCATACCTAGAAAAGAAAAATCTATGCTTTCATTTATTCTATTCCAAATAATTATTAACAACAAGGTTAAAAGAAAAAGGGAAAAAAAAGTCTCACAAATTGAGTTTTTTAATATACTGATAACATTGTAGAGGATGGTTGAAATATTCTATCCTAATTAAAGAAGTAGTAATATAAACATGTGACATGACCTTACATTTACTCTAAAATAATGATAAAAGAATATATAAGTAATTTTAAAATTTTTTTTTTGCTTAGAAATAATGGAAATGTGACATGCTATTTTTATCCTAACACACTTTAAATCCTAATGGATGTTGGACACATTTCTTTTGTACACAACCAGCCTAAAAAGATTGAGACCTTCTGTCTAAGTGAAGAATAATTGTTTAAGAATAATTGTATGTACGTACTAAGATATCCCAACTTTTCTAAGGGCTCTAAAAATAAAAATGAGGACTTCCTTTCATGTACCTATGTCGTATTAAATGATGTAATTAAATTTAATGGCAGTGATTAAACACTGTAACCATTTAATTTGTTGCCAAATAGTATTTACTCTTTCTTTAATTTTAAAAGAGCTATACAAATTAATAATATATGACGCTTTCTTTCTTCTGTTCATGTCTAGAAAGTTTAAAGAACCAAAAGTAGTGGATAGAGAACTTTATTTTTATACTTACTCTTTAAGAATAATAGGGCCTGACTGATTCCAGGAAAAGCTAGCTCGGTGGAAAGTGATCACAGAAAAAGCTGCAAAAAAAAAAACTTTTATTAATAAATGAGGGGAAAAAATACCTGTTCAAAAATAATAATTTTAGTACATAAACAACAATGACAAAAAAAACATTCATACATCTATATTAAAATTCCTCAATACATAGAAGTGCAATAGTTATATCTAACAAATAAAATTAAAAACAAAATCCTACAGTTATTTGATGTTCCAACCATTGTATTCTCAGAGAGCTCTTCACTGTTCAGAAAAGTACTCAGCCTGTTCATGGAACTAATGCCCTTGAAAAATGGAAATGATATAATAACAATCAGTGGCTAGGTAGACGTTTAGAAAAAAGAAAATGTATTTATAAATATATACTACATTTAAGTTTGGTCTTTATGTGATATGGGACCAGAGTATGGTAGATCAATTTTGTAGAAAATCAATGATCCAAACTTAGTTGAGAAGTCTCTTAAAGGTCGCAGGACATACCAATTAGTCCCAAAGAAAAGCCCTTGCTAAAAAGAGGGGCAGAAACCTAAATTAAATATTCAAATAGACCCCAGGGTACAACAGCTTTGATGCATCAGTTGTGGCAAAATATGCAGGTCACAAATGGGTCAGCATAAGCATGTGAATCACTGCACTCATCCTTTTTCTTCAGAATCAAAAGCATTGCCATTAAATAATCCAAATGGAGACATGAATCTTCTTTTTTGAACTCAAGATTTTAGCATCCTTAAATCTTTCAAAAATATAACTGGCTGAAATATATAAACATTATGAGCAAGTGCAAATTTCCATATAGGAATTATAAAAGGAACTATATGAACTTTTCAAGCCCTTATTTTAATGGAGTTTAATGATGGCTAAACATTAAGTAAACGTCACACTAATAAACAAAAATATGATCAAATGGTGGACAGAGAAACAGATAAACCCTGGTCCTGACCCTTACACGTGATCAGATATTACATCTGCATATAGCATCAAATTCAGTCAAATTATTTATAGTCTTATTGTGTATATATTAAAATAATTTTAAATTTAAAAAAATAATTTAGTGTTGGTATGACTTACAACAATAAATTTTCCAATCACACAAGAGATCATGTCTGTTGAACTCATGATGATATCTGCATAATTCATGGCCAAAAATGCAGTGTTGGCATCAAGAAAGTTATTCTCAGATGTATTCATATACATTACAATGATAAAGTAAAGCATCTGTTTAAAGTCCAGAGATAGAGACAAAATGGTTTTGTTATTATTTTCTTATTATTAGATCATTAATAATGGGCTATCATATCAGATCTCAACAATGTATCTATTAAAAGTCTCTTAGTAAGTGGCTACCATATTATAAAATCTAAAATAACAGATAATCCTAGATATCAAATCTGATTTCAAACAACCTCTCTTAAAACTTAAATGTCTCCTTACCCAGAAAGAAGCTATCAGCCAAAGAATGTCTGTACAACTCAATATTGCATACTTCAGAAGAATCTGTAGCTCTTGATTTCTTATCTCTTTAATTCTCTTAGTAAAGATATTCTCCCATGCATACAGTTTAATGATCTGAATTTTAAAATATTATACAAGAAATTAACATGGTATTCTTTTTGTCTGGTCATTATGTTCCTTCTCCTAGGTGGTGTTAGGTGCTTCCATGTTTAGCAGATTAGTCAAAGGGGGGTAACACTCAAATAAAGCAGGCAAAAAGCCGGCGCCTTTGACATACAAGCCTTAGCTCTGACCACGGTGCGGTCTATGTCATCACTCGTCAGAGGCCAAGGTAATGCGTCACTGATGATGCGTGCGAAACCACTGTGTAGCTGTGTAGTCTACATAGACAGAAAGATTTCTTTTGAAACAGATAGAATCTTCATCTAAATATGAATTAGACTTTTCAAAACATTCATCATGGATTAAAACTCTAGATCTACAATGGTGAACAAATGTCTCGTTTTGTAGAGGATCTAGATCTAGCAGATGCTTTCCGATTACCAAAAGATGATGAATGATGGCTTAGAAAGAAAAAACGGCCAGCGGTATTACCTTAGCCTTAGGCTTAGTAGAAGGATTAGATCTACGTACCATTAAAGGAGTACTCTAAAGTAAGTAAATATTTCTAGATCCTGCATATTAATATTATACATAATTAATTGACTTTTATGCTTTTGATGATTAACATTGAATAGGCTTTGAATTATGATTGAATTCTAGATCTAGGCACTAGATTTATTTCTTTACAAATCAGGCTAGGACGATGTAGGCCTACATCTAATTGTAAATCTATTAATTTAATAACGATTCTGTCAATAATTATAGAGTTTAGTTTATATACAAATAGCATAGTCCGTATATAGAAGTACAAATAGACAGGTAGTAACTTATAGATTTATTATACATATAGAACTAATAGAAGTACAGATCTATAATCTATAGTAGGCTATTACTAGTATTTTATAGCTATATAGACTCATTAGACTGTTAGGCAGTTACTATTAGATCTGTCATATTGTATACCCCTGTATGTACCAAATTATTCTAGTAAATGTTAGATGTTATATATATATACATTTTATTTTATACAGTTTGCATTTCATTTCAAAAATATTAATAGTAAACTTTATTAAACTTTCAGATCTGCCATTAACATTTTCAAGACGAAGTATCATGGACAGTATTGAAGGATTACGTACTATAAAGGAATACTCTAAAGTAAGTGATAATTATTACTAGCATCTATTATATAATTTTAGCATTATAAATAATTTAAATTTTGTATGCTTTTGATGGTCAACAAGACTATAAAAAGAGGCTATTGCTAGGAAGTAAATACTACTTTAGGCTAGAACTATGTCAATCTATTAATTTAACAACGATTCTATCAATAGATATTCTAGTAAATGTTTGATATTATTATATTATATATTTACTTACAGTTTGCATTTCATTTAAAAAATATTAATAGTAAACTTTATTTAACTTTCAGATCTGCCATTAACATTTTGAAGACAATGAAGTTTGTGGACTAGCTACTACACATGAAAGAGTAGAGAGTGCATTAAAAAAAGTGTAAAGTCTCAGGAAGTCGCAGGATGGCTGCCTGGTCTTGTAGTTTGCGTGCCAGACTGTCGTTTGGATTCTGGTTCAAACCCTGCCCGCTCCCATCCCCTGTCGTCCTGCGGGAGGCTTGGACTAGGAAGTAAACTATCTTCAACTCAATAGGAACATCCAAAACATGTCAAACATATAAGGATATAATAGTAAAAAAAAAGCATATTAGTGATTTCAGTGAATTTCAAGATAGTGTAAGAAATATAAATGTGTCTTCGTTTTGGATGTTCTTTGTCAAGAGGAGTGTATGATTTATGTACATTGTCAAGGTTCTGGTCCAGTTAAGGTAGTATATATATATATATATTCTGTTGTTCTTGGTACATCTCTTTGATGGTTTTTTTTAAACAAACAGAAGTATTTGGTAAAGGTGATAAGCTACTTCTTAAAACTGTATCCTACATTTATGAAATAACTAATTTTTTAGAACTCATAGAACAATATTCTACAAAAAATTTTACCAACAATATTAACAATTTAAATGCTATTAAAGAAAACACTAAGTACACAAATAAAAAAAATGACAATGAAATAAATATATTAAATTGACTTAAACCAAACAGGACTAAATGTTATGTGTGTAATAAGGCCATCAATAAGAAGACCTTGTCACTTTTTATGGACTTTCTAAATTAAGTATTGTCAACCCACATCCTGCAGATTCCTGCTTATAAGTTATTGACCATGTACACTACATATATTTAAAGGTTTAAGATACAGTGGGATAAATCAAAAATATGAAAATATTTCTTTTAACTTTCCTAATTTTAATGACTCATCAAAACATCATAAAGGTTCTCTAACACTTTTTCAGAATTTAAATAGAGGCTATAAAAGTACTTGGAAAAATTTTTGGCCAGAGGTTAGGGTAATAAATTAGGATCCTATTATTTTCTGGAATGTTTTGATGATTGGTTTACTGTAAGTCTAACTGTTAGATGTTATATTATGGGTAACTATCTTGTTTTTTTAAGTAACTTGTGTAATCTATATTTATATGAAATCATTGTTTTTTTAAAATGTGTATTGTAAATTATTTGAATATCTATTTTTTCTCCATATGTTCATTAAGAAATTGCAATAAAAACTTAACTCATTAAAGTGGCAAATAAAATTGCTATATAACACCACACGTTTGTTTTCATGTTGTGTTATTTCTGTTGTGATGCTTGTTTTCATTAGTGTGTACATTAAGTTGTAAAGCAACTTATCAATTTTATATTCTAATAACAATTATGTAGGTGTAATACTGTTTATACAAAAGTCATAACATACATGACTACACAGTTATTGAGTTACAGACTATACCACTTAGCCTAAGCACTAATGCAAACTTTCAGCCAGATGTGCTACCGTTCAGTTTACAACACACTACAGTTTACAACACACACAAAGCATTCTTCAGTCACTTAGTGTGTATATTAAGTAAATACATAAAGTGTAGACCTAGTAATTTGCCTGCTTTAATAATAAGTCTGTTTATAGTTATGAGGATCTAAGTCTTGATCTAGTAATTTATCTACTTTAATAATACGTCTGTTTATAGTTATGAGGACAACAACTTCACGTTGGTTGTGTTACATTTTACAACACTTCGCCTAAGAGCTAATGCTAACACGGAGTCAGGCTCTGGTTACAATAAAAAACAATGGTCGATGACCTACAACGTCACTAACCAGCCTTACGGCCTGGGGTCACGGAGGTCACGAAAAAGCCAACAATACAAGTTAGTCAACGCTGATAGTGAATGTCAAATAAGAATTTAAAAAGTCTTCAAGCTAAATCTCTACATTCATAAAAGCTGCCTCTCTATCAAGCTGTCAAAAGAAGTATGTTCATATTTCACTATTCTTACTAAAACTTTCATCTAGTTTTTGTTTCTAAGTCAAAACTTTCCCTTTCTATATAACAATGAACTAATTTCTAATCATGCCATAACAATGGCCAAGGATAGCTAGCCCCTCCTGCCCTAAGCTTATTGGTTTAGGTGACAGTCACTCGCTTTTACCCCTTCTCCTGTACAACTAGCAACTCTGAATCCAAACCTCTGATGCTTTGGGGCTATACCCAAACAAAAGGCTTTGGGAGTCAGGATTGAAAAAAAAAATCAGGAGATGGTAACCATTAGGTAGGTTACAACACATAGTACTACACCATAGCAGAACCTGCGGTACCACTGATTCCAATCTATTCTGACCATAGCTAATGCTCAGGTTTTCATCTCATCTGTATGAGATGAACAGTCTTTGTTGAATATTGAATCTTAAAAAATAGTTGGAACTCTGACCTTTATTCCATTCAAAACTTCATTGGTTGTTTTCATTCTCCAGTCTTTCATCATCATCAATTGATCTTGATACTCTGACAACTTTTTCATAGCTGCTACATTCAGAGCATAGACCACCAGTATCACAACCAAGCCTAGATCACAAATATTTTGCAGTTAAAAAAAATAGATGAAACCATTCAGCATACTCATGGTGTAAACTTTGTCATAAGAGAAATGTAAATAGTTGAGTGAATTATTTCACTTTATGAATTTTTCTTTGCTTCTCACATTGAGTTCCTTATCACCTCACTCTTCTCTAATGTGAAACTAAAAAAAAGACATGGCTATAATCCTGAAAGAAGTCATTCATGAATATGAAATGACCCATGTGACCAGCTATGCCATTTATATGGATTATTATCAATACTGTTGAAAACTTGAGAAACTCAATGAAAGGTTTCCAGTAAATTATTCTGCATTTTGTTTTTACAATAATCGATGTTGAAGACATATGTGGTTCAATGCCAAAACATTTTAAAACATTGACATATTCTAATTGTCTCCACAACTAATTATTATACTGTTGATGATTGTTTCAGGACTTTCCTGGTCCACAGACTCAGGATTAGAGTCACGTTTTACAGTCTCAACATCATCAACTGCTTTAATGTCTCAGAAGAGAGGTTTTTGTTTTCATTTTATGTTAAGATGTTCCTTCAGAATTGAAGATTATTACATCCCAGCTCTAGACTTCTGCTGGATGACAGGGTTCAAACTCTGGGCCATCAAGATGACAATCATAGCGCCATACACCTTTTCTCTTCACACGTGATATGGTGAAGTGGAAGTGAATAATCTGCTTCACATCTCTAGAACTTCACTAAAGCAAAATTCATTATTCAGGTAACTCACATGTTTTTGGAACAAAACTCAAAGAAAACAATAAAACACACAGCTAGACACAAACTTTAAATGCACTTAACACTTATCATACTTCTGAGGCACAGCTATAAATGACAAACAATGAACTACCTCCCAATATTGCTTCTCCTACAACTGTGTACAGGAGGTACCCACAAATGCTGATATTGAAAAGATTAATCAAGATCCACATGGAAAAGTCCAACATAGTTTCCACATTGCCAGTATCCACCGACATCAGATTCATAATTTCTCCAGATGTGAATATCTTTTTAACCTCATTACTCATGGTTGTCACCTGAAAAGTTCAAGCTTTAATTAAACAATAATATGCAAAAGTCTACACAATTAATTTGTTTCTGTTTCTTTATCACTTTCTTACACATGAAAATGATGTTCCCATTAATAAAAAACTATTCAAAGATATGTAACTGGGAGTCAACTCTATATTCTCTGGAGATTATTACCCCTGTTTTATTTCTTGCTTTCATATACAATACCAAGTATCAATATATTTAGTATTGAAACCAATTAAAAGTGAAGTGAACAACTTTTAATATATAGATCATTGGCAGAAGTTATTGCTCTTTCTATTGTTTTACTTTAATGTCATGATTGTAAAGCACATTTTTTTTTAATAGACTGAATTGTGAAACTAATACTTAATAATGTGCTTGCAAAAATATCCACCTTTCTATAAATCATTGCCATGAGTGTACTTCGTACTCTGACCGAGAAACATGCTGTGCTGTACTCCGCGATGGTTCCAATGAAAGTATACAGAGCAGAAAGTAAAATGAAGGCCAGAAAATATATATAGCCATGCCAGGTTGGTTCTGACTGGTCGCTGATGAAGTCAATCAACAATCTAGAGAAAAAATTAAAATGTGCACATCAAAATAAATATGATTTAATAACAAAAATGAAAATACCATTAATGTGAGATAAGTTTTTCAAAACTGGTTTAATAAAGTTAGATTTTTATAAAGTCAGTTCAGAGACAAAAAAATGAATCGAAATGAATATATACAAATATTTCTTAACCTACAGTTAAGCTAGGGATCCAACCTGGGCCACCTGCTCTACCACTGTCACAATGTTTTTAGATAGATATTTCAAAATAAGAAGTCTAACAAAGGGGAAATGGGGGAAGCAACAAAATTTAGGAATAGTTTAACTAATGGTTGAGGAAAGTGACTTGGTATCAAGAACATTAACTGGGTTTGATCTAGAACATTTATATGACACCAGCAAAATTGATTGTCAAATTTTATATAAATGAAATACATAGTAAACCTTTACAGTGAAATTATTCACAAAGTAAAACAAAAGTTGTTTTAAAAAAAAAATATATAAATAATTTTAAAAATCTTTTGGTTTTAAGGAAGTGTGGCAGAGTGGCAAAAACCACTTGGGGTTCAAATCCTGACTCAAGCAGAATGGAAACCTTCTCCTATATACCCCCTCCTGCCACTGGCCCAAAAAAGAGATTGGACCATAACAGTCTAAGCATGTTATAAGCATGAAACTTGCACTGCGCAAAAGCAGTTTAAAAAAAAAAAGTATTGACCTACCCAAGAATTACAGGGCTAAGAACAACAGAAGGAACAAACATCAGAGTCCCCCATTGACAGGTCAAGGCTTCTAGTAAGTAACACTTCACCATGGTCCTCAGTAGGGAAACATCTTTTGCTGGGTCAGATGCCTCTCTGCCAATCTCACTAAAAGATGTCTCTTGAATAGACTGATAGGCTGACACCCCAATGGAATTGACCAGAATCGAGGTCTCTAATTTTCTGTACTTTCTACAACATGAACATAATTGGAAAATTCTCCCCCAGCATCTACAGGACAATTTTTTCTTTGGCCTAAATAGCAGAAAAAAAAAAATCAAATTGTATGCACCAAAAATGAGCAAATATAAAAAGTAATGTTATCAACACAGTGACTAAACAATTGCTTTTAAAAAAAAATTATGCACTTAAAAGAAGCCAATTCATGAAAGAAACTAGTGGAAAATTTATTTGAGCGAAAACATGAAGAAATTTTATATATCTACACAATTAACAATTAATTAAAATTTTTACTCATTTAGATTTAGACTGAGCTTAAATTAAATAATACATAAAGACTTGTTCAGAAAATAAAGAATATTATTGACTTGTTCTTATTTATGTACTCTGTTAGATTGACTTCCTGCAGTAGGGAACTTATTTCTCTTAAATATATTACTATGACTGTTCAATGTATCAAAAATCTTAATCATATAACAAAGTGACTCGAATAAAATTATTTTTTGGAGTATGAGGTAGTAATTTGTTTAGAAAATATTTTGACATCTAACACAAATTAGATTTTGAAAAAAAAAAGCTTAAATGTACTGGAAAAAATTTGCTTCAATAGAATCCCTAGCACTGATAATATTTGTTTGGTTCTTACATAATTTCTGATTCTGTCCCTTTATTACAGTAGTGCAAAAACTTATTGATAGCACTTTCACTTTGGTCTCTTGGGTTGATAGCAAAGATCTCATCATCTGAGAGCGTTGATCTGAATCCCTTGAGTATTAACCTTCAAGTGATAAATAAAAAATTTTTAAAATTGTTTTGTAGCATGGTGTCTAGATCAGAAAAGTAACGGAAAATATATATATATATATATATATATGTACACTAGTAGTCAGAAAAAAAAAAAAATCCATTTGTATAAAAAAAAATTTCTTTAAACTACTTTTAATTGGCATGTCCTGTATCAATGAGAAAACACTCAATAAAACTAACCTGTCTAACCAGCTGAATGTAATCCAAGATAACATGGAGGCAGTAACCTCAGGATTGTCACGCTAGAGCAACAAATTTATAGTCACCGTTAAGAAATAAAGTAAATAACATTTGAAACATGAATGTGCATAACCAAAACCATGAAGAGAAAATCAATGGATACGACAGAAACTAATCACTTCATGAGTTGATCAATGCTATGTGTCTATACAGCTTTCACCCAATCATTGGTTCTTATATTTTGTGCAAATCTACAAACAGGTTGTAGCAATCCAAAAAAATAGAAATGGAAAAAATGATTTGAGTGCAGGGACAAGTCCCAAAAAGCCTGCAGAGCCTGGGAGCACATGAGGCGCCCTGACCACACTTTCTCTTGGTGTAAGATGTCCAGGTCTGAGCAAACTATTATAACACAGTGCAGAACAGACCATGTTGGCTCATATATCTCATGGCTATGGCCAAACTTTGTCTCACAGTCCCCTACCTGCGGGCAGGAAGAGGAAACTGTGTCTTATATTCATTTTGAGATCTCCTGATCTCTTACTGATCTCGGTCTCAACAGAGAGTTGTTAATAATCTATTGCAAAAAAAAAAAAACAACTAATGCCACTTACCTTTGACCTATGAACTGTATAGTTTGGGAAACAATATAAGAGAAACAAAATTGTTGTGAACAAGATTTTTAAAATCAACAATGTCAGCTCAGTGACATTTTTCTCCTCAAACTGGAAGGAAGCAAACAAAACAAACTTTGAACACTTTTTGGTTACATGAAAAATATTTGACGACTTTTTGGTGAGTTACATGAGAAATATAAGCCATTTTAAATCTCCAGCAACTTCAATTGTTTCCTGGAATGACAATTATAACCCACTCATTTGCAAAATCAATTAAAGAAATCAGATTCTATCTATGTATAGAATAAAGTATTAAAGAGCTTGTAAAATGTTTGTTTGTTTTACATGTTTCGGATGTTCCTTCAGAGTTGAAGATAGATTACTTCCTAGTCCAAACCTCCCGCAGGACGACAGGGGATGGGAGCGGGCAGGGTTTGAACCATCGACTGTCGATAAATCTGAACGACAGTCCAGCGCGCAAACCGCACGACCAGGCAGCCATCCTTATTAGTTAAGTGTACTTATTTGAAAACAAATTTAACATTTGAATCTTATAGTGCAAACTATGTAATTATATCTCTACTCTTTTTGGGTCTGGCCAGTGTAAAATTGTATGGTTCTTGTTACCTGCACAGCATTTTGTGAAAGTGGAATGGTGCAAATGTGTGTTGAAAGGGAGAGAAGATGGAATCCGAAAATGAAGTAATGTAATCAAAGTTGTTGTTGACACCTTATTAATTGTAACTCAAGATTAAAGTCATCATATTCTACCATATATGAGTCTATTATTGTATCATTAAAAGTCTCATCTGTACGTAACAGTTCTATTTTAAAACAAATGCTAAAATCTTACCCTTAGAATTAGGTCTGTGTAAAATGGAATAAATGAAACAATAAAAGCCAGGGTCCAAAATATAAATAAAATTGGTGACCTTATAACATGTCTTGACTTTTCCATACCATTAAGAAGTGACTGAAGAAACTGGGGATAAGTTGAGACTAAGTCAAAGTTTGGCAACTTCAACATAAAAACATTTGAAAACAAAATTTACCCCCAAAAAATAAATTTATTAATGAGTGTTAAAAAAAAAAAAAGTTTAATGGTTCCATTCAGAAAAAGTCTCAAAATCTACTTTTAAGAAGTAAACCATTGTTCATAATGACAGTATTCAGCATGGTGTTTGTAATTACAATAATCTAGCAAAAACAAGCCCCATTAATGTTGTTAATAATATATGTGACCAACTTGGCACCCACAATTCAGTTTAAACTTAAAATAATTATTATAATTGTAAGTATTAGTTTGTTTGTTTTTTTCATTTTAAAAGTTATTCCAAAGCTAATTAAAAACTTACAAGAGATATAATCCAGATGCACACAGACCAGCGTTCTGCATTGAATAATAGAGAACTGTTAACACTCCATGCATCAAATGTGTATATAAAATATACCACGCTTAAAGCAATACTGAAAAACTGTTCAACAAACAAAATGCATTAAGAATTACGTCTATGGTGATAATCTTTACATTCTGAGTAGGGTTATGTATTTGTTATTTTAGGCTAACTAGTTAGTTTAAAAGTTAGAATATATAGGACATCTGCTCTGTTATCAGCAGCAGACGCCTTGGATGGCTTGGCCACGTTCATAGAATGCCAGTAGGTCAACTTCCACAAGACATACTGTTTGGCGATCTAATAGAAGGCAGGAGAGCTGCTGGTCATCCCTTTTAACGTATACTGATGTATGCAAACGTGTCATGAAGCTCTTCAAATCGACACTAGCAGCTGGGAAGAGGTGGCACTGGATAGATCCACATGGAGAGAGAGCATAAAGGAAGGGTCTCGGATTGCAGATGCCATACACAACAGAAGCAGAAAGAAGGGTGAAAATGCAACGGCGCCTGGTGATTACATATGCCCAACCTGCGACCGCAGCTGTGTATCAAGAATTGGCCTCTTCAGTAACACAAGAAGTTGCAAAAGGAAAAGATTATCTCTCTAGATGTAAAATGCCACAAATATATAACACTAATCTTGACGATAGCTCACACAAATATAAAGAGGTACAGATGTTGCAAATGTTTTCAGTCTTGATAACTAAAATTATGTGAGTGTGTGTGCATGTTAGTGAGGGTAGGGATGAATTGTTTACTTAGTTGAGTTCAGTTAATCCAACCAGCTGCTTATTTGAATGGAATCCTCAAATAACAAAACATGCTATAATACAGTCAAATCCAGTTAATTTGACCACCAGTTTAATAGAAAGGACAATTTTTTGGCCCAATACTAAAGTACCAAAACAAATCCAGTTAATTGGGCCAACCAATTATAATTAATAAAAAAAACATCACATCAGGAGGTGGTCCAATTAACCTGATTTGACTGTATATGTAAACTTACAAAAAAGAAATGTTTTTCAAAATCTAAACATCAAAATTTCATAAATTCTTTTTTTGAAACATTTCACATTCTAATCATATACTTATTATATAGAGGAGGATCCCATTAAAAATAATTCTATAAATGTGTTTACCAGTTTTATCTTATTTAACCAGTTCACAGGACTTATACAGGTTTTGGTTAACATTAAATGTATGATGTAAAAGGGAGCAGTGAGCCAAAGAAAGCCGCAAGGGATCCATGTCAACACAGTGAAGTTGAGACATTCAGTGAATGGCATCAAGGAACTGTTGCTGAATGAGATGTTGTTCTCCTGAGAAATAGAAATAGCAGAAAATACACAAAATTGTGGTAAAAGGGGATAGTTCTTGAGTAGGTGGCAGATTGTAGTTGGCAGATTGTAGTTGGCAGATGTGGGAATACAAATTGAATTAGTCCCCTTTATATTTTGTGTAGAGAATTTTAAAAGTTCCCCTTGCAGACCTTGTGGTCTATAGGGCAGATGATGTAAAGGTCATCTGTTTCTGTGGCCCAGGGTTAACAATAAAAATAAATAAAAAATCCAGTCTTCACCAGGATTCGAACCTGCCCCCCACCCACCCCTCACCCTGGTTAGGAAGCTAAGTGCTTTAACGCTCAGGTACTCCTGTAGAAAATTAGGTTGTCACTTAAAGCTTTGAAACAATAGATAGCTATGAAAATTATTTTCATAATCACTTTGCTAGCAAAGTAGTTAGTGTATTGGCTTGAGCCCTTGAGTTAGAATTCATTTGTACAACTATTAAAAAATACTTTAAAAAGCTATGACTGTAACCTTCAGGCAGACACACCTTTCTGAGAGGTGAATTTGGGAATATGCTTATTACAAATAATATGAAGAGTGAGTCAGATAACTCATTGGATGAAAGACTTCACTAGATTGGGAAGAGATTGATATTCTTCTTCTTCTAGCCTTCTTCTTGCTGCTGAGCTGTGAGATCTTTTGCAGACTGTGCCAAGGAAAAAAAGTGTGCTGTTTTCTTCAGTTAAGAGATTGACATACTTTAAGTCAATGGTAGCCATGTGCACAAAATGAGAAAAGAAGTCACTTTGTACAATGTTTTACATGTTTTGAATATTTCTTCAGAGCTGAAGATCTGTCTGTATGAGTAGATGGAATTTTGTAGTGGAATATAATTGACATAACAAAAAAAAATTGGAAAATAAAACCCTTTTTATCTATGAAAATATTTACAAATGGAACACTTACAACAGTAAAACTATTTTTTTCAAAGTCAAGCAAATCATAAACACATATATAAACTAAATGCTTTTAATAATGTGTATTATCAAACCTAGAAAGCGCTCAGATATAAAAATATTTTTCAACGCCTTCGAAAGTGTAATTATTTTAATGTATTAATATTCTAGTGTTCATTCATCAAAAATAAGGTCCCACATTGTTTGCATATATTTAATAAAACAATGTTTGTAGTAAATCTCTTACCCATTCAAAATCTTTCACACAAAATATATCCATTTTGAAATTATTATTTTTTAAGAGATATCACAGCACACACATTTTTTTTACTTCAATCTTTCAACTCAATTTCAAAAGAGAAACTTAGAATGTTAAAGAGCTAATATGTCTGCCAGGTGAATAAATTATCATAATTTATACTACTTACTCTTTCCTTCTTACTGTATAATGAAGAGGTCCCCATTACTCACATTCATACTGTTGGGTGCATCATTGGATTGGGCCAAGCTGACATTGACATGCAAGTCACATGCCTCAAGGACATGTTCACCAGATTCTTTGGCTTCTGTATATTTATTTCTGATAGCCACCTAGCTGCTCGGTACACCTCCTGTGATTTTTTAATTAAAAGCCCTCTATGTGTAACTTTATGTATACAAAATCAATGTATTTTTAAGTTCTTAAGAGAGTTGTAGTACTATTTATCGACTAGAGCTGACACCTACCATGTCTAGTACTCTCTCAACCAATTTTTGATTTATGTCAAAAATGAGACTTAAGTGCTGAAGTGCAGACAGGGGCAGATAATTTGTTTATTTTTCAAATTCTTTTAATCATTTTATTGGTAGGCCATGTACAATTACATAACAGTGGTACAATTAAAAATTATATAGACTATATGTTTTGCTTGCTGACTTGCTGACGTCATAAAGTTGTAACTTTAAAGCCATGGAAGACTACAAGGCTGTAAGAGATAGCAAATCTCTTTAAGGCTCTAGGATGAATTGATTGTAGAATAGGTAATGTAGTGGTACCGTAATTAACAAGATTCTATGAAAGAATTAATGTTTATAAGATTGTTTTCTTTTTAAAAAAATACAAATAATGTCTTGGTCTCAAAATAAATATTTAAAAAATTATCAGAATAAAAATATTAATTTATTTAATTATGAAACTATTTCTACAGTACCATAAATTTAAAAAAAAAAAGAACAATGTTTCTTTTTTATTTATTTTTTTTAACAATTTTATTTTATTCAATGAAGTAGACACCTGAAAAAATTCAGATCATACAATAAGTCTCAAATATTACATGCATGAGCAATCCAATAAAATAAAAATGTCAACAAAAACGATTGAAGTAAAAGATAAAACAATACTGGTGTAAATGTGAAATTAATTATCAACAATGTGTTCTTGGTATTATTTTTACGTTCTGCCTGCCACATTTATTTCATATAATGATAAAGACATTTTTCTTGATTTTGAAATTAATTATAATGTTCATGTACATAGTACATCACATAATACTGTAGATTCTATATATTATTATTATTTTTGCATGTTCCTTAGCTCCTATACAATGTGATCATAACCTTATCAAGTTAATATCATGTCGTTTAAGAATCAGATCTTAGATCTATGTCATCATAAGTTCTACATTGGTTGGAAAGTTTTGTAAACAGTTGTTGGAATGGAACGTGCTGAATGTAGTTGAAACAAAATAAATACATTCAAAATGTAAACACCTAGAGTGACTACACGAGTCCTGCTTGAGAGGCCATGGCATAAAACATGGAATCAGGTTTAGACAAGAGAGATTTTGGACTGTCAAACTCTGATACTGTTCCTTTATCTAGAACCATAATCCTGAAACAAAAATGTATTCGACAATTGCTATTGTTTCTGTGGGATTCAACAAAGTGATTTGTTGTATAAGTTCTAAGATTCTAAGTTTCCATATGTATATTGGTATATATGTTTTATTAGTTCTAAGATTCTAAGTTTATAGATATTTTTTATTAGTTCTAAGTTTCCAAGTTCATTTATATGTATCATAAGTTCTAGGCTTCTATGTTTAAATATATGTTTTATAAGTTCTAAGCTTCTAAGTTAGTTTAAATATATATAGAATGACATTCCAAGCAGACTCAAATAGTATGCAACTCATCAAACATAAGTTAAAAATGAGTTACCTGTCATAGTCTAAAACAGTATTGAGTCTGTGGGCAATAGTTAGGATAGTACATTCACTGAACTCTGCTCGGATTGTCTTCTGGATCAACTCATCTGTTTCCATATCAACTGCTGCTGTTGCTTCATCCAGTATCAGAATTTTAGTCTTTCTGAGAAGAGTTCTAGCCAGACAAACCAACTGTCTTTGTCCCATGCTGTGTGAAATATTTGTTTTATTAACATAAGAAGTGTTAAAAAGGACCCATTTATTTTTAACAATGTTTAAAAAGAACTGAATGTTTGCTAATAGATTTCTTCAGGTATATAAATGGCTGTAAGTATTTATTAAAGAATACTGCTTGAAATGTTATTTGGTGGAAGTGTTGGGCTGCACAGATTCCTGATGTGGAATGTGTGGCTGAATGGAATCACTGAGGGGGCTAGAGTTCAAATCTAAATAAAGACAGAGTTTTTAATTGGAGATTTGAGATGTATTTGTAAAGTGCTTAAAGGCAGCACAGAATCCTTCTCCCAACTACAGCCTGCCCTATACACAAAAGAGATTGGACCAGAGGGCACTAAGAGAATGGTAGCAGCGCTATACAAAATTTATTATTAAACAATAATTATATTATTTCATGGAACTGAATTGTAAAAGATCTCAGAGTCCCCTTTTAAGGTAATAAAAGACTGTTTGTGTCTGCCTTGTGACATTATCTCATTAGCCTTTAGTTACAGAAACCAATCAACTTCATGTCCTTGACCTCCCTCCCCTAATTTCTCTTTGGAGCTAAACAAAAAAAATGCTACTATTACAAGAATGTTCCCAAAAAGTGAAGAGAAAGAGAAGAAATCTAGGAAGAACATCCTATTCTAGATAGATGTTTTATCCTGATAATGTCTTTAGGTGAGCCCCTTGTGGCTCTATGATCTCCTTGGGGCTCACATGAATAAGTCAAGTAGGTCAGTCAAGTCTTTATAGAAACAAGCCTGACAGCCTCAGCATTGAATTACAAACTATTATGAAAGAATGAAATAATCCTGGCCACATCTGAGGCCCAAATATTAAGATTATAACAAATTTAACAATCACATGGCTTACTATTCTTGTTATGAAAAAAAAAATTCCTTGCAGACCTGAGATTCTCTCCCCCTTCCCCAACTTCATGCTCCAGCCGCTGAGGTAAACTCTCCACGTAGGTCTTTAAGTGAGCGTGCTCCAGAGCTGTCCACAACTCAATTTCACTTTTCTCTTCAAACGGATCCAAATTTATGCGCAGACTACCAGCAAACAAAACTGGATCCTGAACAAAATTAACATAAATAATTTCAGGGCAAAAAATATACAAATGTATTTCCATCTCATAACAAAGTAAAGCATCTTTTATTTTGTTTAATTTAGTGACATGACATGAGACATATTTAATCACAAGAATTTACAAATGACCAAATTATTTAGCTCTACCAAACCACTGAACCCATTGATCTATGCTGCTGTATCTATTTTTGGTACTTATCTATTATGTGGGGGAAAAAAAGCATCAATCTAAAAACTAACCAATACTAATTACATTGCTAATGCCTGGTCCATATGTGTTGAAATTGATTTATATAAGGTTTAAGTTTAAGGTGAAACATTTCTGATAACTTGCAATGATTATAGACCAGGCATATTGGTAGTAGGCCTTAAAGAGTAAGTTGATCCTTATTTAAGTTGATTTAAGACTGAACTTTATATCTAGAGCTTGTCTCTCAGGAACTCAAGTATAAAGGGCAGTTATGTTTATGGACTAAGATCTGGTAGGTTATGTAATTTAATATCCAAATTATATAGAGATAGTCATTTAAATGAACACTGCATATTACCTTTTTGTGCATGTCTAAAATAATTATTATGTAAACTAATACAGCAAGCAATGTTAAAAATCCAACCTGAGGTAAAATAGTGATCTTCTTTCTGAGTGCATGCAGGCCAAGTTTAGAAATATCTACATCATCGATGAGAATTTCACCTCCAGTTGCCTCAATTAGACGAAACAACGACAGAACCATTGAGGATTTACCTGCTCCAGTTCTGCCCACCACACCAATCTATAAAAGAATTGAACGAGAAGACTTCAACTTGGGATTGCCAAGCTTTACTGAATATAAAAAAAAATTATATTGAAATAACAAGATTAGACACGAATTAGAAGGAAACCCCGTGCCAGAATGATGCAAAGAAAGAGCCAAAACCAAAAGAACTGCTAAAGACTAACAAGTGATGATGGTGGCTCTATATTTCTCAAAGAACTCAGAGAACAAATGGTGATGTACTATAGGTCCACAATTTCAATATTAATACTTTGATCAAGATTGTAATTTAAATTTTTTAAAAATAATTTCGAAAATGATTATTACAAAAGCTTTCTATAAAAACCTAGACTAAGGTTATTAACATAGTAGCATGGAGTAAATCTATGCTTAAAGCAATGGCTATTCTAGTGTTCTAAAAAAAATCATTATATGTGTTACTGCTCAAAGATATGAATTAATCACTAGGTGTGTGTTTGATGCATAAATTAAAAGAAATATTAGTCAATCTGACTAGCAAACAAAGACTGGTCTAAAAGTCATAAAGCAAAGAAATTTTTTTTTTAAAGATTTTAAAAAGTACTTAATTTTTTAAAGACTGTTCCATTTTAAAAAAAAAAACTAAAAAAAAATGGTCACAATTTTAAAAAAATGTAGGGAAAAGATCTAAAACGGATCAATATCATTTTTTGGAAAGACAGCTTTTCTTATTATAGAAAGTGAAGAGAGAAACCATTGATTTTAAAAAATTTTTTATTACAGATTAATAAAAACTATCAGAAAAATGGAAAGCCTTTCTTCATCAGTATTTCTTCAACAAATATGCAAATAACCTTTAATTTGCATAAGAGAAATCATCTTTGAGCTTAATTAGGCCCAACATATTGGTCCTGTACTGGCTCATAACTATGTATGAGCTGTACAGAGGTTCTCAGTAAAGAGGGCTCACTACTTCCTGTGACACCTTACCTTCTCCCCTCCTTTGATTTCACAGTTTACATTTTTTAAAACCAAATCCAAGCCATCTCTGTATCGTGTACTGTAGTTGACAAACTTGATGCTTCCTTCAGTTGGCCACTGGTCAGTTATTAATTTTCTGTTTTCAGGTAGATCCCATGGTGCCTAGTAAAATGATACAGGAAAGTGGAATTATGTTTGCAGCCAAATGTTTATTGATGGACTGAATTTTTAAAATGTTGCTAACAGTTGATTAATCAATTATTTGTACTACAATTACTGTCTGTTGAGTGATTCTATGGTCAGGGATTTTTTAAAAAAAGTTTGATATGAAGCCATATACAATTTTATTTTTTAAGTGGTGAACTAAGGTCATTTATAGTTGTTGAAATAAAAATGTACCTCTGAAAAAAAAGTGATTGAGAACCACCTATTAAGACTAACCTCACTGTTGACAGCAGAATACTCCCGAATACGCTCCACAGATACAATATGATTCTCCAACTCACCAAATAAAAGTGTAAAAACGTTCATTTCTGTTGAAACCTTATTACAAAATAAAAATGATAAAAATTTTAAATGATGTTTTAGAGAGGAAGAATATTACAAACATTGAAGTTTATTTTATGAGTAACTAACACAGAAATAAAATCTGTACGTTTTCTTGTGTTTTTTTTCACACCAATTGATCAAAAACATATGTAACGTAAATCTTCACACGAAAATTCCAGACCAAGTATGTTTTTGTTTTTTTTACTAGAAACCTCTAAATAAATATTTAGGTTTTCAACCTCTTTCAGAAGTAAAGTTTGTATATAAACATGGTAATATCTAGTTCAATACCTGACACTTACTCTTATAGCATAGGTCACAGCAAGTCCAACTAGGCCTGGAGAGAGATCATTCCTGGAGACTACAGCAAATATAGTTGCTGCAGCAATGACTAAAAAGTTCAACATCTCCAGGCGAGCTTCCAACCATCTAGAACATTTATATTGTATCATAAATAATTTTCATTGATAAAAATATTGATAACTAGAAGCAGAGAGTCTTATTATTAAAAAAAAAAAGCCCAGTCTTAGTTCACAGAACAATAAGAGAGATAAAACTGATTATATCATTTATATAATAGTTATACTATTTTTTTTAATGTCTATTGTATCTACTTTAAGCATAACAATTATCACTGTATCTATGTTGAAATAAAATTATTAAAGTTTATAGATATTTTTTTTTTTTTAAGTATATAAAGAATACAATTAAAATAAAAAATAAACAACCTAGGTTTCTATGCAATATCAGAATAAAATGGTGTCACATTTAGTTCCTAAAGAAGGTCTGAACACCCAGTTCTACCTGCAATAGGTGTTTGTAAAGTTAGGGTATGGGTTTATCAAAGTTCTTTGCATTGTGTTTTCTAGTAACTTCTGCTGCTTCAATTTTTTTCTGTAAAAATTAAGACAGGTGAAAAAGTGTTTTATTTTTTAAAAGCGTGTCTTTATAGGCTTTCCAGTCAGACATGGCATTTGAGGGTGGCAAGTGGGCCTATCACCCTGCACCTGAGGGGAGACTCACAATTAGACATTTCCTTGTCACAGTGAGCTTTGGAAACCAGACCAGTTCTAATAAAGGAGGACCTGTTACTCAATATTTAGGAAGCCTTTCCCAGCATCTATATGATACCAATTACCATGAAAGCTCTTTACATGACATTTATGTTATCGAAATAACATATTGCCAGTACCAACGTAAAGTACTACATTTAAGGCCTACATCATTAGAGGTGGATGACCCTGTAAGAATAATGTGGAATAATGGCTCCCGGGTCCACATATGACACTCATCCACGGACCCCCACACTGCTAAGGCCACTTCTGTTTCCAGGTATACATGCCTTAGAAGTATAAAATGATTTCTAACACATATAAAGAGTAATTATGTAGGGGAGTTAGCTTAGTAAACAATTATTCAGTACAGTTTACAGAAAGAATGAAATGATGTTTTGCCCTACTTGCTGATAGCTCTGGACAGAGCATTAGCCTTCTGAAAGTTATCCACTTTACTGAGAGAGTCTGCAATAAACCTTTCCTCAGCTTGATATGCTCTGATGACGCTCACACCTGACAGGGTTTCACTGAAATGAGCATAGACTGGGGACCTGTTCTTTGATGTGATGCGGCGAAGTTGACAGGAAGTCCTGATATACAGTTGCTGGATATAAAACATACTTTAAAGATGAACAGGAATGTAAGGGGGGTAGGAGAACAAGAATATATGAGATTATTATTTGGGAACATTGGTACTGAAGCTATTTGACAAGTATTTCTCCTTTAAGTAATTAATAAAAAAATTTATACTAATATTTTTGCACACAAACGAAGTTGAAATATTAAATGATTTTAACTTTTAAAAAAAACAACAAAAAAAGGTTTGTAAAATACCTAATTAAAACCTAATAATAGCAATAAAAGGCCAATGTTTTGCTTACATTGCTATAATGCCACACATACAAGAATAAAAAAAAAATAATGTACCTGTACAAAGTAAAGTATGATGATGACAGGGATTATTACACTCAGAAAGATGGGCATGGTATAGCTGATGATGATGACTGTTGATATGCATCGCAGAGCATTGTCTAAAGCAATTTCAGCTTCTAGGAAGATGTCATTGTCCAGTGTGGCTATGTCCTGGCTGAACCTGTTTAGGATCCTCCCCATGGGCGTGGTGTCAAAGAAACTCATCGGTGCTTTAATGATGCTGAACAAAAGTTCATTGTGAAGTTTTCTGGATGTGGCTACGTGACTGACTTGAAGCAGGATGGAGTAGCCCACCACAAATATGGCTAGAATGAAATACAAAATGGTTTACTTTATTTTTTTTTAAAAAGACATTTATATAGGTGGTTGACAAATGCCAGATTTTTAAAAATTATTTCATGTTTGGAGATAGGGATTACTCCTTCTGGGCTTGGAAGCCCTTAAGTTAGCTGGAAAAAATTTAAAGACCTATAGGTTTTACTAAGGCCACATAACAACCCACTGTAACAAAGATACAGACAAGTGTAAAATGTGAAGATGCACTCTTATATTAACAGGCCAGCCCAATTTAAAAAAATAACTTACTTTGTCCTATACCCAGGCCTGTATACACTCCAATATAATAAACATTTTTGTCTTCTCTGTCCGAGCTATTGTGTGGCATGTCTGTAAAGTTACCAAGCCCTGGGTCATCATTCCAATTAGTCAGCCAGATGTTGGTATAGTTGAATACCACATGATAACACAACATCAGCACTACAATGGATGTAGCCTGATAAACACCAACACTTTTGACCAAATGCCAGTATACTCCCCAGTTCACCTGTCAGATTTGTAAACCAAAAAAATATTCTGTAAGCCTTGTTTTATAAATTGGTCTATTAATTCATGAGTAAATATTTAGACATACAAATATTGTACAGTAATACATTAAAATTTAAGTAACTGATTCATTATTTCACAATTAGCAAACTATTCATTTTATTTCAGTGGTATACAAATTTCTTCTTGTTTATTCTAGGAATGATCTATTTTTTTTAAAGCCAATAAAATGTAAAAAAATGATTTTATTTTGATACATAAACAATTACAGAGAAACTAAGACATGTTATCACTTAATTATGTAAGCTATGAGGCTGTAAACATTAAAAGATTCATATTATGAAAAGAAATGATGCTTGAAACAGCCATGGTTTTTTTTTGTTCATTCTTAGCAATCAATTTTTCTTTGTCATTTATTTCTCACAGATTGCAGTATTAAAAAAATATTTTTGTTTCTTTACCTTTCCTCCAGCCATTTCTTCCTCTGTTATCAACTTACTCTGATCAGTGGCAACATGATGGTCAATAGAAGCTATCAAATGGTGATCCCTGATTTCTGATCTCTGACTAGCTTCCAAACCTGAGTTCAATTTTCTAAGGAATAAAACATTAAAGTTCAAGTTTTGAAAGGTACATTCAATCTAATTGAAATTACAGGAGTTTAAAAATGGTTGTAATTTTCTCTCTCCTATCCCTTAACTAGTTGGCAAGGGGTTGGCTTCTGAAACAAGCAGTATTGAGCTCAAATCCTGGTGAAGATTTTGAAATTTCAAGATTTTAGGGTGGCCTCTGAGTCCAACCAACTCTGATGGGTTCCTGACCAACAATGGAGTAGTAAAGGCACTTGGTCATTGTAATGGCCACATGACACCCTCATAAGCCATCAACCATAGAAACAGATAAGCCCCGAGATGATAAGGTCTGAAAGGAGTATCTTTACTTTTTACTTTTTTTCAAACAAGGATGAAATTTTATAAGTATTTAATCTGGGAAAATGAAAGTAAATAGTTTAATTAGTGTTATTTTATTTGGAAGCCAGTAGTTTCCCTCTATGCTGATGTCTGATCTAGACTCTAAAGCATTTCTGGAGAGTGCCTGTTATCATACCCTCCTTTTAAAGGATCCCAAAAAAGGATTGCTGTGCTGGGCAAATTTTGTTATTAATAAGCCTTGCCTCTATACTGTTCACATGTTCAATCACTAGAACATCAATACTTGTGCTGCATTGCCATCTTGTGCCCATAATCAAGCACAGAATTGTTCTAGAAGCTTTAGTTGTTTATATATAAATATATCTATACATTTGATTGCCATCAAATCTTGCATTTTAATAAGAACAAATCAAACTGTGTCTCGACATATTGAAGCAATCCATTCTATGCTAAGAAACTATTGGAAAGAGAAAATGAACAATAAGAGCACTGTTTCAGCTTAGACATTCAATGTCAGCCTAATTACTTCCTCTGCTACATTTGTGTTACCCTTTGCATTGGAACTTCAAAAAAAGTGAAATTATAGAATGACATGAAGCATTAGTAAATAATTTCTGGGATTTTTAATAAATAAATATAATAGGCCTACTTTTTTTTTAAAGTGAAATTATAGAATGACATGAAGCATTAGTAAATAATTTCTGGGTTTTTTAATAAATACCAATAATACTTTTTTTTTTTAAGTGAAATTATAGAATGACATGAAGCATTAGCATATAATTTCTGTTTTTTTTAAACATAAATATAATACTTTTTTTTTTAAAGTTGGGTTATTATTTTCTTACAAGGAAGACGTTCCTTCTAGTCTTGTCTCATAGCTGTGGGCAAACTTTGTTTTCTCATTGGACAGAAGATGAAAAAGATCTGCTTTGCTAGAGTCACTAACTGTATCATTATCTGATGTAACTGAGACTAATCTTTTTAAAAGGTCTAATTTTATTTCAGGATCTGTAACTCAGAAATAGAAAAGAAAATAATATATTCAAAATAGAAAATTGAACAGTCAACAAAACAACTTGTAAATTACAGTTAACTCTTGATATATGCACTTAAAAATACAACACACTTAGTAATCCGATAAGGTAGCAACAAAAATTAATGTAATTAATGTAAAATGCAGTCATTATATTTTTAGAATGTATGAATGCAAATTATATTTCAGTACAGTATGTGAAGGCTGAAATGTTTTTGTATTTTTTTAGATCAATAAATGTTTCTTGTATTTTGTTTTTCTTTTGTTTTATTTATACTATTTAAAAGTTTGTGAGAATATCTTATTACATCATAAATAGAATTTTTGGTGGTTAAATTCTTTAAGTACAGCTAATCTTTTGTCCTTTTGATGTTTTCAGTTATCAGACACTCCCTCAGCCCCATAAGACTATCAAGAGGCTGACTATACCATACAGATTTTACTACGAGATATTTTTGCTTTCTTTTAAATATTACACACAAATTTATTTTCTTAACCAAATATGTCATATATATTTATCATTTAAATAATTGCATTATTTTTTTTCCAGAAATTTTAATATAAAATATTTCTATTACCAAAAAGGCAGTACTCTAAGTGCAGCTGAATAATGACCAGATAATGGCTGGTAAAATGAATATGTCTTTTGAACAAACTTTTTAAGATCTTAAATCATCTACCAGGCACTAGATTTGATTGGTTTTAGCTTTGCGCACATGAGCATAATTTAGGCCATGTCATGACCCATAAAAATTCTAAGTTTCTAACACTAAAGTTCATCTTATTTTGTTTTTTACCTGATTCAGCCTCTTCATTTTTTGCATTATCAATCTCTTTTGTCAAGTATTGTGTTAGAAACTGAGCAAATGCTCCATTGTGACCCAGCAATTCCTCATAGGTGCCACTCTCTGAGATCTGACCATCAGACATTACCACAACGTGGTCAACAAAGGGAAGCCACTGGATGCCATGTGTAACTAACAGTCTTGTCTATGGAATATAAGAAAAACATGTATATATGGAATGCAGGTATATTTAGTAACAACATAAGACAACAAATTATTTCAATTTGTTGATACATACTAACTTAAATGTTGCTATGAGGAATCAACAAGAAATATGTCATTGTGATGTATGAAATGAAACTAAAGTCAAGAAATTATATTGGGATAATGAAATCCTATGTATTGATTTCATTTACTCTTTAAAAAAAATTGACAAAAATTGAGTATATAAGTTATTCACTTTACATTCTGTCTATGTTTCTGAGAAAAAAATATTTTTTAAATCTGATTTTAAATCCTTTATAAATGCTAATTCTTTTTTTACCAAGATATCAAATTTAGAAAATGTAGTAAAAAAAGATATTCTATGTTAGGCCAATAATTTAATTAAAAATCCAGTTTGAACTTGTTATTATGGTTGGAACTAGTTAGTTTTACTCTCTTCACATTCTGTGGGCCATTTAGAAGTTCAAAGTATTTACTAAAGTAAAAAAAAGACATTTTAAAATAGTTTTTTTTTAAGTACTTTACGAAGTATTTAGATTCATGTAAAAAGGATATTTTACAAATAGGCTAAAACAAAAAAAAGTTACCTTCCCACTTAGCAAGCCTTGTTTGCCAATGACCTGATCAAAGATATGTTTCCCAACATGGCTGTCTACAGCACTCAGTGGGTCATCTAATAAGTAAATATCAGCCTTACTGTAGACAGCTCTCGCCAGAGAGACACGCTGCTTTTGACCACCAGACAAGTTGATGCCCTATGTTTATGTACGTGTAAAGAGAATCGAATCACTCATTATCTCTATAGAAATAACTATCTTACTTATGAACAGATTAAAAAAATTGAAACAATTGGTGCAATTACAGAAAACCAGATTTTAAAAAATGTTTTTCTAATCACCTTTTCCCCAATTTCTGTTCGATCTCCAGCTGGCATTATGTCCAGATCTGGCAACAAAGCACAGGCAGATATGACACGATTATAGGTTTCAGCATTGTAGCACTGACCAAACAGAATATTTTCTCTCAGGCTGTCGTTCTGAATCCAAGCCATTTGTGGGACATAAGCAACTGATGACTTAAAAGAATTAGAAGGATGTATTTAAAACAAAAACTTAAGTTTAAATATTGATGCTTCTTATGTGGACGTTTTTAATAATTGTTTAAGCATATAAAAGTTTTAGGCATATTATAGCTGAAAATAATGATGTTCTTACATTGAGATTAAAACGTCCCCTTTTAGTATGCATTTCTCCAAGTAGAGCATTAAGAAGCGATGATTTCCCAGCTCCAACTGTACCAACAATTGCCACAAGTTGTCCAGGTGTTACAGAGAGATTAATGCTAATAACATGTGAAATTAAAATCATTGAAAAGAATTAAAAGGTAACAATAGTCTTGTAATTTTAGAAAGCTTCTATTTCATGAAGATAATAAATATAAAGTCATTAAGTGTTTTCTTTTTGTTTAGTGATTAAAGAGTTAATGAACAAATAAGCAACAAAAAACATGGACTATAAACATACTAAGAGATCTAGCAATTTCTTTTAATGCTATAATACATTACATCCTAAGAAATAATTAAGTATTTTCTTTTAATGCTATAATACATTAAATCCTAAGAAATGATTTAGTATTTTCTTTTATTTCTACAATGCTCTGATATATTCAGAAATGAATCATCTTTTTCTTCTAAGTTCTACATAAAACTGAGAAACATTCCCACTTACTTTTGAAGTGTAATTGGTCCATTTCTTTCCCAAGCAAAGTTAGCATTTTGTATCCGCACTGCTAAAACTACACAACAAATAATAAAGGATATACATTTTTATATATGCTAACATTCAAACATTGTTCTCATTGATATTCTATTGGCAAAGATAAAAGTATGATGGCAACATTCAGTTGAGACAAATATTTATCATGATATGAAATACTTTAAAATCTAACTCAATTGTATTTTGTTAATCAAAATAAGTGTGTAGCATTAGTAATAAAGACATGATATTATTTTTGGTAGGAGGGCAATAAGTAAGCAATAAATTTTTAAAAAAAAAAACATAATTTTTTTTAATCTAAGTATTCATCATGACATCACAATAGAATTTAACACAATCAAATTTAATGCTTGAAATGTTTATCTTTACTATTGTAAGTCCTTAAAAGATGTGAAGTGTTGATTGAACTTTGTTTTAGTTTTAAAATAGTCTTACTTTCTAATAAAACTTCACTTTCATAGTTCACGGAACATAGTGTGTTAGAATATTTTTATTGTCTCTAACTTAAGACTAAACATACAGCACTTGCATTTAAAAATACTTCTAAATCATTTTATTTAATAATAGATTGACTTAATATTTCTTTAAAGCACATAACAACTTAGCATATCTTTAAAAAATCAAATAATTATGCCTTTGAAAAATGTAAGTAGCCCCTAAAATAATAATTTTTTTACCATCAGTTTTATCCCTAAGCAAGTTTTCTGTAGCAATGTTTTCTGCATTGAGGTACTTGTTCATTCTCATAACTGATGTGCCTGCCTGGGAAACAATGAATTGGAAAGAACTGAATTAGTTTTAGAATATTTTTACAAACAGCATTTAAGTCTCAAAGCCTTAGAATTTTTAATGTTAACTGTTTTGTATTAAATAGGACCAGTGCTTCATGTGTCATTCTCTACTGCTTGGAATTTAAACATCTCAAACATTCTTCTAGGAAATCTCATTCTCTAGGACATATTTTAACATTATCAACTCACAATAATTTTGATAATTTTAAATAACACAATCATAAATCAAAACATAAATCATAAAACACAATCATTAGTACATCTATATTTCTAAAGGTATTAAGACTTCTAATCATTTAGGTTACTAGCTGACCTTGACCCAATCCTTGACTAAAATGGGTAAGATGTTGATGGCCAACTTTAAAATGTCTATAAAGTTCATTGTTAAGAAGGTTGTGTTTGCATCCAAATAGTGGTCCTCATCAATAAGTACAAATGTCACCAGCATTAAATGTAACATCTGAAACAACAAGGAATGGCATTATACATATGCATCCATGATACTTTTGTCCTAATAAAACTGCGATATTGTACTCTGAATAGAATACATGATTTTGTACCTTATATAAAACCATAGCAATTTGTTCTATGTACAACCATAATATTATTGACTAATAAAAACTGATACTGATGACTATATACTAAGCTATCTTACCCAGAACATAGAAACCAGCCAAGCAAATGACTCCACACCATCCAATATAGAATATTTGAGCAGTATTTTTAATTCCTTATCTCTAATTTCTTGTATTTTCTTGATAAACATTGGCTCCCAGCCATACAGTTTAATGACCTGGAAACAATCACATTTCTAGAGATATAATACTGCATCATTCTATTTCTCTGGTATTAACAATATAAGACTTTTAAAGTTTTTGTTTTAGGAGTATATTTGATTCATATAAATTCCTACATTTGATTCACAATACATTCATGCTACATTTGATTCATAATACATTCATGATTCATAAGTACATTTGATTCACATCATCTAATTTTATTCATAATGTTTAATGAAATATAAATATGAATTAGTGAACTGTGAAGTGAACAAATGTCCTTGGCTCACCTTAATGCCATTCAGAACTTCATTGATAATTTTCACTCTTTCATCCTTAGCAATCATTATACTGTCTTGATAATCTCTCATCTTCTGCATCACCCACAGGTTGACTAGAAACATGATAACTACAAAACCTAATCCTAAATGATAAACCAATATAGACTTGTTGACATGGCATCAAAACAAATTACATCCCAAGAATTTCTATGTTTTTCATGTTAATTAATGATTTAAATATATTTCTAACTGATTGGCTTTCCTAATTCAGGCAATCTGTTCCATTATCAAATTGTACATAGGAAGATAGAGTTTTAAATGAGTTTGTCATATTATTTCAAACAAGAAATGTGTTTCTTTATATCTTTGTGAGTATTTGATTATGTGTTTATGTTAGACATTAGTAAGTTATGATTCAGTGTTTTATTTCAAGTATTACTGACACCTTACTTTTGAATGTTCTGTCTTCTCTAAATTTAGTGACTATATAAATGATGGTACTACTCTTGATTGTGAAAATACACTAAGGGATAAATATTACTTCTATTCTTTAGATTTTCTCTTTTCTTTTTACCCAGTTAGGGTTAAATATTATTTTAAAATTTATTTTCAAATGTATTAAAATTTCTTTTTAATAATGTAATAACTGAAGGGAGGCAACTCAACGAGGTAATGATGTTAATTTACATGGAGACATGAAAAACACATAGGACATCTGCCTTGAACTCAGCATCTTCATATCAGCTCTAGACTTGGGTGGAAATCATTCTCTTCTTCCCTAATGTCAACATCCTTCCTAGCCAAGTGTCTAATAGTGCGCACCTTCTGCACTATCTTGGGTGGCGGTGTGCATGGCGGGGTTATAACAATTAGTATGATTAATTTTATTATTTCATAATTATGGCAAACCTATTTTCAGCTTTTAACACATGCATTTTGAATGTTCAGCAAGAGTTACCTATTTGAAAGGAATTAATTTTTAATTTAGAACTATTTTTTTTTAAATCCTTCCTGTGTGCAATGCTATAAAAATTTGAAAATTGAAAGACCACCTATTTAATAGTTCCACTAAACAAGATCTTACCTGACAGCAATGTTATACAAATAATAGAATTCAAAGATAGACACCCTTATTGTTAGTACTACTAAACAGGATCTTACCTGCCAGCAATGCTATTCCCACAACAGTATAAAGCAGATAGATTCCAACCCCAAGAAAGATCAAACTGACCCACATCCAAAAAGAATAGTTTAACATCTGCTCCAGATGACCAGAGTCAACAGACATTAAGTTGACTATTTCTCCCGCAGTTGATTCCTTCCTGGCTTCACTACTTATGATCAATGCCTGATAAAAGACATAGAATGTTATGGCCAGGGATATTTAAAAATAAATGAAATAATGAAAGCAAACCAAAATTAACACAAAAAAAGAATTTAGAGATCTGAATTTTAACAGTGGTTAAGAGACTCGTGTATGTTTTGCCAATGAAAGATGTTTCCAAAAGTGAATCAAACAAGAACTAAAAATTAAAAACATACATAATTAGTTACAGATGTAATTAAGCCAAAGTAGGGTTCATGCTCTCTTCATTACAGATTTGATGGAAATGAGGTAAAAAAGTTTCAAAGGAAAGACGTTACTATCAGCCAGTCATTGTAACAAATGAGGCTCAAATATTTTGTTTATTGACATGTTTCATGTTCCTCCAGAATTGAAGATTATTACACCTTAGCCCAGACTGGAGGATGGCAGGCAGAATTAGAACTGGGTACAAAGACAACAGTCCAGAGCACATTACCACACAACCAGGTGGTCACTATTTGTGACACAAAAAAATTACTACAAATGGAAATATATAATTTTTTTTAGCAAAATTAAACTAGTTAAAACAAAAAATTTTCATTAATAAACAAGTTGAAAGTACAAAATTTGCAGAATTTTGTTTATGCTGATTAAAAAAATTAGATTAACTTCTAAATGAGACTTCACCTTTCTAAACACAGCTGCAATGCTAGCACTGCACACCCGCAGAGCAAAACAATTTGTAAGATATTTGGATAACACACTAAAAGAAGTATATAAGACCTTGACCCCAATAAAAGCCAAAGCATAAATGTAGCCATGCCAACTTGGCTCTGATGGATTTTCTGTAAAATCAATAAGCCACCTATAAGAAGAAAAAAACATCCTTAAAATGATGAGAAGCAAATGTTCTTTACAATTAACATTTGGTTGCTATTTTAATGTCATACGATGGGCTAGATTTTCAGGTCAAAACAAACTATTATTGAAGAATTCTTGTTTTTTCTTGTGATAGGTCTGTTGTAATTTAGATAATATTTTAATTTAATCTACAAAATATTTAAATGAAAATTTTTTTTTTAAATACATTAACTCATTCAGTGTTGAGCAATTCCTAGAGAATTGAAGACCTTTTTGCTGTACTAGGCAATGCAAATTATGTTTTTGATTGATACGTTTAACATTTATTTCAGTTGTTTTTTTATATGTTTATATTTTAGAAACCTCATTATAAAATTAAGGACAGCTGCTGACCAAGAAGAGAGGAGTGATATGGTTATGTAAACCATCACAGCAAGCCCATGTCCCAAGTCAAAGAACTGATGTTAATGAAGATTATAAAACTGCAGCAGCCAATGAAAGTAGTTTCCCTTGTTTAATTATCAAAAACAGTTTTTTTTTATCTCTCTCTCTCTTTCTCTCTCTGTTAATAAGACACGTGATAATTAAGCTAAATCTAGTTAATTTAGTTGTTGAAGATCAAACATGTTAATAGCTACATGTTTATAGAATGTCTAGAAGGTTAATGATATAGAATTGCTTCCTATAAAATGAGTAGATGTTTATTTGATTTCAGTACATGTAGGCCTACCTTTTTTTTGAAGTACTATCAATTAAGTGTTCGATCCAATTTTTTTTTTTTTTATTATTTTGATTTTTTAAATGACTTATGTCTCATTTAAATTTCATGTATATTTATTATCAATTCCTTGCCTAGTTGATATCAAATACGGTTTTTACTTTTATTTTGTTATAATTTTCTTTCCAAACCCACATGTATCACATTTTAACATAAAAAAAAAATATATGTATAATGCAGGTTTTATTTTCAGGTTTGTAAGGGCAAACATTTAACTATTATAATCAGCTTTTTTATTCTTTGATTTTTCTTAGAAACAACTGTTAATTTTAATGAATACTAAATGCCCATAATTCTAGACCTTATTAATGGATTTAATATTTTGCTTAAATATAATTGAAAGTAAGTTAAGAAACAAATATTTAAATTTCAGCTCTAATAATGAAACAATTAGGTAGCATTTTAAAGACCTTAGCAACAGTAAATGTGCTTCAAGTAAACTTATATGCATATTTAAATATAAAAAGAGAAAGATAAACATAAGATGTATATATATATGTACTGATTATCTTACCCTAATATTATTGGCACTACCACACTAGAGAGCACATACATCACCATGCCCCACTGGCAACTCACAGCCTCCAGCCAGTAACATTTGAGCAGAACTTTAAACAAAGACACTTTTGGCTCCCTAGATTTATCCTCCAACACTTGAGAGTTCCCACCAGTTGAAACATGACTCTGTGATGCTGCTAACAGAAAGCTTTTCTCATCATACTCCTTTGGACTGTCCTTGTGTTTTTTTCTTTCTCTGAAACAAAAGAAAAATAAATTCAGTAATAAATATGAATATGTATAGAACTAACAATTTTGATGTTGCTCCTTTTAAATTTTTTTTGTCGATTTAATTCCATACTTTTAATGATAAATAATTTTTAAGATCATCTTTAGTAGTGCAGTCAGAATTTATTTATCTATCAACATGACTGAAGGCACCATCAACTTGACTGAGGACTACACAACAGCACATACATTTTCATTTTGAGAAAGTTAAACAAAATGATAGAATTTTAGAAAAACTTGGATAAGAAATAGTATTTCTGATATCAATTAAAGTAAAAAAAAGTAAAGTTTCTCTTTCAGATCTTGCGATCTACGGGGCAGATGATGTTAAGGTTTTTCTGTTTCTATGGCCAACGGTTAACAAGCAGGGTGTTATGTGGCCAGCACAACGGCCAACTGCCATTAGAGTTGAGTGGATTCAGATTTGAACCCAGGACCCCAGGTTCAGAAGCCGCTCAGCCACAAGTTAATAAATATTTAGAAAGATTGGAATTCATAACAACTGCCCATCTTGGTCTACAAAGGAGAAGCTATAAAATGGTGCTGTTATGGTTCATGTAACCAAATCCTTCCGCACTTCCTGGTCAGCAGCTGTCATTAGCAGAATATCGAGAAAGAGGCGGATTCATTATTTTATGTTGTCTAGCCAGCCTTTCTTTACTGTACACTGTGAGTTCTCTTACAATATGTCAGAACCAGCTCAGCTCTTGTCTCTTCACAATATTGAAGAGTTCCTCCTTTTTGCTAGCCAGAAAGTTGACTTGTAAAAGTACAAACTCATTTATTTTATTTTATAATATAAGTGGCCAATTGTCACAACCATATAGAAGTACCCAAACCACTAGTGAAGAAAAGTTATTACTAAGGCAGTTACTAACTTAATTGCCTTTGCTAAGATTTAAACTGCCATTACTATCTATGGCTGGCTCAGGTCAGTCACAATTTTACAAATATTCTTTACAAACTTATTTACGATATTTCCAGTTTTGTTTTTTCATAAATTTTTCTTTAATTTACAAGAGATTCTGCTATATGAGGGAGGCGCGGTGGCTGACTGTAAAGCCCTTGGTTTCCAAACTGAAGGTCCCGGGTTCAAATCCTGGTGAAGACTGGGATTTTTAATTTTGGGATGTTTGGGCGCCTCTGAGTTCACCCAGCTGTAATGGGTACCTGACATTAGTTAGGGAAAAATAAAGGCGGTTGGTCATTGTGCTGGCCACATGACACCCTCATTAACTGTGGACCACAGAAACAGATGACAAAATGAAAAGTCTGAAAGGAGAACTTTTTTTTCTGCTATCTGAAATGGAAAAAGAAATAACTGATTAAAGAAGATAGTTTTGTAGTTCATATTGTTTACTCTGTTTCTTAAGGAAATACCCCCCATAACATTGCTATGACATCAGAGACAGAGACACAATATAGAAAGATCTAAAACAGATCTAAAAGCCCAGGGCAGATAAAAGAAACAAATGGGATTGAAAGCACTGTGAGGTCTGAACAATTAGAAAGCAAAGAGAGAGAGAGATGAAAAACAGAATTAAATGAAAGCCACTGACACTTATACAAACCAGACCAAATTGAAGGCCGTTGTAAGACAAAAGAAATTTGATAAACACCTGATTGAAATGCATGCAGAGCTATGAGAACGTTTCTTATGAAATGTACACAGAGCTATGAGAAAGTTTCTTATGAAATGCACACAGAGTTAATGAAAAAAAAAATTACATTAGGATCTATAAGTAGTTTGGTATCATGGATCATCTTTAGTATTTCAGTAAAAATAAAAGATTTACATGATTGTTGGATCTGATTTAATTGATGTTCATAAACATAAATTTAATCATATTTGTATCCTATTGATAACAAAAAATGTGTTTGTTTTCTTTACTTTTTGGCTTTAGATTTTTCTTTATTCCATGTTTTCAATAATTTGCCAATTGATTTTTTACTTTGATCCCTGGGATTTATCTCAAATACATCTTCATCTTTCAGTGGAGACTTGAAGCCAGTGATCATTAATCTGTAAGTAAAAAATAATAGTCTTTCAAATCAACATAACTCATTTGCACATAGAAACAAAACTATTTTAAAAATAAAGAAAGAGTTTGTTTTTCAACATTTTATTAAATAACTCTTACTTGTCTACCCAACTTAGTGACAGCCAGGATATTATAGATGCATATGGTTCAGGGTGGTGGCCCTTTACAAAAATAAAATAAACAAGTTACAATGTCAACACTAAAGAGCAAGTAAAATATAAAAATACTTTTAAAAAAGCAAAACTTATATTAACTGTAATTGCATCAGTTATTTTGAATCAATCATGTAATTAATTTGTAATATTAACTGTAATTGCATCAGTTATTTTGAATCAATCATGTAATTAATTTGTAATAGATCTAGACTAAAAATCTGTGCAATTGGAAATATTTTTACCACCTTTAAAAAAAAAAGTTGCTTGACTAGAATTCAAACTCATGGGCTCAAGTCATTGGTTAATATGCATCAATAAATGCATGACGCTAAGGACGTAATCATCTTCTTTTTTGAAGTAACGTCTGTATTATATAAGATTAAGAAGATAAGAAGAAGCCTCCTTGATGGAAGGCTAACGCTCTAGCCACTGAGATAGTGCTTATGGAAAAAAAAAAGGTTTTATAGTTAGTTATCTATTGTTAGTTAAAAATTTAGATGACTACCTAAATCTCCCCTAAGCTAGTACTGTATCTGTAAAAAACAAATTTGATTTGACCTAGTCCTTTTGACTCCCAATAGAGCATAAGGCAGTAACAGCACTTCGCCATTTGACTTTGTTCTGGGCAACTCCCCAGCATTAAGACTAATTGATAAAATAATTGGTCAATTTTCTATTGCTTCATTTGTTGTTAAGGGTGATGAATAATTGAGCAAAGTTTCAACTTGATCCGAGAATGGGAAGTGGGAGAAATAATGTATACAAAATGTGTACCAGACTGACGGAGTGATATACGCTTTGTAAAAAAAAAAAGAATAGTTTCATTTATGTAACTATACTACAACTATTTAGTTCATTTTACTACAAATATTTTTAAAAATAAAGTGCACTGTAAAATGTATTTTTTATCTCAATAAGCTTAAGTCACATGATTTTCAGGAAATGTAAGTTTTCAAATTTCAATTAATTTTACCTCATAAACAGCAATAACTTATTAACTTACTTACTTTTTATTTACTTTAAACTTTCATGACTGACTGATGGAATAAAATTATTAATAAATACCTTACCTTAAAAATATATTTACACACTGCTAACTACAGGGACAGACCAGTATTCTTTATAAGTTAGTTTTGCTTTGTAAGGACTAGATTTTTATATATCTTGACAGAGAAAACACAAACTATGTGCCTATGGTCCACTAGACAAAATGCTTTAAGACTGAAATGATGACCTGGGGTTTAAATTCTGATCTTGACAGAGAAAACACAAACTATGTGTCTATGGTAATAAAGAGAAAATGCTTTAAGACTGAAATGATGACCTGGGGTTGAAATCCTGATGTAGATAAACATTTAAAACAAGTTCAAGTTGAAAAGGATAAAAGGTTGAAACTAGTTGAACAGAGTAGCCATTCATCACATTGCAGGTATTATAGATTTATATTCAATATTGGAATAGTTATTGACAAGTACCTTAAATTTGTCTTTGTTAAAGTCTGCAAAACAGTTTGCAAATACAGCAAGAATAGTTGCAACATACTTGATAACAATTATGGCAAACTTTGTTTTATTTTCAACATAAACCTGAATACACTCAAAAGAAATAAGAAATAATAATAGTTCTGTTTACAAATATGAAATTGAATTCCAAGTATGTTTGTTTGTTATCTTAAGCATGAGAAAGAATGATGTTTAAGTAGAGAAATATATGTCATAATGTATTAAACATGACTTTAGGAAATGTAGACTTTGTGGGTACATTTTTTTATTGACACTGTTAATCTTCTTGGAAACAAGCTAGACTTAAATATTGCTAAGCATTGTTAAGAGTAGCAGGTTAAGACAAGACATATTTATGGTAACAGAGCTACATCTTATGTCATAGAAGAATATGATAGGTGCAAGTGGAAAGAGTATTGGGCAGGTGGGGCTAATTAGCATTTTCTGGCTACCCACCTATGAGAAGGAAAACTCTGAATCCAAAGCACTGCTGCTTTGTGACTACATTAAAACATGGGGAAGGCTAAGGGAGTTAACCCTGATGAAAAATCAAGAACTGGTGACCTTTATGTAGCTTGCAGCACACAGTACCACACCCTGACAGAACCTGTGAAACCGCTAATACCAAACTGTATCAACGGCTATCTATTCTTTGGACAGATCAGGTACATGGAGGGGGGGGGGACTGCTATGTGAGCAACATGGATCTTATCATAGCTAGCGCCCAGGCTTTCATCTCATTTATATGAGATGATCAACTTCACAACTGAAGGAGGTGATAACTAGACATGAATTTGCAGCAATATTTAATTTAGTAAAAAGTAAATTTAACAACAACTAAAAAATAACATGTACAAACTACTTACCAGACAGAGTGAGTTAATATAAGTTTTGTAAAAAGTTGGCATTTTATGAAAGACTAATATGATTTGACTAACCTCTGTGACAAAAGAAGAGTAAAATGGAATAAGTTGAGCTAGTGATGTCAGGATCCAGAAGAAAAAAATAATTGGTGACCTGATTACTCCTCTGCTCTGTTCCAATACAACTAAGCATAAATAGAAGAACTGCAGACAAAAACACAATTATATTTTTCTTACTATTAAAAGAAAAAAAAAAGAATCAATATCAAATACGGCTCCATCAGTCTGTCAAAATGGTGAATAAAACCCAAAACAGTCATGCATCTAACATATTTTGAGTCTTTTCGACTATTGCAGAAGTGGCAATTCTCTTCATAGCTGCCTTTAGTGAATTTCAATCTTGCTCAGTTTTAATAATAGGGCCACTTTTTATATAATAATAACATTTAATTAGGATTTCTTAAAAATACGCTAAAAGTAATAGTTTATATTTGAACTCCTATAGACAGGTTAAGATATCCAAGTAGGAATTCAAGAACTAAACAAAAAAATTAACAATTACTGACCAATGTTAATATCCATATTATGGGAGATAATAAATCTGCTGTGAATGACTTCCCACTGTATGATACTTCAGCAATTTCCAAGATCTCTAATAAAATTATAACTAAGCTACAGAACTGAAAAGAAAAACAAAAACAATGATATAAAATTATTGTATATATCGTTTGATAACAGCATGCCAGCCTAATGTCGGTCTTGGGAGTTTGATTAAATATAAATAACATTTAGGTAAGTTATTTAAGTTTTGTTCTTTTTATTTTAGGCCCCTAGTTACCTAACTATAAGTATATCAAATATATCAGTTAAAACATAATAATTGCACCGTTTTGGACCTATTTCAAAAGAGTGTATACTATAAGGGGAGAGTATAACCCAAAACTCATTTTTAGATTTTTACATCTTTTGTACAGTTATGATGCAACACAGCTGACAATTAATTGGTATTGTTATGACTCTGTCATGCGCACCGCCATCCAGGCTAGTGCAGAGATGCACACCTCTTGTAACTAGACTAGAAAAGGATGTTGACATTTAGAAAGAAGAACCATTTCCGCCCAAGTAGAGAGCCAATATGGAGAAACTGTGCTAAGAGAAGATGTTGTTTTATGTAACTGTTATGTCTTGTAAATAAACATCTATGTCTCTTTGAGTTGCCTCCCTTAAGTTATTACAGTATGTTTACTCCTCGGTACTCCATTTTAATCTTTAAAAATCTTTACAAATGTATTGTTGGTTGAATCAGACAGGAAAACCAATGACTTAATAGATTTTGTTTCTAATTAACATGCATTACTAGATTGTCATATATTATAACTAAAATATAAGGATCCACTTTGTCTTTATCTGTGATTTATGCTAAGATAGATCTAGATCTTTGGGGCCATAGCTAGGAATTTGCCTTGATTTTGGGGTTCTGGGGGGCTTGACCTGTTTGGGGGCCCCTGCAATAGTAAAAATACTCATTTGGGGGACCCCCTCAAGTGGGAGCCCGGCCCGGGGGGATTTCCAAATTCTCCCCCATCCTCCTCCTAGTGACGCCTAGTCCTAGTGTCCCTAGCACTTAAGATCAAATGGCTGTGTGAAGCGTCTAGTGTGGTAGCTTGACTTGTTGCCATCGCTGGCTAGCATCTGTGAAAGGGGAGCAGTTTTGTAAGTCTCTCTTGCCAGTACATAGCCTCTCCACAGCAAGTCCTATGCAGTACCTCCTCGTGGTGGCAGATGGAAACTGAGGCTGCGAAGCCTCAGGCTAAACTGCAAGGGTCTCGGAGGAGGTTTGGCCCCAAGATGTGAGGCAGGCATGGCCCGTCGGCGTGCGGACACGCCCTGTTGCCCACAAACCAAACCCCTAGCTATAGGTCAATAGCCGCACTGCCTTGTGTGTGTGCCCCTGTAAGGTCTAAGGCTAAGGGAGTAAACCCTAACAGAAAATCCGGTCCTGGAGCCCCGTAGGCGGGGGGACAGTAGTAAGACTACTGCTCTCTGGCAAACTCCTGCAGCCACCTGTCCCCAAATTGTGATGGCTCGCCATCCCTTTGGACCCGGTCAGTATGGAAGAGAGGCGTGTGCTGACGTGTGGGCAGCCCAGCACTCGCAAATTTACCGCCCAGGCTTTCCCCCAGCAATGGAGAGGTCACTCCATCTCTGACAGTAATGTCTTTGGAAAAACACGGAGAGTGGTAGTTACCGGTGATAAGTTCCTAGCTGATTGGCGTAAGCTGGAACGCCAGGGACCACTCTTGACGGTAGGAGGGGCTTTTTAGCCTCACTGGATAGCTACTGCCTGCCTTAAGCCGAGCAGCCCTCGGACAGTAAAGTGCTATCCCGCCACAGCTTGCCGCACCACTGGGTGCTTGGTGCTAAGACAAAATCAAAAAGCAAGCTGCTCACCCGCACCTGCAAATACAATCAAAAGAAAACCCTCAACATTAATGCGTTTAGCAAGCTGGAACATACGGACAATGTGTCCTGGCTTCAATACTGACCCTGAACTAGTCACAGACATGCGTCAAACAGCTATCATCGACAGAGAACTCAGCAGACTAAACATTGATGTGGCCTGCCTGCAAGAAACCAGACTGGCAGACAGCGGATCTCTTACAGAAAGCAACTATACATTCTACTGGCAAGGAAAACCAGAACAAAGCCCTAGAATACATGGCGTCGGCTTCGCAATAAGAAACAGTCTCGTCCCCTGCATCGCGATGTTTCCCATTGGCAATGAAAGAGTATCACACATGAAATTTGCATCACCGCAAGGCAAAGTTAATATAATCTGTGCTTACTCACCAACCCTTGCTGCACCGGAAGAGGACAAAGACAGATTCTATCAAGCTCTAGAGGACGTAATTAAAAGTATTCCAAAATCCGAGCACCTCTATATAAATGGAGACTTTAATGCCCGTGTTGGTGATGGAAATGATGCATGGCCACAATGCTTGGGACCTCATGGTGTTGGCAAAATCAATGACAATGGCCAAAGGCTACTCGAGTTTTGTAGCTCTCATGAACTGTGTGTAACAAATACATTCTTCTCTGGCAAGGAACGCCATAAAGTCTCTTGGCAGCACCCACGCTCAAAAAGGTGGCACCAGCTTGACCTCTGCATCACCCAAAGGATGGATCTGAAAAGTGTCATCCACACCCGTTCATACCATAGTGCGGACTGCAACTCAGACCATTCACTAGTGCTAAGCAAAATCAAACTACTTCTCAAGAAGGCTTATACTTCCACTCAACCCAGAACTAGGCGAATTAACGTCAACCATGTAGGTGACCCAGAGAAGTGTGCACTCTTTGGCGAGCTCCTGAACAGTTCAATCCCCTCGTTAAGTAATGAAGAAGACATCTCTATCAGATGGGAGAAATTAAGAGATGTAATCTACAGTTCGGCAATCACCGCCTTTGGGCCTCAAAAACACAAAAATGTAGACTGGTTTGAGGCGAATCTAGCACAAATGGAACCTTGCATCGAGAAAAAGCGATCTGCACAACTCGCTCTCAAGACAAAGCCAAGTCCAAGAGCTTTGGAGGCCTTCAAAAGTGCTAATAAAGAGGCGAAACAAATGGCTAGAAAATGTGCTAACAACTTTTGGAGGGATACCTGCAACAGAATCCAAGATAGTCTCCACTCAGGAAATAGCAAAGCTCTATTTGATGGCATTAAAGCGGCCCTGGGTCCAACAGTGTCTAAGCCTGCCCCCCTTCTATCCAAATCAGGAGAAAAAATTACAGATCAAACCAAGCAGCTAGAACGTTGGACAGAACACTACCTCGAAGTCTATGCCACACAGAACACAGTAGACGATGTCGCCCTGGCTTCTCTACCAGATCTTCCAGTACTGGAATGCCTAGATGATCTTCCGAGCCTCAGTGACCTTAAAAAAGCAATTAACTGCATAAAAAATAGAAAATCTCCTGGGAGTGATGGTATCCCAGTGGAAGTAGTGAAAGTCAACGAATCACTCCTGCTCCCTGAACTCTATATTCTCCTCTGCCGCTGTTGGGAAACAGGTCATGTCCCACAGGACATGCGTGACGCAACTATAGTCACAATATACAAGAACAAAGGGGATCGGAGTGACTGCAACAATTACAGGGGTATCTCTCTCCTCAGTATAGTGGGCAAGATCTTTGCTAGAGTGGCACTATCCAGGCTGCAAGTGATAGAAGAGTCTACCCAGAGTCTCAGTGTGGATTCAGGAGTGGTAGATCCACTGTAGACATGATATCTTCTCTACGACTACTGCAGGAGAAATTCAGAGAGAGAGACAGACCCCTTTACATCGTTTTTGTTGATCTGACTAAAGCTTTTGACATGGTCAGCAGAAGTGGCCTTTTCAAACTCCTGAGGAAAATAGGTTGCCCTCCCAAACTACTGCAGTTCATTGAGTGTTTTCACGAGGAAACTAAATGCACTGTCAAATTCAATGGAGCCCAATCAGCACCTTTTGAGGTTTGCAGTGGTGTCAAGCAGGGATGTGTGCTCGCACCTACTCTGTTTGGCATATTCTTCTCCTGTCTACTGCATTATGCGTACAACGACATAAACGAAGGTGTGTTTCTCCATACAAGATCCTCTGGAAAACTATTTAATGTTTCAAGGCTGCGGGCAAAAACCAAGGTTAGGAAGCTACTCGTCAGGGAATTCCTGTATGCTGATGATGCAGCTATTGTGGCTGATTCTGATATTCAGCTACAGTGCCTGGTTGACAAATTATCTGCTGCTTGCCAGAAGTTCGGCTTAAACATCAGTCAAAGCAAGACTAAGATACTTGTCCAAAACACAAACACTGCACCTCAAGTAAGCATTAATGGCCAACCACTAGAAATTGTTGATCACTTTTGTTACCTTGGCTCCATCATATCCAACAACACTCTACTGGATAAAGACATAAACAACAGGATAGCCAAGGCAATGGCCACCATGTCACGGCTGCAGAAAAGAGTCTGGGACAACATATTGCTGACTAACAGTACTAAAGCCCTAGTCTACCGGACCTGTGTGTTGAGCACCTTGCTGTACGGAAGTGAAACATGGTCAACCTACTCATGGCAGGAAAAAAAGCTGAATGTTTTCCACCTCCGATGCCTAAGGCGGATCTTTAAAATAAGGTGGCAAGATAAGATAACCAATGAGGAAGTGCTACAAAGAGCAGGGTGCCAGGACATCCACTCTGTTATCAGCAGCAGACGCCTTGGCTGGCTTGGCCACGTTCGTAGAATGCCAGAAGGTCGACTTCCACAGGACATCCTGTATGGCGATCTGATAGAAGGCAGGAGAGCCGCTGGTCGCCCACTTTTACGTTATACGGATGTATGCAAACGCGACATGAAGCTCTTCAAAATCGACACTGGCAACTGGGAAGAGGTGGCACTGGACAGATCCTCATGGAGAGAGAGCATAAAGGAAGGGTCAAAGATTGCAGATGCCATACACAACAGAAGCAGAAAGAAGGGTGAAAATGCAACGGCGCCTGGTGATTATATATGCCCAACCTGCGATCGCAGCTGTGTATCAAGGATTGGCCTCTTTAGTCACACAAGAAGTTGCAAAGGGAAAAGATCGTCTCTCGAGACGTAAAATGCCACAGATTATCGGATATTAGATCTAGATCTATCTAGAATTACAGAAAAGGATATCTAGTTTCCACGGGATCTTGATCTAATCTAGGTATATAGATTAATCTAGGTATATAGATCTAATCTATATCTAGCTCAGGGTTTAGTCTAGAAGTTTATTGTAAAAATTGAAAAAGAACTTGTTTCGAATGAAACCTCAACAGTACTGGAAATCTCCTCAGTACGAAAATAAACATTTCTTCTAATAGATCTAGCACAGACCTATATATCTAGTTGGTTCTTTCATGTTTGGAAATTACAACTTTACTGTCTTACCTTTCTCTTTTCGACACATATTTAACTTATCCATCTAGATATAGATTTAAATATATTTAGATTTCAAAATTGATCTTGACACTACATGGATCTATAGATCTAGTGAATAATTTAAAAATAAATTAATTAAAAACCCTTCAAAACCATAACTCCATTGTGGATCATGATTTTGTTATCCAATCTATTCGTGCCCACATCTTTTATCGTTTTGATTTTAAATTACAAGAATTCCTTCAAAAGAGAATAACATTAAGTCCAGGGGCGGACTGGGTGTCAAAATCGGCCCGGGCATTTCTATAAAATTCGGCCCACAAATTCTCTATCATGTGATGGGCATCCATGTCTAGGTGTATCGGTCCTTAAAAATCATTGTTTAGTTTGATAATGTATCGATATGCATGCATACAATGAACTCTATATCTTAATAAGCAATATAGCTTCTTTTTAAATCAGCAATTATGTAGGCCCTAAAAAGTTGAAGCCTACCAGTAGCACTGTCTACATTCTACATTTTATTTTCGGAAAATGTGTTTGCTTAAAAGAGTATTACACTGTAATGTCTGTGAAAGACTTTTTGTTTAAACACGACGCTCAGAGGGCCTTTTATAAATAATAATAATAATAACATAATAAGGATATTATAAAACCTTTAACAACTTGATATGTGCCATAGTGACTTCGATCAGGCATTTCGGTGGCCCTAGCGGCCCATTTGGGTACCGGCCCACCGGGCATTTGCCCAAATGCCCATATAGCCAGTCCGCCCCTGATTAAGTCCTACGAGTATGAAAGACACAAAGATAAAGGTACATTTCTTATTTCATATGCTAGTGCTCCTTATTTAATAGAGTCGCTAGATGGAGGAAAAGCTCTTGTCCCCTTAGCGAGGTGCCTCCCCAGGGAAGCAGATAGGCTAAGAATGAGAACCTTCAGGGGCTATCACAAGTATGTTCTAGCGAATGTACATGCAGTGGAGGGCCTCGGTAGATTTGGTGAAGAGCCAGTCCTTCATCCTGGCCACGGGATACAAAGCTTTCCGGGGTCAAAAGGTTCATAGAAGGGATTTAGGCCAATCTCAAAGCTTTTTGGACACTTCAACGAGGGTCATTAGAGCAGGAATGGTTTGTCAGAATCATCCTGGAAAACCAATGACTAAGTCTTTACATGCACGACTAGATTAACATAGGGTCTACACTCTACACGAATACTCGTGAAACACAATTATCTTCTTTTGAAGGAACCTCTGTGTTCATTTTTGTTTTAAAAATAGTTTGTTCACATTTATTTAAGTATGGCACTTAGAGATTAATATGCCTAGCTGTACTAGCTGTTTGGAGCTACAACCCAACGACTTCGTAGACCCTGTGTCGACACTAATATAGGTCCTATTACCATTTATATGATAGAACAAACATTACTTTTTAGGCCTCCACTTAAAAGAGGATGGTTGGAATAATCTCTACTAAACAAAACATTGTCAATAAATTCCTGTTTTATGCTAAGGTGACTATCGTACCACTTTGACACTGAACAGCCACTTGATTGGCTGAGGATCTTTCTGAGTAGATGACAGATAATAGATGTACACTGGAGATGATAGCCAAAGCCAGGCGCAGGGTACCCAAGTTAAAATGGTGTACTGGAAACATGGCGTAAACTCAGGCCAGGTGTTGTTGGACCAGGTCAGGGCTGTGTCCTGTGTAAACAAAAAATCGATAGATTTACTGTTTGCTTAGAATGGTTGAGCTGGGCACATAACATTCTCGTTAACCGTGGACCACAGAAACAGATGACCATTACATCACCTCCCCCCTTAGAAAAGGGAACTTTAGAATGATTTTATTAACGCCCGCGTCAATTATTATCTGGATACGGACCCCAGAGTGTTAGGTCTTATGAATAGGTCTACATGTTTTTAGTTTATTGTTTGAAGCAAGAAAACAAATGAAAAATGACGATAACTTCATAGACAGATATATTGAAAATAAATGAAGATACATATATAATCACAGACAGTCTTTAAAAACATAAAATAAATGTAGCCTATAATTACAAACACTATAAAGAAAATTTATATATATATGCACAGACAGGCATATTAAAATGAAAAATAATAAATATAGGCCTATAATCACAGATATATTTAAAAGACTGAAAATAAATATAGGCATAGGCTATATGCACAGACATATTGAAAAGAAAGAGTATAAATATATATACGCTTTAAGACAATTGTGTAGGCCTACAATAATAAAATGACAAACATAGCCTTGGAAGTAAATCTTATGTAGGCCTAAATACACGGATAAGTGCCATATAAGCCTACTCAGACAAATTTTTTAACATTAGTTACACATACATTAATACAGTTGGCCTATTTTTTTTTTAATATTCACGAAATTTCGAGGACCTAGATCTAAATGTGCTCCTTTTTTTTCTAATAACCAGTGCACAGCCACAGTCAGGGAATAAATCTAGTAAAGTCGCGCTCACCGTTTTGTGAATGTTGCAGATGAGAATCATTTATGAGATGATAAAGCCATGACAATAATTTAAGGTGCAAATGAGGTTAGCTAATTACTCCGTTAAGTGCAATGGGCCATTTAAGTAAATGATGGAAACATTCTAAAAACGTATCACTTGTGCAAGGATAGCTTTCAGAAGAAGAGGCGATGAAAGGGGAGAAAGAAAGAAGAAGAGAGATTAGGGAAAAGAAGATGTTTGAGGAGGAGATAATGAGGGACAGGGAAGGAGAAGAAGATAGTAAGAGGAGAGAGGTAGAATGAGAAAAGGGATGGGGAGAAAAACGAGAAGCAAGCATGTTGTGAGGTGAAGAGAGGGAAAGAGGTGCGAATGAGTACAGAAAGACAAAGAGGGATTGAGGAAGAGAAGGAAAGGTGCTGAGGATGAGAAAGTGAGGGTGGGAGTGGTCAGAGGAGGACGAGGGAACCCCCTACACGAACATATAACCTAAGCTTATAGAAAAATTAACTTACCCAGATTTTATCTCCGTCACAAAATTCTTCCATTATCCTTTTGTTATCCTTTTTTTTTATCCTAAGAGTTACCTGAACAAACAAACAAAAAAAACATGTTTATAAAATGAATCAAAAACTATGAGAAGGGGAGGGGATAGAAGTTCACTCTTAGAAAGACACGCTGTACATGGGGGGCCCTTAACTGTAAAGCTCAGTGCCCTATTTGAATCCGTTAGTAATTTGTGTAGCCAGCGTGGTTAGACATATAACAATAGCCTATAATGCGGCATTGAAAGGCCTATAACTCTGTTATGAACATACAATTAGAGTTGTCCTCGAAGTTTTCTAACTGAATACTTATACAATACTCACATGTATTACTATAGCACTTACTGTATTGCTATACTTGGGTGGAAAAAGCAAGAAATTAAATGTGACGAAGAAGAATAAATGTGAACAAGGCGTCCCGTAAGAAATAATACAAAATATCTACTTCAACATTTTGATGAAAGGTTAATTTAGAGCGAACTTTATAAATGTTTCAATGTGGAAAAAAGTATTACTTTAACGTTTATTATTAATTTATTAGTAGTTACAAGTTAGGCAATCCATCACTGAGTACCGGCACCTATTTTATTTTTTATATACAAAAAAGCACTGTGTAGGCCTATGTGTATTTTTCATTATTCCATTTTAACCATAGAATTCTATGGAATCTCTATAATCCAAATTTTGAGACTTAAATTAGACTTAATGAAAAATGAAATAATTAGCTAGCAATTTTAAGGTTTTGTAAGGCAACACTGGGCCTAGAAGGACATAAGTAGAATTACATAAATATATATTAGAAGACTGGATGTGATTTTGAATTTCGGGGGATTTCAGGGCAATCAAATCATTAAATACTAAAAATTTGATATAAACTTTTCGCATGTAAATTATGAGTGAGTCTGGTGTGAATGTATATTTTGGTCTTCTATTGTTATAATGTTTTGTTTGGTGTAATACACAAATTGTAAGACAAAGGTCCTTATGGATAATAAAGATTATTATTATTATAACTATGATAATGAAATGAAAGTAACTTTTTATTATTATTATTCTGAGAGAATTGACTTTTAAGATATTGTTTTAATTAATTTCGATATAATCATGCTAACAAAAAAGGTACATTATACTCAAATATAAAATAAAATCACATAATATGTTAAATGACACAAACAGTGAGTTGTTTAATCCATATTTGAACACATCAACAATATAAACATAATATTTCATTCAAAAAAAAATTCCTTAATTAGTTTCAACTAAAATTACAATATAGACTTAAAACCTTAAAGTGAATTATTTGGTTGGTGCTAATGTCTATCCTTCCGATATCTGAATGACAAGAGACGAGGTTTTAAAAAATGGGGATGCAATATTGATGTTTATATGTCTAAGTATTTCTAATCACATCCCTAGAACTTTGACCTCAATATAAGTCTAGTTTCCTCTGATACGTGATGTTATCTGCGTTGTACTATTCATATTTGAATCATCAGATGATTGCACAATGAGGTGACAAGAAGCCTTTTTACTGTTCATAGTAATTTGAACTAATTATAACACGATTTCAATAGATGCAGAAATATTTAAAATGCAGTTTTCTGGGTAATATTGTAAAGAATATAAAAATTTGAAGATATTTCTTAAGCCCTGCTTTTCTTTTATATTTGTATGTTTGTTTTACATGTTTATGATGTTCCCAGGGTGATTTAGATTATTACATCAAAGTCACCCTCAAGACGACGGGGGGGGGGGCAGTGGGCAGGGTTCTTGCCCGAGACCATCAAGACGACAGAAGTCAAGAGCGCAAACCACACGACTAAGCAGATAGAATCTTTAAAAAACATATTTTTGGGGGGAGTTAAAAGAAATTGCGAAGTTAGCCAGGTTTTTTTTTTTTCAAACCAAATATGAAATTACCGTGGCGAAATCAGATCTGGACTAAATGAGGACTAAATCTCTGAAGTAAGGCAAGAGGCAGCAGGCAACTTTATGATATAAAAACAAGATAATTGATTATGTAAATTTATAAGGTCGCAAAAATCAACATTTTCGAGTGTAACTGAATCATTGAGTACTTAGTGCGTGCGTGTTTGTATTAGCTGAACATATTCTGATGTAATCCTACAAGGTTTAGTTGGACCATGGTTGGGCTAGCTGTTTGAACCTACAGCCGAGACCAATCGTGATAAAAGGTTTGAACATTGACCTGCAACGTCTGTAAACCAGTAAATGTAAACAATTTGCAACGTCTATTAATCAAGCTGGATGCTAGATATTTGAAGTGGAGGGAACAAATATCATTTCCAGGATAACCTAATCTATAATATTATCAAACATGCCAGCTATTCTCCTGTGAACAGTGTCATTAGATAAGAAATTGCGCTAAATTTAGTAACAAAATCGGCTCTATTCATAACTCGAATCAATGTATTTGGCCGCTGACAACAGTAGGCTAACTCCTCAGCTTTGGTGTGAGGTCTCATTGCTCAGGCAATTCTGAGGACCGCCAAATACGAAACTTAACGAGTGCTTTGTTTTGTTTATGGTATTTTCCAGCAGAAAGCAATCTTTCTTGACTATCACTTGTCTGGACCAGTTGTTAAAAAAGGAAGGGGGAAATAAGGGGGGTGGTATCTGGGTGAATGTTACCGTGAATGCATTTCATATATGTAAAAAAAAACAAAAAACAAGTACGGCTTGAACTGGAACTCGAGGGCTTAAGCCTCCTCTGGACAATACACTAACCACTGTGCCAGCGAAGATCTTATGAAAATAAAAGGTTTTATAGTTATCTATTGTTAGTTTCAAATGACCTAATTCTCTACACAAAGTATAAAGAGGACTTATTCAACTTATACCACCACATCAGTCAAGTACAATTTCTTTCCCTTGTTCGATACCAAACAAAATAATTTGTTAATTATTTAATTTTCAGTAGGTCTATTATCTGTTATTAACAGAACAGATTTGGTGAAAGCAATGTCAAAATCTCATTAAAGCTAATTATGTTTACTTGCTTGTTTCTGAAATTGTTTTTTTTTATTTAAAAAAAAACAACTGCAAAAAGTTATCATATAGAGCACTAATGTACAATGTTTTACATGTTTTGGATGTTCCTTCAGAGTTGAAGATAGTTTACTTCCTAGTCCAAACCTCCCGCAGGACGACGGGGGATGGGAGCGGGCAGGGTTTGAACCCTCGACCGTCGATAAATCCGAACGATAGTCCAGCGCGCAAACCGCACGTCCAGGCAGCCATCCTACTATAAGCAGACCTACATTTACCAATTAAAATTATAAATGCTTATTTAGAAATGTCAATACAGTACTGTGTATCTTTTCTGTGTGTGTGTGTGTAAAAGCCCTTACCTAATCAAATTATTATAGGGTGTATAATTGGCCAAATTACCATACTTTCAAGGATAGCCACCTATTATTTATATCGTTAAATGATTGGCTACCTGGTCTGTGGTATGCGCTTTGGGCAGTGGTCTCGATGGTTCCAGTTTCGTATCCTGCCCGCCACCATCCCCTCCGACCTTTGGGAGGTTTTGTAAAGTTGTAATAATCTTCGATTCTGATGTACGACAAACAAATAATGAGCTGCAGATGGAAATAAACAGAAATAAAGATTTATTACATCCAGACCCAAACCACCCACAAGACGACAGGAGATGGCATAATTACTTTCATTTTTTATATTGACAATTTCTAGCATATTTTTTCCCCTTCAACTCTGAGATAACTAGAAAAAGGTTGTAACATTGCTCACTGAATGTAACAACTTAATTAGAACATGCCACGACATTACGGGTCACAGATATTCTGCATGGTAAACCAAAGAAGAGATCGAGCTTGTTGGTCAAAAGCCCAGAGACAAAATATTTTTTTATATAAAAATATAGGTTGCCGGTTAAGAGTGAAAAGATTTCTTGGAACAGCTGTGTGTCACATGTATGTGGAAGTAAATGTTCATGATTTTAAAAAGTGCTGTGTAGTATGGGAATCGTTTTGCTTACTGTAATAAAGAAATGCTAAATCCTGTACTTCTATTATACGGTGTATACCTTTTTGGCTTATACTTATACCTATATATGACAGAATAATTTAATTTATATAGCGCTGTTTACAAACATAATGTCAACTCAAACGCTATGAGACAAAATCACGAGATTTAAAAATAACAAAATAACGTAAAAACAACAACCAAAAAAAAAAAAAAACCACATTTTGAACAAATAGGTCTTAGATGTTCTTGAATGCAGAGAATTTATCTGAGCGAGTTCCAAACCTATTTACTAAAGAAATAAGTACTCTCTGCACTACATAATTGGTAAATGGGGGTGGAATACATTTCTAATGATAATCAATAAACTTGTGTTCTAGCTCGAATGAATTAAGGAGAGTTTCTAGTTTCACTGATCAAGCGATATATTTGTGATGCTTTTCAACAGCTGAGCTAAAAACATATAGGTTGCCGGTTATGAGTGAAAAGCTGAGCTAAACAGGTCTTGAGAAACTTTCAGACTTGTAAAATATAAAAGGAAATGAGGCTGTATGTGTCTATCATTCTTATCTTATGCATTTCAAAGCGTCCTTAAAAGAAGATAATTACGTCTTACCTACATCCATCCATGTGTCAGTGTACTCGTGCATGTTAAATTCGAGACTTCAACTCTATCAAGTCATTGGTTTTCGAGGATGCTCCAAGCACTTGTAATGCATAAGAAATGCCTAGTATTTGTAAATTATGGTACAGTGCTTAATGTATTATTTCTACTTTACTTTTTAGTTTTCTGTCTTGTAGTGTTTAAAGGGAAACTCCGATGGTTTTGACAATTTTTTATATGTGTTTTAATTTACAGATAATGAAAATATGATTCTTTTTTTAAAATTTGCACTAATAACTTAGTCATGGATGTTTTTCTGACGTAATGTTCCTGCGCATCCAAAACAGTCACCAGACTTTCACGGGTTTCTATGGGACGTCACACTAGCCTACTAATTGAATCTATTGACTTATTGTATAACGGGAGACCATACAGAAAAGTTAACATTTTCGTAAAAGAAATATATCTTTGTCTAAGCAGTTAGATCTAGGATCTTGTAAGCAAAGAAAAAATGAGTATTAAAAGTAGATTTACATGCTTGACTAACCACGGCAGTGTGTATTTTCTCGCCAGACCACTCGACACACAACAAACACTATCGCTTGGTTGTCTTGTCTCGACTAGCCTTACACTAACCAGTTTTTTCGAATCAGTCAGACACACGATCTATTTACTTCTTGGGAAAGGGAGGGGCTTAGATGAAAATGTTACTTTTTTCTCGAGTTGGTTATCCTAATGCTTTTAGATCTACCTATTTATAACTGTACCATAGCTCTGGAATAGGCCGTCACTAAGCCCAAGAGCCTGTAAGAATGAAGCGATACGATTGGTTAAATCTGGTTTCCTTTTCAGTATTGTTGATGGAAGTGACGTATGCCTAACCTAAAAACCAAATCTCAAAGAACCCAGTTTTCTTTTTTTTTTTAGATGTCAAGAATTTACTGTCTAATTTATTAAATATAAATGTTTCTAAGCATTTAAATAAAAAATGGTAAAATGTTTACTATTACAACTTTTTACGCAGAATTCAAATATGTCAATAAATCAAATTTGAAAAACCATCGGAGTTTCCATTTAAGTTTAGAGATTACTAATTTGATTATCTAATGAAATGTTAATATTATTGTAATAAACATGACTTTTGTATCTGTTCTAGATTTAGTTTCTTTATGTTTTCTTAAAGTGAACGTTTCCAGGAGAGGACACATAATTCTAACATTAGTCTAACCAAGGTGAAATAGTATTTCAGTTTTATGTTCTTGTTTAATTTGTAAAAAATTCTCTTAATAGGCATTTTTGTTTATATTAAACAGAAACAAAACCATTCCAAAAGAATTCAAAAGGAACAAATTTAATATTTTTAAAAAAGCATTAACATCAAAATATGTTTTTTAAGTCAAAATAATAAGTTTATATACAAAAATATACACAATTAAAATTATTAAGCTTTTAAGAAATTGTATTAAACTTCTGGAGGTTTGACATTGTAATCTTCATCTGTTTCAATGCCCACTTCTTCAAACAGTTGTTTTTTTGTTTTTGGGTACCCTTCCAAAACAGAATTGAGAATATCTGTAGCAATTCTCTTTCTTTTCCTCCACTCTTTTACAAATTTTTCTCTATTTTTAAAGACTTTGTCTTTCTCTTCTTTAGAAATCAAAACACGACCTTCTTTCAGCTTGGCTAGCTTATCTTTCAAAAGATCAATTTCTGGGTAGATAGTCCCAAGCTCTGTCCTAGCGTTCTCTGTTGAAATTTTGCTCTGGTAAAGGTAAAGCTCACTTTCTATTTTGTTGATTTCTTCTTGCATTTTTTGAATCTGTGCATTTAAAAGTGATATTTTCTGATCCATTGCCGCAATCTCTTGGTTGTTCACATCAGGGAACTGGCTCTGATCAGCCACGTAGACTTTTTGTTTGCCGTAAACCTTCTCCTTTAGTTTGCCCTCTGATGCGAGCCCTTCCATGGCTTTAGTGACAGCAGTTTTCCCATAGTCTTTCCCCATATTCTGAAATACATCTTGCACACTGTAGGGTCGATTCTGTTTGATCATGTAAGATAGGACAGCCTGGACAGCTATAATTTCTTTGGACTTGCTCATTTTGTCATCACATCTGCAGAAAGAAAAGAAAAATGTATAGTTATATTTTAAATAAGGACACGTTGTGTTGTTTAGTTGAATGAGGGTCTAATGAAAAAATATGAAAAGAAAAAGTGAAGTTTGGGATCATGATGAAGAAAAAGCACTGTACCAGTTTAAGCCCATCATTTAAGTAACATTTTATAATGGAAGAGTATATGAACCAAGAGCTTTTGTTTGTTTGTTTTTTATATGCAAACACAATCTTGGAACATTACTACTTCATCTATATTCCTTTTGATAGCCATGTTATTGCTAACACTGTGTAATACATGTCAAAACATTCTCTTTAACTCAACTACAATGTATGCCCCTACCTAATAATAATGATTCCGAAGATTAAGCATGAGTGAAATGTTTCAAAGGACTTGGGAAAACCAAGTTGTGACCTCCATATTTTGCGACACTGTACAGACAAAGCCGTTGTCAAATGGAGGTCTAATTAAGTTCTCTTCGTGTCTTCTGTGCCTGTCTTTGGCAAGGGTTTCTCTTTGGCACTTAAATGTGAGAGCTCCCAAACTGTCTCTTTCAGGGGTCATCTACTTTCTATTATCCCAATGAAGGCAAAATGGAGCCTGATTTGATAGCAATTCCAATGGGTTGCTGTTACACTGTCCTTCTTTAAGCTCACCAAAACAACATCGCCTTTGGCATGCAGTCATCACACATGCAGGATAGGTGTCTGACTCAGCGCAGCAGTCAAATGGTAAGAAGTGCTTCCAGCAGAACATGCTTATTTTTAAGATATTTGTCTGCATATCCCCTTCATTGAGTTAAGGTACCTTTGAAAGAAGCATTTGAGTACATTAGATGACATCTATAGAGCACTCAGGTCTCATGAGTCATTAAAAAGCGTAATGAGAACCACTGCTTTATAAACATTGATTTTTATTGGTAGGCCAAAAGAGTTATTTTGCCATACTATCAATCAGAAGCAACCAAAAGAGATATTGTTAATGCCAACCCTAAAAGAACAAAGTTGATCATTACTTTCTTTACTGCTGATCAGTTATAAAAGCAATCTCGGCATAACCCATCAAAGTGACTGAATATTTCTTAGATGGAAGAAATCTCTTTTGAAATGGTGATCAAATTTTGATTCATCTTGACATTTCTACGATTGTCTAATAATGTGACTATTTTATCAAAATTGTGTGACTTACTCCAATAAAGGACTACATGAACTGAATATATAATGGGATGGGATGGAGAAAGGAAGCCTGAAAATGAAAAGAATAAAGTAAAAATCATAATCTAACTTCAACATTTTGATTTCGAACTGTAAAAAAAAAAAAACTTTTATTGCTCAACACAAGTCTGAAGATTGCCCTGGAAATGTCTTTAAATGCATCCTTTAATGCAGTGTTTCCCAAACTTTTACCTTCACGGAACACTTCGCACATTTTGAGTATTTACTGGAACGCTTTGCTTAGTTTTTTTAGAGAGTTTAATTCAGCTGGTGGTTTACTACTTAATTGTTCCAGTAGTTAGCGGAACACCTATTCAGGCCTCTAGTTCCGCAGAACACAGTTTTGGAAACACTGTTTTAACCTACTTCATTCATATGCATAGACACATGTAATATCCTAGATAATATACTAAAAATATTTTATTACACTAGTATAGATCTTGTGTGGTCATTGAAGAGTCAAGAGAAGAGAACCTAGCTATATATAACATACATATATATAGAGAGAGATATGGAATAAGAAATGTGCCTTTATCTCTAAGTATTTAATATCTGTGATAGCAGTCACAGATGTAATGAAAGCCAGACATTTTTATTTTGGAAAATTTTGCATATACATATATAGATATATAGCTGGACAGAGACTGTGACTTCAAAAAGCAGGGCATGTCCTCATTTTATTTAGAGAAGAGAAGAGAACCTAGCTATATATAACATACATATATAGAGAGAGAGATATGGAATAAGAAATGTGCCTTTATCTCTAAGTATTTAATATCTGTGATAGCAGTCACAGAAGGAATGAAAGCCAGACATTTTTATTTTGGCAAATTTTGCATATATATATATATAGATATATAGCAGGGCATGTCCTCATTTTATTTAGAGAAGAGAACCTAGCTATATATAACTACTTACAACCACAGTCATTTGACTTAGTAAAAAAAAAAGTAACAGTTATTTACACTTTTAACTTGTTTAGATCTATATGATATATTATAAATTATATGTACAGTTTAGGAAGGTCCCTATGTCAAGTACATCAGTCTACTGTCTATACTAGCTCTTGCTCTACTCTTGTAAAGGCTCTAACTCTAGTAGTCACTCTAGATCTAGAAGATAGATCTAGTGTAGTCAGTAATAACTTAAGTCTAAAGAATATCAAAAGACTCTGAGGAGAGTATACCAATAAAAAACACCATGACAGTTACGATCTAGACTAATCTAGGGTCTACATGTAGACCTACTACTCATGACTCATGATGATGTAGTGCAACTAAAATAAAACTAGATTTACTAAGTAAAAGACTAATCAGTCTATTCTTTATACTTTATTATAGTATAAAGTATACTTTCACTACCATTATGCCGACTATGGCTATGGCATGGTCCATGGCACTGGCATGGTACTCACACAAGTAGTGACAAACTCTCTAGACTCTAGTCAGTTTCTAAGTTGATGTGTCAGTTATACTGTCAGGCAGTGACTCTAACCCTAGGCCTAGGCTAGCGCTAGGTTGACTCGATCTTCTCACTCTATAGAACTAGACTATGTTACAATATAGATCTAATCTAGATATATATAGTATTTAACTAGTAAGAATATCTTTTTATTAAATCGTATCTTAATAATACAGACGTTACTTCAAAAAAAAAAAAGATGCACCCTAATAGTATTTAATATAATAGTATCTATTATCTAGCACTAGGTCACTAGGGAAGAAGGAGTATTTGTACAAATTTGTCCTAGCATTGGGCAACGGAATAGATCTAGATCTATATTATATATAATCTGCACTGTCTAGGACTAGCCCTAGACTTAGACAGTTCTAGATAGACGCTATTATACACAATACAGTTATCAGTATTCTATACTCTATCTTATCTTATATAATACAGTAAATATTAGTAAAAGTATTAGATACTCTATTTCTATAGACTCAAGTCTGTGAAAATACTCTACTTCTCTGACTCACCACTAAATTCTAAATTGAAAATAATTTTCAAAATTGTCTTTACTAAACTTGATTCATCTTCAATGGTCTTCATCAACGATCTTCAGTCTTCAAGTTCTTGAAACTTCTTGTCACTGTGTGACTAGTGTGAGTGTCAGTGTGTCAAGACTCGAGTCAAGTCATGCAGACGCAGAAGAGACAAACGTTAGGACAGTTAGGTAATCTAGATGGTCTATTTTTCTAGATCTAGAAAAGATGACAGATCTGGATTTTCTTACGCTCGTAAGAAAAGGTATTCAATAAATTTGTCACATTATATAGATCAGTGCATGTGCTTGTCGTGTGGATAATCTCGACTTTTAAAAATGTTTCGCATGTTTACACAAAGTCAATATTTCAATATTAATAAAAGTATAGGCCCCCATAACAGAGTGTTGTGACAATTATGAAGTTGACGTTGACTTATTATAATATGCGTAATGAATTGATGAATCTGTGCGTTGAAATTTGTAGACTATTCGACGTTAAATTTCTGTTGAAACGAGTTTCACATGACACTATAATTAAGACACTTGTAAGATTACATAGCCTATGCCTTAGCAGTATGCTGGGTGGGCCCAGTGGCGCCCTAACGATATTGCGTAATATTTAATGTAAAAAAAAACCACTCATTTGGGGGTCCCTTTAAAGTGGGGCCCGGGGGAGTTTTCAAATTCTCCCCCTCCCTCCCTCCCCCACACTAGCTACGCCTCTGGTTGCGTCGTCATCATTTAGAAATTTGATAAAGTGTTCTAGCACCTTAACTTTTAGATCTGATACGTCCACAAAACCCAATGTAAGGGACATCTGCTCTTTGCAGTCAAGGATGACGGGAAAATATTTAGCAAGTTTGATTTTATCAATAATGTTCTCTTTTACTTCTGATGCCATCAGGTCCATAATCTCGTTTTGAATCCTATGCCCGATGTAATGATCGTGAGTCTCGTCGTTCTTAATTCGTCGAAGATGTTCTTGCATGGTTGGGTCGACTCGGCCATAATCTCAACCAAGCCTGAATCGCTACTATTTTTGTTAAGACTGCGCGCTAATGCAGTTTTTCTTTTCTAATTTTGTTGCCCTTATTCGTTGCGCTATCATTTTATATTCTCAGAGCTAAATTCACCCACGCAGTCATACACTTAACGGGATTTACAGAAACCTCGTGCTGCTGAAGTTCATTATATGTCATGTTAACATGGTAATTGGTATCATATAGAGTCTAGATGCGTGGAAAGATTTCCAAAGATATTTAATCCTAGTTTATGAGAACTGATCCGGTTTTCGAAGCTGACGGTGACAATGAATGTCCGATCGCCCCCCCCCCCTTAGCCCCACTTGCCATACCCCATAAGGCCGCTACAGCCTACTCGCCATGCATCTAGTCATGCCTGTTAACCAATGATTAACCAGTAATTCTGCCAAGTCACTGGTTTTCCTGGCTGGCTCAGGCAACCCGGCCATTCCATGCTCTAATAGCACTAGGGAAGTAGGAGCATTTGCACACATTTTTTATTAGATTTTGCCTTTTATTTGAAGATTATGGTTCAGTGCAGTGGCATAACTAGAGGAGTGCTGGGGTAGCGGTCCGCACCGGGTGACACCCATTAGGGGGGTGACACCGTGACCTATGTCGAAGGTGCCGGTGACACCTGAATGGAAAAAAAATATTGGCAAAGACTAGAAAATAAAAGCCCGAATGGAAAAATTGAATATCGGCAAAAACTAGCAGATTAAAAAAATAATCTCGAGATAGGCCCTATTTTACTTTAGGCTTGATTGTATATATTTTATTTGGTAATATTTCCAAAAAGTTAAGTGATAACAAGGGGGAGGCAAAGGCAGTTTTTTTTTAATAGAAAAAAAACGTGTTTGTATTTGGTTATTGTATATTTTAGTATTAATTAGGCGAAAGAGACTTTATTGCTAAATTTTAAGCCAAATTAAATTATAATTATGTGACATCGTTTTATCGTCCAAGTATAACTTTTCTACGTTAGCAGCAAGAGCGATTCAAAGGGTTCTTGTAAAGAAAACATTATAATGCCACTTCAACAACGTGATTATAGAGTCTACCCAGTTTTTACGGCAGTACAAACCAATTCCTCTCGACTAACACACCATCGTAATATTGACGTTTTTTTATTGAAAAGAACAGGCCCGCTACAGGACGCCTTCAAAAAGATAAGGACGATCTATGGACAACAAGCCCAGTACAAACTCGCATGAACTAATGCAGCTTTCCTCAAGCTGTGGTGGGAAGGGGGCCGACGTTCTCTCACGAGGACGCGAGACCCTGACCAATGGGGAGAGGGTGAAGCAATTCAAATGATTTAACACGGTATAATTAAAAAGCTCATTGTAGTTATCAATCAAATTTTGAATATTAAACCCAGTGAAATGTCATTATCAATGTTTAAAAAGTTAAAATAGTGTAAGATAAAGACTTCGTATGATCTACTAATAAGGATCTTTTAAAATGTTTACCTTTTTGAGTGTTAGGCGTCTGCAAAAAATATTGATTAAAAACTTTTTAAAGAAGACATTTTAAAACTTCTCTACTGACGTGATTCTTTTTGAATAGTCATAATTATCTAATTTTTTTCAAGTGTTTAAATAACTTTTTATGACAAAAACTAAAAAATTGGCCGCAAGGCTTAAAATTCTTACTGAACACGAAGATGAACTTAAGACATACTTGGCCATATGTACATTGAACATCTCTCGTATAATAGTATTGGCCAATGCTGCCTACTTCTTTAATAGACTTAATTTTAGCAACTTTTTTTTAACTAGTATAAATAGTGTGCTCAGATTCCAAGTAAATATTTCGTTATCGGAACATCCCACTCCGTTATAATTTAACACTGACATGGGCTCTTCTTACTGTGAGAAGAAAAATGCGTTGAAGACTACACAAGCTGAGAGCGAAGGAATACGCTTGGAGGAGCTAACAGCGTATCAACAAACCATCTTGCTGGATGGATCTCCTAAAAGAACGTTTTCAGTTATACAAAAAAGTATAAAATTATGTGCATATAACACTATTTCTGAAAAAAAAGTTTAGCCGGCGCGGGCGCCAAAGTTAAAAGTTAGAGAAACCTTAAATGTCTCTCACACTTCAGATACGGCCCGTTCACCTCTCCTTAATTGAATTTTATTTGATCTGCAAACTTCTTTCTAGTATAAATTGTACTTGATAGACTTAAGGAAAATGAGTTTCTGAAGCTCAGAAATGCTGAAAAAATACTTGGTGACCGGGGCTTCGCCCGGACCTCGATAGGTGACCTTAAAGCGTTCCCCGAGACCAATAGATGACTAAAGTAGCTGCAAACTTAAATTTTCCCCTAAAGATGGTAGTAAAAGTTTAAATAACACAGGAAAATGTTATAACGTTTCCGTCTAAAAGTTGAATAAAGGAAACATGTTTTGATGATTTTAATAAATATGCATTGTAAAGTTTGCAAAAGTAATGAAAAATTATAAACAATGGGATTTTCAAATAAAATTGACTAATCTTACTTTTGTGCAAAAATCGATGAAAATAGATAATCAGCTTACTGTATTGGTTCAAGAAAATTAATTTCCATTGGGAAAAGTGGATTGGGGGGTGGGGGGACACCCTGAGCTAACCGCAGTGGGTGACACCGACCCTGTTTGGTGAAGCCACTGGTTCAGTGTTTATGTATAATTTCTTCTTAACTTTTTGAGTCTTCTCTCCTAAAGGCTTTCTAAATTTAGTGATTTTACTAAGGCCACTAAGGGTGTTACTCTAGCCCAGGGGTTCTTAGCCTGTGGGTCGCGACCCCCTTAGGGGTCGATTGACCATTTGCCAGAACTCGCCAAAGACAATCGAAAATATGGATTATTATTGTCTACTCTTCTATTGCCGTATTTGTGTGTGTGGGGATGGGTCGCGGCAGAGTGGGGGATTGTAAAAAGGGGTCACGAGCTTAAATTGCATTACTTCAGGAACAAAAGTTAGATTATTTGCAGATGATTGCATAATATATAGAATAATAAAAACAACACAAGACACAGATATTTTACAAAGAGAATTAGATGAATTACAGAAATGGGAATCAAATTGGAGCATGTCTTTCCACCCAGAAAAATGACAGTTGTTAAGAGTAACAAAAAACTAAAACAAATTAATTCCACTTATCTTATTCATGGCAAACCAGTAACGCAGACTAAAAACGCAAAATACCTAGGTGTTATAATAAATGAAAAACTGTCATGGAATCCACATATTGTTGAAACTATCAAAAAATCAAACAAAGCATTAGGATTTATTAAAATAAATTTCTAGAAATCAAATAAGAACATAAAACTAAAATGTTATTTAACCTTGGTTAGGCCAATAATAGAATATGCATCCTCCGTTTGGGACCCCTCAACTCAAGAAAACATTGAGAAACTGGAACAGACACAAAATAGAGCAGTGAGATTCATAACAAACGAATATTCACATTTGACTAGAGTAACACCTTTAGTAAAATCACTAAATTTAGAAAGCCTTCAGGACAGAAGACTCAAAAGTAAAGTAGCAATTATACATAAAACACTGAACCATAATCTTCAAATACAAAAACAAAATTTAATAAAATACTCTGAAAAACACAAAGATAAAGGCACATTCCTCGTCCCATATGCTAGGACAAATTTGTAAGGTAAGGTAACCGCTGCTCTAGTCAAATGTTTTACGATTAGCAGTTTCCCTTTTAAGTCGTTTAGGTAGGTTTAGACATAGACTAGATTTTTTATTTAAATTTTACAGGCTAAGCTACTGAAATCTATTAAATCTAGATCTAAGACAAAACTGGTCTTGGCTGCACTGGCCTTTATGATTATAGCTATAAAAAAAAAACGGAAGTAGCCAAAAAAGAAAAAGTAAACAATAGTTCCTATAGAGTCTATGGATCTAGATATCTAGAATCTTTATCTAGACATCTACTACATCTAGTTTAGAGAATATTTTCTTACACTGGTATCGTATTTATATATAGATCTATAACCAGACTAGTAATCTAGATTCTCTATGGATTCATCTGGTTCTGGAGCTTCTAGAAGTCGTTTTAAGAAAAGTCATAATGATAATCCTAGTAAGGCTAGTATTATAATAAATGATCATGATGATGGTAATCGTGGACGTGAAGATAGAAATACTTCATCTTCAAATAGTGAGTGAAAGTCATATAGATCTAAATATAATAAAATTATTAAATTTATTATAATAGTAATCCTTAGTTAGATAGTAAGTATAAACAGTACAACCAAGCCGCGCTACAAAAAAAAAGAGTTCGTCATTCAGAAATACCAAAATTTATGTAATTTACATATATATATATTATATATAATAGTGTTTATTTAATTTATAACTTCAGACTTCATACAATTTAAAATGTATTACTATAGATGCAATTACAAAAAAACAAAAAAACATCAACAAATACTTAAAAAGAAAAACAAAGCTTATACAAAGAGTTATTGATAATTGTGTCAATTTGTTTGGATCAGTCATGTAATTTTAAAAAAAATTGATTTTGGTGTTGTCAGGTAAAAGAAATAATTGTGCAAAATTTCAGCTTGATCTGGCATTGGGTGTCAGAGAAATAAACTTTTTATCAGACAGACAGAGTGAGTTGGTATAAATAAGCTTTTTTTAAAAAAAAAGAAATCTACAAAATTTGTATCCAATCCAATTGTAATTAATCAATAAAGATTATTGAAATTATATCTTCCTATCCCCTGCCTGTCCAGCGTGTCTAAAAAAATGGTTAAAATACTTAAAATGTACTTGCTTTTGTTGTTTAAAAAAAGGACAGTGTCAGTCCTTTCATACCATAGCTTTCCTGCTTTAGATTTTAAGAAAAATAAAAAAAATATTTTTTAATTACATTTCAAAGTTAATTTATTGTAAACATTACTTTGTTCCTCCCCCCAAAAAATATTCAGGAAAGCGTCTCAAGGTGAATGACTCATCTTTAAGTAAAGATTCTCCCATATTTAAAGCCTTCAACATTTTTCGAGAGGAGCTTGACAACAGAAATAATCGTTATGAAAGAATTGTCAAAATTAGTAGGGACATTACAATTGAAAGTAAAAGAATTATATTTCTGTTGCAACGAGTTACAGGGTAAGGCTAGATCTTCTTTAACTTTTTGTTTTTGAACATTTTAATAATGAAATAGTTGTGTTTTTCCTATTTATAGGCCTTTTTTTTTTTTTTTTTCTAAATACTAAGATCGGAAGAGTCAGAGAAAGTGTTTGCAGAGGCCAAAGACAAAATACTTGATTTGAACAGGACAAAGTTTTTAGAATTAGCCCATGAGCTGCATGGGCAGGATCCCTACCAATTTGTTAGAGCTTACTCTCCTGGTATGTTGGTTGTCATTTGTTACAAACGTTACTGTAAAATGTGATAAGTCTTGTCACAGTAGAGCCTATTTCTAGTTTAAAAATGCTACCCCAAAAGCTTAACCAATAAGAAGTCAATTCTAAAAAAAGCCTGGAAAAAAGAATTTATTATAAATGCAAAAAAAAAATAATTTAATAAATAAATGAAGTGGCTAAATAAGTTATACTATATTAATGAAATTAACACTTTAAGTAAACATAGCAGTTGTTTATTAATCCAATTTGACTTGAATGTTCCCCATATGTAAAGGCATAAGATAACATACATCAAAAAGGGCAATAACAGATAATAAGATTGAATGAAGGGACATGATTCAATCAACACACAACTTTTAAAAAAGTAGAAAAATATGTCTAGTTACTTTTAGAATAAAACAAGCTTAAAGGTAGGCTTTATACACTGCAGTATCGGTATTTAAGTTTACTAAATTATCAGGAAAAAAAATAGCTATACACATCCATGCTTGTGTGACAGGATGAGCTTTTCTTATATGAAAGTTTAATAACTGCTGCTAACTTCCTATAGCATCCTACCGCATTTAACTTATAGCATAAACAATGCATCCTACCAATAAGTCATGATGACCTTTTCTAGAATTCTTAATGATTTTCTTCTCAAAACTTGGTAACCAATGTGTTTTTTTTAATTTCTCCCCATTTCAAGGTTTACAAGAATATATTGAAGCTGTAACTTTTTATCATTATTTACATTCCGAAGAGCTTATAGGATTAGAGCGAATTCAAGCAGATCTCATATATTTGGTAAAAGCACAAGATGCCCCAGGTCTAAGCTCTGACCTGGAACTAACACTAGGGACCAACAGTTCTGAATGTTTATCTGTAAAAACTTTAGCTATTGAATCTAATACTAGTGCAGAGTCAGGCGAGAAAGATACAACCGATCAGAATGATGCTAGTGCAACAAATGAGAATGCAGTAAGTGAAACCATTACTGTCTTAGTTCCTGTGCCACCATCAGAATATTTGCTAGGAATAGGGGATTTCACTGGGGAACTGATGAGAATGGCCATCAATAGTGTTGGTGCCGGAGACTTAAAGAAACCATCAGTGGTAAGCTTTAATAATTTTACATTTATTTTAGAAGACAACTGCCACCCACTCCATCATAACTTTGGTATGTCAAGTTATGACATTGTGGGCGACTTCTGTCTAATATGGCAATAACTGAACGGTACAAAAACTTGATTATTCCGTACTCTTTGAGACTGTATCAGCTCTACTTGTTGACAAGGGAACATGAAAAAGAGACAAGACATATGTGTTAGTCATTCAATGAACATATCTGTGTGTTGTGTCTGTCCTTTTTGTTGTTTTTAATTTTTAAAAAAGAGTCCTTGAAATAACAACACATTATCAATAAGTATCACCAACCTAAGTCTTAAAAGTGTCTGCAGTGTTTGTTTTTGTGTAAAAGTAACATTGATACCAATGCATCACTGTGCTAAATGTATGTGATCATAAGAAATTTTAAATTGCCAAGTTATCCAGTGTATGGACCAAAGGTTTGCTCCCCATTGATCTCAAAGAACATGCTTCACTACATTTAAAAAGAACATTAAGACTTATCTGTTCAAAACTTTTTTAGATTAGTCATTTTAACTCTTGTTTATGTCTGTTATGTTATTACAGTGCCTTGAGCTTACATTATGTTTGTTAACAACACTTTTTAAATTAATTATTATTATAATCGTTAAAGTAATTATTAAATTTGTTCCCCAGTGCACACATGTTTAGATATACATCTTTAAGTATTTTTGATTTGGTTGATGGCACATAGTTAATTAGGTATTATATAAAACACACAAGAAATACCAAGAGATTGATAGTATGACACACAAGGGGTTGATGGCACATAGTTAATTAGGTATTATATAAAACACACAAGAAATACCAAGAGATTGATAGTATGACACACAAGGGGTTGATGGCACATAGTTAATTAGGTATTATATAAACACACAAGAAATACCAAGAGATTGATAGTATGACACACAAGGGGTTGATGGCACATAGTTAATTAGGTATTATATAAAACACACAAGAAATACCAAGAGATTGATAGTATGACACACAAGGGGTTGATGGCACATAGTTAATTAGGTATTATATAAAACACACAAGAAATACCAAGAGATTGATAGTATGACACACAAGGGGTTGATGGCACATAGTTAATTAGGTATTATATAAAACACACAAGAAATACCAAGAGATTGATAGTATGACACACAAGGGGTTGATGGCACATAGTTAATTAGGTATTATATAAAACACACAAGAAATACCAAGAGATTGATAGTATGACACACAATGCTCTAGAAATCTTTGAACTATTGCCAAGTTAATTACTTGGGCATGAAAAAAATAATTGAGGATATCAAGAAAACATATTTTAATTTTAGTAAATTTTAGTCATTGGCCAACCAATACAGACTTTGAAAAAAAAAACAAAGTGTTGTATATAAAATAGGCCAATATATAGAGACCACATAATCTGAATAGTTCTGATTTGCCAAAAATCAAATTTCCTTTTTTTTTTTTGAATCATATTTCGTAATATACTTTGTTTTTTTTATTTCTTAAAGAATACTTCATCCAACAATTTGTTTATTCATTGTGTCTGTATAAAGGTTTCCAATATGATGCGCCTCATTCATGATGCCTTCACCACATTTGCTCATCCTCCCAGAGAGCTGTATCAAAAGATCAGAGTACTGAGACAGAGTCTGCAGAAGGTTGAGACAGCTTGTTACACTCTCAAAGTTCGGGGCTCAGAGATACCTAAACATATGCTGGCAGACGTCTTCTCAATATCAGCTCCATGTGCAGCTGATTCCTACAATGAAGAAATATCTGATGTTTACGATTAATTAAATTCACATTTTTATGTAATCCTTCTATTTCTTCAATTTGTTTTGTTGTAAGTTAGATAAGTGAGTGTTTTTTCATGTAAAAACATTAGCTATATTACCTTTAAAACCATTTCTAATTCTTTGAAGTGTGTCAATACTGTCAAAATCAGTAAGGAAAAAGAATGTCAGAATGTTGTTAAATTTGTTGTTTTACATCTGAAGAACAACAGGCTGAAGAAGATGAGGTGATTGTCTACTTAAAATAGTATACAGATACTAAATGTAAATATTACAAGATTACAAAGACAGTTTGTGTGGAAACACAAACTCAAAATCGGCCCCCGAAGTAATCCACCTAGGCAGGCTTCAATATTTTCAGAAAGAACATCCAAATGAAACTATATCAAAGACAAATGAGAGATAAGAATGGAGAAAGAAGGTTGACAGATCTTGTGTAGTGCCCCAACGGTACAGCAGATCAAAGGATAAGTGCAAGTGAATGCAAAGTTAGATGTGAACCTGGCCTAACTAGTTCCCCTTTCAGACCTTGTGGTTTATAGGGCAGATGATGTAGAGTTCATTTGTTTTTGTGGCCTACGGTTAATGAGGGTGTCATGTAGCCAGCACAACGACCAACCGCCTTTACTTTTCCCCAACTAATATTTGGTACCCATTGGAGCTGGGTGGACTCAGAGAAGCCTAAGGATTCCGAAGTTGAAAATCCCAGTCTTCAACAGGATTCGAACCCGGGTTCGGAAGTCAAGCGCTTTACCGCTCAGCTACCGCACCTCTCCTGGCCTAACTGAAGTCTTGTAATAGATGTAATTGTTTTGAAAAGGATCAAATGTCTTGTTTGAAGGCTTAAAAAAAAATTAAAAAATTCTGCAATAAAAAAATTGTTCACGAAAATGATGTTTACAAGATTACTATTCGTTTTAATTTAGGTCTAACTTATAATGCATACTAATTAGCTTTTTCTCTTTAAAAAATGGCTTGCATAACTGATTTTAAAAATTAGATTTTTTCGCTTTCAGAAAAAAAAAAGTAGCCGTTGCATCAGAACTTTGAATGGTCTAAAATATTGTGATGTCGGATTTTTTATATCTTTTCTAGTTTACAAGATCTAAACGGGACGGACGGACAGTCATTTCGCACAAAACTAATAGCGTCTTTTCCCCTTTCGGGGGCCGCTAAAAATAAATACTGCGACTCTGCTACACAGTTTTCACTTTATCCCAGGTGGTCCTGGAATGTAACATAGGTGACAGATCACTTTATCCCAGATGGTCCTGGAATGTAACGTAGGTGAGGGATCACTTTATCCCAGGTGGTCCTGGAATTTTACATAGGTGAGGGATCACTTTATCCCAGGTGGTCCTGGAATGTAACATAGGTGAGGGATCACTTTATCCCAGGTGGTCCTGGAATGTAACATGGGTGAGGGATCACTTTATCCCAGGTGGTCCTGGAATGTAACATAGGTGAGGGATCACTTTATCCCAGGTGGTCCTGGAATGTAAAATAGGTGAGGGATCACTTTATCCCAGGTGGTCCTGGAATGTAACATAGGTGAGAGATCACTTTATCCCAGGTGGTCCTGGAATGTAACATAGGTGAGAGATCACTTTATCCCAGGTGGTCCTGGAACGTAACATAGGTGAGAGATCACTTTATCCCAGGTGGTCCTGGAACGTAACATAGGTAAGGGATCACTTTATTTTTTGTTCTTTCTTTAAGGATTTTTTTATACTGGTACCGGTATTATTTTCAGCAATAAACAAACTAGTGCCCAGATAAATGAGTCTATCCTATTAAAATATGGTAAATGATGTTAGAGCTCTTCTTTTGTTCAAGAAATAACAAGAGCCTAATAAGCTGTTATTAAGCAAAATATCTGCTGCGGGACACACATTCCAAAGAAAAAGCCTTGTTGAAGGCAGATGCAGAAGATAAAAAGAAAACTTAAATAGACCCCTAGCGGACAATGGCTTTGTCTGCATCTAATGTGGAAAAATATGCAAGTTCCATCTTGGTTTGCATAGTCATATGAAATACTGCACTCATCCTTAATCTTCGTAATAAAGGCATTGCCATTAAATAATCCAAATGAATGGAAACATGAAGTGACTTGTAGCTCACTAGATAAATGTAAAAGCAAAACCTTTCTCTGTCACCCTACCACCTCAAAATAAAGCTTTTTTCTATTTTATGTAAAGCCTTCTTCCTCTCAACTGTCGTGACATATATTTGAACCTCAGGGTATGAAAAAATGAATAACCAGGCTTTTAAAATTGATGTTAAGAGTGCTACCTATACTTTTAGCATGGAGCTGTTAGTAAATAAAAGACAAACAAGGGAAAAAAAGCTGAATCAGGATTATACTAATCAAACTCTTAGCAAGCATGTAATGGAATGTTCAAGCTTGCCTGTACATGCCCTCTAAAAACTTTAAAAAGTCATGGGGCTTCAATTACATTGTGTTGGGATATCTTACAATTACGTATTTACCCTGCCACCAACATAGTCATCTTCCCATATATAGACACAGAAATCCGCCTCAACTACAGCTTTTCATAAACAGCTTTTTTTCTGGGAAGGATTTTTTTTTTAAAATATGTATCTTCTGAAAAAACATCCCTTTACTTCACAAGAACACTGCTTCAATATATTTTTTTTTCTAATTTATTCAGCCTTTTCTACATATACATAATTCTCAACATCACCCAACCATGCGGGACACCACGCACATTCTCTAACCCATTATGAAAAAGTAATGGAAAGATAACTCTTTTATATCTGCAAGTTGGACTAGAGTTACCCCACGTAACTTGCACAGCGCAGAAAAAAAAAGGGGGGGGGGGAAAAAGTAATCTCACTAAATAGCGGCTATGCTACGCTGTGTGTCAGCTCGTAAACATTATTTCTATTGGAGTGCAAAACGGAGCCATACCAATATTTAAAATGTTAAATACAAAACATAACTGTAAGTAGTGGTATATTTAAATTGTATTTATTTATAAATGGCATTAATAAAGTTTCATATATCAACTTCATATGTAGACAACTCTAGATTAAATAACTTGTCATCAAAAGCATCACAATGCATCCTTTTCTTACAATGGCTTGTATGTTTAACAGAATGAGTACATGTAGAACAACTGTCAATATAATGATTGTTTATAGCTAATGAGATTCTAATACAAAACTTTAAATACTTTGTAATACAAGTAATCAAATATTTTTCAAGCCTACTGGTCAGACAATATAATGTTCTGAAGATACTGAAAGTTTAATGTAAACCTACTAGATAATTTAAAAAAATACAAAGTTTGTTTTAAAAATAATGTTATACTCAAAAGAAAAGTAAAACAAAAATAACTCCAAAGATTAGTTGATCTATTTCTCTTGCACTTTGTTTTTTGTCATGAGTAAAATGTGAAAAAAAATATTTAAAGATAACATGCTAGATGATGTAAATATAAAAAACCAATGGTTACTGAGAGTGTCATGCAGACAGCACAATGGCTAACTTCCCTTACAGATGAACTTTACATAATCTGCTGCATGGAAGTCTGAAAGGGGTAATTTGAAATTCAACACAATTTTTCTTGAAAATGTATCTTTTTAAGCAGAGAACACCCAGATGATATCTAACATTTTTTCCATGAAATGAATATAACATTCAGTTCAATAATTATGGTGAAGCTATGCTTGAAAATAGAATTAATGTCTTTTATGGAAAACCAATGGAACGAATCAGATAATGTAATATTAATAATTTACAAAATTACAGGGATGGCTTGAATGAAGCATTATCCTTATTTCCTAGACAATACAAATAATAAAAAAATAAACTAAGCGCTAGGATGGCCACAAGAAAAACAGACATTTATAACATTACAAATACAACATGAAAACTGAACTATTTCAACTATGTTACAAGATAGGTCTTCATGCTCTGCATAAAATTATTATCACATTTTTTTTAAAGGAGAATGATGATAGGACTTTTTGCTTTAGTTTTTTGCTATTTAATGATTGGTGAGACTTCTATATTACTGAAATTTTGATATGAGCTAAAACAAAACTTCTGGTTAAGTGTTTCATTATAAAAAAAAAAGACTACACCATAAAAAATTACTGTTCAAATGTGCAGTCTCAGTAATGCATTGACAACTTATTGGCTTTAAAAATAGACAAGGCTGTCCCTTTCACTCCAACTGTTAAACCTAGCAATGTTTATATCATTTTGTCCACACCGAAACATTTGAAGAATAAGAACTCTCTTGTGATAAATGCAATTAGTAATACTAACAAGGTCTCCTCAAGTTCTTTGTTTTCTGTTGACTTTAATGACTTGCTGTGAGGCATGTTTTCTTGACGGCCTAATCTTACAACTAAGAACAGGACACACCTTAACAGAAAAATCCTACACACCCACCCACACCTAACAAAACCAACACTCTGTATGGCAGTGCTAAAAAAAAACACAAAAAAACAACAGCATGCTATTTTCCTCTGAACAAACTGCAAAAAGAGCCTAAAGTAGACAGCTCACCAGCAAAATATAGGCTAGAAGAAAAAATGATGATGTGAGCTTTAAAGATGTCACCAACTGTCTTGGATTGATACTGACCATAACAATAACATTTTTAAAGTTTGCAATAAAAGAAAAATCAAACCAGAACAATATTTTCACAGATCTGAACTTCAATTACATTGTTTTGGGATATCTTACACAATTACTTATTTACCCCGACACAAAATGAAAAATTATATTTTCCAACGACAATTCCCAGACATTGTGATTGGATAATCGCCAAATTTAACCTCAAAAGAATAAAGCAATTAAACATGTCGATCATTGAAACCAAAGGTAAAATTTTATATAAGCTGCAATTACATATTCAAAATTTCAAATTAATTATTAACCATAGTCATGTTAGAGATTAAAACTTTAATTGCGCTCACATTAGTTATGTTGTATATATATACTTAAAATAGAAATGATAAAAACTTAACAATTTGTATGTCTAAGTACGGTCATCATTGTTAGGTATTGCTACTGATCTGTGAAGGGACATGGGTTCTGTAAATAAAAAGAATAATGAAACAAAATTTTGTTATGCACTAATCTTTCAGAAGGGCTTGATTTCATATAATGAACGCAAATTAGTTTCACCTATCAAATTGTTTCTTTTTTTGGTTAAATTCTTCACAAGAAAGAGGAAATTAGCAGACACATAGGTAACTATGAGATAGGCTTTTTGCTTTTTAAAGCTCCTTTTTTGTTTAAACTCCAAATCATACCAATATAATTATAGACATTTGTTCCTCTTTCAAATTATTCCATGACCTCTCAGAATAAAAAAAAAACGTACATAAGCTATGGATAAGTCAAAGTTGAAAAAAATTCAAGTATTTACAGAATTACAACAGGATCTAGTTTTCTTGACTTCCCTTTTGTGTGTGATGAATATGACTAGACATTATTTCTGAACCCAATACATCAGTCAATCAAGCTATTCTCATCCATTTTAAAAGCAATCAAATGCAGTTGTGAAGGTAGTTTGTTTTATGATGAAATAAAGAAACATTGAGTGGAAACGGATGAAATACATACTTTTTTATATTCTATATAGAAACATAAAACGACATTAGACATAGAATGTTATAATGATATTGATACTGTTTAAATACTTTTACTAGTTTGAATTTATTTTTCATCTGATTAAAGATCAAAGTAATAGGCCGTGTTCATCGTCTTACTATAAAATGTGCATAAAAGATGTCACCAGAATGTTCTCTATATCAATGTGGTCTACACTAAAAAAACAACAACTCTTAAGTCCAATCACTGAAACATAAAAAAACTTCCACTGCATGGTAAAGTTCAAAATAGATTTAAGTAAAAGTATTATTACAATGTAATAATAGTACCGGTATATAAGTCTAAAGAAGTATGTTACACACTTTCAATAACAAAAAAATTTGAAGTCAAATAGTAACAACAATTACAATGTAAGAAAAAAAAGAGAAATGAGAAGAAAAAACTATCAAAATTAATAAATATACAATTATATATATATACACATATATATCTTGAATTCAACATTGTTAAATGCCAAATTGGTCAGTGATAAAATGTAATTGAAATATAAACAAAGATTACCATTCTCATAGCTACACTTGCTGGACTTGTAACTTATGATGTGGTGGTGTGGTAGCCTGATATACATCATCATATTTGTTTGACTAGAAACACACAGAATGATGCTTTATGTCCAATTTACTTATGATTATTTAAATATTATATAATAGTTACAAACATGTACATAAATCTGTGAAATATATCTATATTTCTTCTTGGTTGAAAAAAAAACCCACTTCACAACACTTTTAAAGCTAAGGTTCCATTAGGACTGTTTCTCTGCGGCCCATCAAACACTCTAACTCGAACTTTCTGCTTGTAATGATAGACCTGTAAGAATTGCTTCAAGCTGTTAGGTAGTGGTAAGACTCTGATGTTGTCATAAACTACCCGGTCACATATAGCAGCACGGCAAATATGTTGCAGCGAAAATGGAAAGTTTCTAGGAAGAGGACGGGTCAGCATGGGTTCAAAGAACATGCAACAACATGGGTCTTTGTAGTGCTCCATTAGCTCACATACAGAAGGTGCAGAAAAAACAGCCGGGTCATGAGCATCAAAACTGAACCGATGGTTCCACTGTTCGACCCTGGCATGCAGTGATCGGTGATAGCGTCGGAAGCTGACGGAAAATAGAAAGTCTTCTTGCGCACTATCTCTCAAGAGAAAAGTGCCCTCGGGTTTGTTGTCTAATAGTCTTTCTGCCTCATAACGATCCATCACGCCCCAGTAAAAGGGACATGCTAAGATGTTGACTAGCTTTGGGACTAAGCAGTGTATGAAATCCACTTGTGTATGGACACGTGGTACATCACTCTGGCCTTGCAACTGCCACATGACATTGGTCATCAATAAAGAATAATCTTCAATAGGCGATCCAGGAGATGGTAAAGTTAAATCTGAACCGCCTGATCCTAGGCGACTGCGACGACGAAGTAAATTTAAAACTGGTTGAGGTAATTCTAAATTTGGCCGCACATCTTGAGAGATTGCATTTGCATCTACTTCAACACCGGACTCCATTTCCTTAGCTCGCTCTCTTTTTCGTATGGTATCAATGTCCTCTGTAGGGTAAAGCTTGTCAAAGTCTTGTACAAAAGATAAATCTATAAGTTGGCTAGCCACTGAGATAGGTCTAGCACGAGGAGATTTTCTTCCTGAACCAGGAGACCCTGCCAATTGATAGCCTCCATGATGCGAGAGGTCACACCTATACGCTGATGCACGCTGTGGTTGTGTGACTCTCCAGCGAGGATTCCACCTGCCCTGAAGGCGCAAATTCCAAAACTTCTTTTTCAAATTGTGTTTATCTTTCTTCTTTCTCCTAACCACTGGATGATGACTCTCAACTGGAAGCACCGAGTTAAGTCCTGCCTTTATATTTTCTGGACTGCTTGTAGAACTGCTACTTAAAGAGGAGTCCTCCTCATCTGATGAGGAATTACATTCAATGCTAGTCAATTTTTTGTCTTTAGATGATGAATCTGTCAGCTCTAGTCCATCTACAAGACTGACAAGAGAAAGCTCACTACCACAGCAGAAAAAAGGTCTCACAAGCGACCGTTGTCCCCTTGAATTCTGTTGCTGCAGATCGAGATTTAATTTTCCAGTTTGTTTCTTTAGGCTTTTGGACACACCATTCTGAGAGATTTGAAATGTGTTTCCTAATGAGGAGTCAGACAGTAATGGAGGCTGACATGTAGAAAGCTTAGTTGTTGGTAACAAAGGAGTATAGATGTTAGGGATGCTTCTCTGAGAAGTTGATTTAGATTGAACAGTGTTGGTAATTAAGGATAGTGGTAACGATGGCGCATCTCTTAAATCCACAGGTTCTTCTGTAAAATATATTTTTTGAACAAATTATTATTTTGGTAAGCAAATTACATAGACTTTCAAATACAGGATAAAATATTTCAATATTTACTGGTTCATGTTTTTTTTTTAAAATAATAATCAAATTCCTTAAATAAAATTTAAGTAAGCTGGATGAGCCCCCTCCCCCAATCTGTATTAGTTATGATAGTTTAAGTTAGGATCAAATAAATACAAAAAAAGGCGATAAGGAAGTGACTTTGATGACTTGTTTATAATGATAACAAAATCAACACCTGTTGGTACATTTTTTTGTAATTTTAATTTTTTTTTTTTTTAAATTCCAGAATTGCTCCCAAAACATGTCCAAAGTTACCCATTTTAAAGCAAAAAATTTGATATAAATGATTTTTCTTTTTCGAAATCATCACAAAACTTTAATTGCATTCTAAAGCACAAAACTTAAGTTGTATTAGCACAAAAACTTAAATGGTATTTGAAAACATAGAAAAGTGACTTGTGTCCCATGTTGTCTTATCTCCCATTAAATAATTTACCTGCTGAAGATGCCATGATCAATCAATGGCTTCTTATCTGAGCAAAATGATATTAAAAACAGGGCCTATAAAAGATAAAAATGATTTTATTAATATTTTACACACAAATTTACCATTCAAATTGCACATTATGTATATTATATATTCTCCTTAATTATCTTTATTAGTTTATATTTTATATATCTAGTCTAGATTTAGTAACTTACATTCTACACTTTAGAGATTAAAGAGTGTAGTGTTGAAGTTGAGTGTAAGCTAATCATCTACAAATACTACTAATTATAAACTAATAGTAATACTCTATATAGTTAGTTAAACACATAAATATATTGATATACAATTAGATCTAGATCTAGAATTAGATCTGGATCTAGTCTAGGTCTATATTTTGAATAAACCATTTGATTGTCATTGTAAATTAGCTATCACTTTAGACTTAGCTTAGGCCATCTTAGGCATTTTTAACCTTAAACTAGATTTAGACTAGACCTTTTAAAACTAAAATCAACAACAGTCATCATGAAATTGCTCAGGTTATTTATCCTAATAATTACTAAATACACACTAGCTGAACACAGAACTAGATCTACCTCAGTTAACACTAAACTTAAAAAGGAAACAACAGTCATAGTCAATCATCACACTTTAGAACAATGCAACTTCAAAAATAACCTAACATACACATCCATAACATTAAAGAAGATTACCCATCACAAATGGAAGTTCTCAATCAGACACAGTAGAAATAAATACCTTTCACTGTTAATATTAATAGCAGGAGATGTAGAGTCAAATCCAGGGCCTAGATCTAAAGATAGATGCAACATCTGCAAAAAAGTATGCACCATGAAACAGAAAGCCATTCAATGTGACACCTGCGATGAATGGTACCATGCATCATGTCTCCATATGAATACACCTGTGTATTATGCCTTAGGCAACAAAGATGCATCATGGCACTGTGTACCGTGTGAGTTACCTCAGTTTACATCAGGACTGTTTGATTACTTTGATGCGGACACTTCTAACCCATACAACATCCTAAACACCATCCCAAAACCAACTCACCAACCACTAGCCAGATCCACTCCTGTTAAACCTAAATCTACTAAAATTAATACAACAGCCTCACTAAACAAACCTACTAAAGAAGTAATACCAAAATACCTTAAAACCTTAGTAATAAATTTTCAAAGCATTAGGAACAAAACAGCAGACTTAGAAATTTTATTAGAATGCGAGAAACCAGACATAATTGCAGGAACAGAAACTTGGCTACATCCTGAAATTTATAATGCAGAAATTTTCAATAGTAATTATGAAATTTTTAGAAAAGATAGGGCTGATAATCATGGAGGAGTTCTTTTAGCAATAAAAAACACTCTTATAGCAGAAGAAATTACCTTACCTAACTCAAAAAACATAGAATCTACATTTTGTAAAATTAATACCACCTCAACATCCCTTATAATAGGCAGCATTTACAGACCACCAAATTCTAGTTTAGAATACATGCAGGAACTATGTAATCAGATTACTACACTTAAAGAGACAAATAAAAATGCAGTTTTTTGGATTATGGGTGACTTCAACCTACCTGATATAAATTGGAAAACACTAACCATAGATAAACACCAAAACCATAAGGACATAAATGAGCTTTTCATAGAAACTTTACACAACCTAAGTTTAGATCAAATCATTAAAAAGCCAACTAGATTAAACAACACATTAGATCTCTTCTTAACCAACAGACCTGGATTAGTAGTTGATTATGATATTATCCCTGGTCTATCAGACCATGAGATCATAAAAATACACAGTCAGATAAAAGCAGTAGCCAATACAAAAACCAAAAGAAAAATCATACTCTGGAATAAATGTAACCTAACACAACTACACCAAGCTGCATTAAACTTTCAACAAACATTCTTATTAGAAAAAGTCATTAACCAACCAGTCGATGACCTCTGGAATTTCATTAAAAACCATCTTAAAAGCATTATAGAAAATCATATACCAACTAAAAACACATCAAACAAAATAAATAAATGCTGGTTTAATAATAGACTAAAGAAGCTTTGTAAACAGAAGGAAAACCTATATAGAAAATTTAAAGAAACCAAGGCAGAAAGAGTTTACAAAAAGTATATAAAAATTAAACACCTAAAACAAAAAGTAAGCAGACAGCTGCAGAGTGAATACATAAACAATGTAATATCTAAAGATAACAACAAAAACCTATGGTCATACATTAAGTCTAAGAAAATGGAAACAACAGGCATAGCGCCATTAAAAGATGAACATAACATAATACATAATGATAATGAAACTAAAGCAAACATCCTAAACAAATACTTTGCATCAGCATTCTCAGCCCCAGGAGACAAAGACATATTTCTTAATTTGAACCAAGTAGACAACATAGAAGATTTAGTAGTACAAGAAAATGGAATTAAAAAACTATTAGCCAACACCAAACCAAATAAAGCGTCTGGACCTGATGGTATTCCAGCTAGATTACTCAAAGAACTAAGCAATGAGCTAGCCCCAGTGTTCAAAATACTCTTTCAGGCATCGCTTAACCAGGGCAGAGTACCAAAGGACTGGAAAGAAGCTAATGTCACCCCCCTATTTAAAAAAGGAGAAAAATCTGATCCAGGAAACTACAGACCAGTATCACTTACCAGCATCACATGTAAAATACTAGAACACATAATATGTAGCAATATCATAAACCACTTAGACAAACATAATGTCCTCACCCCATACCAACATGGCTTTAGGAAATATAGATCATGTGAAACACAACTAATAGGACTAATTGATGATTTTTCAAAAGGTTTAGATAATAGTGAACAAATAGATGCTATCTTACTAGATTTTTCCAAGGCTTTTGACAAAGTTCAACACCATAGTTTGCTTAAAAAATTAAAATATTTCGGCATTAACGGTCCACTGCATCAGTGGATTAAAGATTTTCTGATAGGGAGAGAACAAACTGTAATAATAAATGGCTCTAAATCAACACCAATAACAGTAAACTCAGGTGTACCTCAAGAAACAGTCTTGGGTCCACTACTATTTTTAATTTACATAAATGATTTACCAAATTGCATTAGTTCAGGAACAAAAGTCAGATTATTTGCAGACGATTGCATAATATATAGAACAATAAAAACAAAACAAGACACAGATATTTTACAAAGAGAATTAGATGAATTACAGAAATGGGAATCAAATTGGAGCATGTCTTTCCACCCAGAAAAATGTCAGTTGTTAAGAGTAACAAAAAAAACTAAAACAAATTAATTCCACTTATCTTATTCATGGCAAACCAGTAACACAGACTAAAAACTCAAAATACCTAGGTGTTATAATAAATGAAAAACTGTCATGGAATCCACATATTGATGAAACTATAAAAAAATCCAACAAAGCATTAGGGTTTATTAAAAGAAATTTCTATAAATCAAATAAGAACATAAAACTAAAATGTTATTTAACCTTGGTTAGGCCAATAATAGAATATGCATCCACCGTGTGGGACCCCTCAACTCAAGAAAACATTAAGAAACTGGAACAAACACAAAATAGGGCAGTGAGATTCATAACAAACGAATATTCACATTTGACTAGGGTAACACCATTAGTAAAATCACTAAATTTAGAAAGCCTTCTGGACAGAAGACTCAAAAGTAAAGTAGCAATTATACATAAAACACTGAACCATAATCTTTAAATACAAAAACAAAATTTAATAAAATACTCTGAAAGACACAAAAATAAAGGCACATTCCTCGTCCCATATGCTAGGACAAATTTGTACAAATACTCCTTCTTCCCTAGTGCTATTTGAGCATGGAATGGGTTGCCTGAGCTAGCCAGAAAAACCAGTGACTTGGCAGAATTTAAGTCATTGGTTGATATGCATGACGCGTAGGGCGTGATCATCTTCTTTTTTGAAGTAACGTCTGTATTATATAAGATAAGAAGACTAGCTAGCTAGACCTCTGACTAATTACTACTATCTAAATTTAGTAATCTAGTCTATAGTCAGTATAATACTGAGTATAGTTATAGTATAATAGTCTATATACTCTATAGTATACAACTATGGTAGTAGTAGTCTATAACTATACTACTATAGTATAACTTTATAACTTATGTATATATTATATAGTATTATAATTATACTATAGTTCACTATAGTATAGTGATATAGTCTATAGTGATAGTTATTATTATATCTATATACTCAACATTAATAATATTATCAATATAGAATATTGTAAAATAGTATATTTATATTAGTATTAGATAATTAGGTCTATTATACACTACATATTATAGTATGTAGATCTAGATAAATAAATCTATGTATGTCTATAAGTCTATAGTTTACTATACTAATTTACTATCTAGATAATTAATAATTAAAATAAATTATAACTAGTTAAAACTAGGCTCTAGACCTAGAATCTAGTACTAGACTAGAGTCTAGTAGTATTTTTATTAATTATTTATCTATGAATATCAATATTTAATATGATATAATCATTTATTATTTTATAATGATAATGTATCTAGACCTAGAGTCTATTATTATTCTAGATCTAGATTATTTAGAAATTGGTAAGGATTAGATCTAGATTTTAATTTACTTCATACATATTCTAGATCTATAAAATGTCTATTGAGAGACTCAGGACTGGAGGCAGACAAGGGAAATATTTGACACTCCCTAGTCGCTCACCAATAATACGGAAGAAGCCAACAATGTACCGAAAGAAGACAAAAGTGCGTGGGTGTACTTGTCGATGACGTCATAATAATTTATTTCTAGTTCATTATAATGACACCTTTTATCTTTTAAAATAAAACTAGTATGAGAGATTTTACATAAAATTATCGCTTACAATGATAGAAGGCTAGATTTAGATCTAGATTTAAAACAATATTTTTTTAGCTATTTGTGTATATTTATTTTGCTCCACTTGTAAAAAACTAAGCTTTCTGCTGCAGTGCTACTAATAGCCTTTGACCTGTGAACCGGAAGTTTATCACCAAGTCGCGCCAAAGATAAGAATTTAATAGTAAATAGAGCCACTAATAAAATAAAGTAATTGTTAACTAATCTAGATCTAGACATTGGCAAACTATGAAATCTCTTAAATTAGCGCACAATGATGGTCACACAGATGTCTGCTATGACTCATCTGGCAGGTTTGTTATTCTAAAACGAAGATCTATATCTATATAAATCTATATAATTAATAGTACTCTCACTCTGTGCGTGTGGCATTTTATTTTACGTCTCGAGACTCTTAGTCTTAGAGACGATCTTTCCCTTGCAACTTCTTGTGTGACTAAACTAAAGAGGCCAATCCTTGATAGTGATACACAGCTGCGATCGCAGGTTGGGCATGTATAATCACCAGGCGCCGTTGCATTTTCACCTTCTTTCTGCTTCTGTTGTGTATGATATAGAATCTACAATCCGTGACCGTTCCTTTATGCTCTCTCTCCATATGGATCTGTCCAGTGCCACCTCTTCCCAGTTGCCAGTGTCGATTTTGAAGAGCTTCATGTGGCGTTTGCATGCATCCGTATAACTTAACGTATAACGTAAAAGTGGGCGACCAGCGGCTCTCCTGCCCTCTATTAGATCGCCATACAGGATGTCCTGTGGAAGTTGACTTACTGGCATTCTACGAATGTGGCCAAGCCAGCCAAGATGTCTGCTGATGATAACAGCAGATGTCCTGGCACCCTGCTCTTTGTAGCACTTCCTCATTGGTTATCTTATCTTGCGGAGGTGGAAGACATTCAGCTTTTTTTCCTGCCATGAGTAGGTTGACCATGTTTCACTTCTGTACAGCAAGGTGCTCAACAAATAGGTCCGGTAGACTAGGGCTTTAGTACTGCTAGTCAGCAGTATGTTGTCTCAGACTCTTTTCTGCAACCGTGACATGGTGGCCATTGCCTTGGCTATCCTGTTGTTTATATAAATGTCTTTATCCAGTAAAGTGTTGTTGGATATGATGGAGCCAAGGTAACAAAAGTGATCAACAATTTCAATTGTTGGCCATTAATGCTTACTTGAGGTGCAGTGTTTGTGTTTTGGACAAGTATCTTAGTCTTGCTTTGACTGATGTTTAAGCCGAACTTCTGGCAAGCAGCAGATAATTTGTCAACCAGGGACTGTAGCTGAATATCAGAATCAGCCACAATAGCTGCATCATCAGCATACAGGAGTTCCTTTATGAGTAGCTTCCTAACATTGGTTTTTGCCAGCAGCCTTGATACATTAAATAGTTTTCCAGAGGATCTTGTATGGAGAAACACACCTTCGTTTATGTCGCTGTACGCATAATGCAGTAGACAGGAGAAGAATATGCCAAACAGAGTAGGTTCGAGCACACATCCCTGCTTGACACCACTTCAAACCTCAAAAGGTGCTGATTGGGCTCCATTGAATTTGACAGTACATTTAGTTTCCTTGTGAAAGCACTCAACGAACTTCATTAGTTTGGGAGGGCAACCTATTTTCCTCAGGAGTTTGAAAAGGCCACTTCTGCTGACCATGTCAAAAGCTTTAGTCAGATCAACAAAAACGATGTAAAGGGGTCTGTCTCTCTCTCTGAATTTCTCCTGCAGTAGTCGTAGAGAAGATATCATGTCTATAGTGGATCTACCACTCCTGAATCCACACTGAGACTCTGGGTAGACTCTAGAAGCTATCACTTGCAGCCTGGATAGTGCCACTCTAGCAAAGATTTTGCCCACTATACTGAGGAGAGATATACCCCTGTAATTGTTGCAGTCACTCAGATTTCCTTTGTTCTTGTATATTGTGACTATAGTTGCGTCACGCATGTCCTGTGGGACATGACCAATTTCCTAACAACGGCAGAGGAGAATATAGAGTTCAGGGAGCAGGAGTGATTCGTTGACTTAAACTACTTCCACTGGGATACCATCACTCCCTGAAGATTTTCTATTTTTTATGCAGTTAATTGCTTTTTTGAGGTCACTAAGGCTCGGAAGCTTATCTAGGCATTCCAGTACTGGAAAATCTGGTAGAGAAGCCAGGGCAACATCGTCTACTGTATTCTGTGTGGCATAGACTTTGAGGTAGTGTTCTGTCCATCGTTCTAGCTGCTTGGTTTGATCTAATTTTTTTTTCTCCTGATTTGGATAGAAGGGGGGCAGGCTTAGACACTGTCGGACCCAGGGCCGATTTAATACCATCAAACAGAGCTTTGCTATTTCCTGAGTAGAGACTGTCTTGGATTCTGTTGCAGGTATCCCTCCAAAAGTTGTGAGCACATTGTCTAGCCATTTGTTTCGCCTCTTTATTAGCACTTTTGAAGGCCTCCAAAGATTTTGGACTAGTCTTTGTCTTGTAAGCGAGGTGTGCAGATCGCTTTTTCTCGATGCAAAGTTCCATATGTGCTAGATTCACCTCAAACCAGTCTACATTTTTGTGTTTTTGAGGCCCAAAGGCGGTGATTGTCGAACTGTAGATTACATCTCTTAATTTCTCCCATCTGATAAAGATGTCTTCTTTATCACTTAAGGAGGGGATTGAACTGTTCAGGAGCTTGCCAAAAATTGCGGACTTCTCTGGGTCACCTACATGGTTGACGTTAATTCGCCTAGTTCTAGGTTGAGTGGAAGTATAAGCCTTCTTGAGAAGTAGTTTGATCTTGCTTAGCACTAGTGAATGGTCTGAGTTGCAGTCCGCACTATGGTATGAACGGGTGTGGATGACACTTTTCAGATCCATTCTTCTGGTGATGCAGAGGTCAAGCTGGTGCCACCTTTTTGAGCGTGGCGGCTGCCAAGAGACTTTGTGGCGTTCCTTGCCAGAGAAGAGTGTATTTGTTACACACATTTCATGAGAGCTACAGAACTCGAGTAGCCTTTGGCCATTGTGTCCTGGCTTCAATACTGACCCTGAACTCGTCACCGAAATGCGTCAAACAGCTATCATCGACAGAGAACTCATCAGACTAAACATTGATGTGGCCTTCCTGCAAGAAACCAGACTGGCAGACAGTGGATCTCTTACAGAAAGCAACTATACATTCTACTGGCAAGGAAAACCAGAACAAAGCCCTAGAATACATGGCGTCGGCTTCGCAATAAGAAACAGTCTCATCCCCTGCGTTGCGATGTTTCCCATTGGCAATGAAATTGTATGTACATCTGCCTCATACTGAATCATCCTCATAGGAATCAAAACCTTTTGACCAATCTTGATAAAAGTTGGCATAAATTTTTCTTTGATTATGAATCATGAGTGACATGAGTAGTCATGACGAAGATCATAGCCGTAGTGAGCTGTAGTGTATGTTAATGTCTATGAATAGGTACTTTGACAAAAAATTCAAAATTAATATATAACAACAGAAACTATCTAGCTTGTTATGTAGAGCTTGCTGAGAGGTTCACAGTGATACCAAATTTATCTTTCTATGTTGTATAGGAGCAAAGTTATGCCGTTTTATGTGTAGAAAAATGGACTATAGAAATTGTAAAAAAACTGATCAAAAAAATTGATTTTTGTCTTTGTCTCATCATAACTTTATAACCATAATAGATAGATGCTTGAAATTTGGAACACAGCTACCCCATTATATGATTTTTAATTTGAATGTTTCATCTCACATGCAGCTAACATTTATTCACAGCTAATCCAATTGTTTGTAAATTGACTTCGATCCTTTTTCCAGAATGCCGTTTGGTAGAAACTTCCTCAGCTTTATAATATTGATAAATATAATGTAAAATAACACCTTGATAGCATTCTCTCCACTAGGTCATGCAAAGATAAGCCATTAAGCAATGCATAAATCATTTATACTTCATATTATCAACGAGAATTGCTTATGTCTGGCACCACATGTCGCTACATCATGGAGTGACTTCATTTAACATCATCAGGATGGGTCCAAACTTGCCTTAATAAACTGATTTCCTTTATATTTTGTGTAACTAAGTATATAAAAAAAAAGATTTCTAACACTACTCTAATAGGAATATTGATTTTAATACTAAAGCCATAGAATGTTATTCCACTTACCCATTTAGAAAAATTTACTAATTTGGCATCATTTATAACTGATAACAGCATGTTGGGGTAAGTTTTTTTAATTTTGGAGGACAAAATTTCATTAAAAATTAATGAAATACCAAACTTTAAGCATGAATCTAGGTCTAAATACAATAAATTAGTACCAAGCTTGCTTAAAAATAATAGTAAATGCAAAATTATTCTTACCTATGACTTTACTGTAAATTTTCTATATAAACACAACTTTCATTTGTTGACAATGTGGTATCATTCAAAAGCTTAGGAATCATCTTTTAAGATTATCACAAGGGTTTTTAAAAAATGAAGCAAATGTAAAAACAACAATCAATCAACTAACACCATGGATTTGGAAGTCTAGCCATGCTGTTTCAAAACTATATAGCAGTTAGTCTACCAGTTTATAGGTCATTAGAGTAAGGATGTCAAAGTACCTACTATAAATGTCCCTCCCACAAAGGGGGGAGGGTTAAAAATAAATAAAAGCTAAATTTATCTTTTATCTTTATTGAAGAACGAACTTTTTTAACTTCAATACTGAAGACTTTCAGAGAAGCTTTGAGGGTGTCCCTAAAGTTAAAGCGTTTTCTTTGTCCACCTTGTGGGTGCTTTCCTTCTCTTAATTGGCCATAAAGGAGTCATTTAGGGATGCGGCGGTCTTCCATTCTGCAGATGTTTCTTGCCCATCATAGCTAGGACGGCATCAGGATTGTGTAGAAGATGCTTTGCAGGCCCGCTCTTCGAAGGACTTCAGTATCTGATATTAACATTCAGTATTTTTCCTAGACAAGTTATTTTAATCAAATATATGTAGGCCTACAAGCAAATGTTTTTATTTGAAAAAATGGAGTTAAGTCGATTAGCTATTTTGATAGCTTCATTCATATATTTTTACGTTCACTCATTCGCTTTACTTATAACATTATTTTGTTTAATTGATTACAAAACACTCTCAGTGACTCGTGAATTTGCTTATTAGATATATCGACAGTGATACGCAAATTAAGACCCGCGGGTAATATATGTCTAGTATATATATATGTGTTACCTATACCTAGATCTATCCATTAGTGAAAACTACTATCTTGGCATACCATATTAAATCATGTCTTTGATTCCAAAGATAAGGATGAATGCACTGTTTCACATTACTTAATCATTCCTAAGGAAATCCAGACAGGAACCTATTAAAATTTTCTTCACATCTTTTGCACCTGTCTCCTACAATGCTAGGCAGACTATACTGTCTAGGCACAATATAATAGATCTTAGTCTTATCTTGTACCCTATTTGGAATAGATCTACATGTCTGTATAAACTGTATGTATTAGTTGAATCTATTAAACTGTTAAAAATAGAGAAAGAGACAATGAATATTGTGAATTGAGAAGGTATGACAGTTATGCAGGCTGGATCATATTGATCAAGATTATTTAGATGTGAGATTAATATCTTTAGAAGAGGAATGTCAACAGAAGAAAAGTTTTTTTATGTATATCTATTCTTACCTGCCTGGATTATTCTTTTTTTATATTAACAGAAAGTTTTGTATAGTAAGTGTTAACAGAGAAGTCCCTTTTTTTTTCTTCAGCTTTATACTTACATGCGGCAGTGATGGTAAAGTTTGTATTTGGGAGGGCAAAGATGATACAGACACTTCATCTGTCAATCTTGGCGACAAAATTTTTGCTATTGCATTTCAGGTTTGTTAACTTTTTCTTTTTAAGAAATAATGAATTAAAAAGAAAAAAACATTTATTCTGTTGCCAAATAAAGAATACCAAAGTTATGTTTTTTTTGTGTTTTTTTGTTGTTTTTTTTACAGGGAGGAAGATTCTTTGCAGCTACAGAAGAAAACACAATTCGTATTCATACATTTCCTGATGGCGTGACTGATGGAATGGTTACAAGATTCACTGCCCCTTGTCGACATTTTGTTGTTAGTGATGATGGATCCATGTTGGTTGCTGGTGCTGAGTATGTTTTAAGAGATACGCATTCTAGTTATTATTTTTTATTACTACCTAAGATCAACAATATTTCTCTTTAGTTTTCTGGAAACTGTGTTTTTATTTCATACTCTCAGAGTTTGTTGTGTCGCTATGTGATAATGATATGTTTTTCATTTCTGTTATTGTTGAAAAAAAAGAAGATATAAATAGATAATGTTTTTTCATATTTTTAACACCTATGGTTTACTCCTCATGTTCTATAATTATTGCATTTATGTTATTGAGATAAAACTGTTTTTCAGTGATTTCAAAATTAAAGTCATATCGATGGAAGAGAATGAGTGTATCTGTTTGTACTCGGAACATCAAGCACCAATCTTGAGTGTGTCCATTGATCCAACGAAAGAATTCATTGTAAGAAAAAGTTTCTGAAATGAAAATTGTCTCTTTTTCTATTATTTTGAAAATATTATCACTGTCACATTGTGCTGTTTACTCTATCAGGCTTCCTCCAGCTGTGATGGAACTGTTAAAGTTTGGCATGTCATTGATGGAACCACAGAAAAAACTCTGAATTTGTTAAGCAAATGTAGTGATCCAGGGTAAGTAAGATTTGTGCATGTGCCATCAAAGTTTGCAAGTGTCATAGGATGTCATTCAAACTTGCATCTATACATTGTCATTTAAGCTGTTCAAGAATGTCATACATCATGTCATTCAATCTTTTATCTGTTTTGTAAAATGTTTTTGAATGTTCCTTCAGAGTTGAAGATAGTTTATTTCCTAGTCCAAACCTCCAGATGGGAGCGGGCAGGGTTTGAACGCGGGGCCGTCGATAAATCCAAACGACAGTCCAGCGCACAAACCACACAACTAGGCAGTTAGTTATACAGTGAGGTTATGCTTTTAGATATTTGCACTTCTATGCCTGTGTTAATTCTTTCTTAAAAAACAACAATTCAAAACTGTTAACAAAAAATTTTTGGGCTTTTTTTTTTTTTCCACTTCGTCAGTCTGCTGCAATCTACTGGTTAGATGGTGAAATAATCAATGCAATAAGAGATTAAGAATATAATGTTCTGTGGCTTATATAGTGCAGTCAAAATTTAATTGGATGAATATCAAACCTTTTCCTATTTATTGTACTATTTTGGATTCTCACTAGTATAATTATTCCCATTACTTTTACTAACTTTAAACATGTTGAAAGTCAACTAAATATTTGTTGCGATAGTTGAAAGGTTATTTTTTGCAAGGGCTTTCTTTTTTTCTTAAATCGAATGTGTGGCAGAGTTTTTTTACATTAACCATTTGGCTACCCAACAAAGGGGCTCAAGTTTGAACCCCAACTTTGCTGAGCGTGTAAAGGCAGCAAGTAAACCTTCTCCCAAATACCCTTTTCCCATTTGTCCATAAAAGAGGTTGGACAAGAGTCATAGGTTGCCAAGCTTATAGCAAGAAAGTTTGCACTATACTAAAGTACTTTAAAAAAAAATAATTCCAGCCCAGAAGTAAAGGGTCAGCTTTAAAAGGAACTATCTTATACTGCCACTCTCTTAGCCTTAATATCTACATTTAAAAGAAAAATATTAATCAATCTACAAATTTTAAGACATTTTGTATCGAATTTGTAAAACTGTATTTTTTGATTTATTTAATTACTGATTTTAATTCAACTCTTGTAAATTAGAGATTTTATTAGATGCATTTCTGATAAATATCCTAGAAATAATTTATATTTCATTTTTGTACAGCCAAGCTAAATCATTGTGCAGAATGTGTTGGTCCACAGATGGTGAAGTGAGTTGTTTTAGTTTTCTTTCTGATTCAATGTATTATGCTGTTAGCTCATTGTTTAAAATGGCTTCTAAATGTAAATTTGACCATTTCTTTTTGTGTTCACACACTATGAAAACATTGTCTTGATTAAAATAAACATACATTACAATCAACAGAAGAAATTAATTAAGTTCCATGCCAGATGAAAAAAAAATGAAATTTAGCAAATGATATTTTAGATAAGTATTAATGTAATTCTGTTTTCTGCTTCAATGTTGTTGTTTTTTTTTGTCATTAAATTAACTTAAAAACTGTTTTAAAAAAATCATATAATTGATATAGATGAAGAGTAACAATATTACTCAATCAGTAGCAGTTCACTATTATGTTAAACTTAGCTGCATAGGAACTGTAAAAGGAGAGCAAAGCAATTGCTGTATTTACCACATAATGTAGCTAAATCTGTACATGTTCTAGCATCCAGCCATACTTGTACTTAGCACACTATATAACTAAATCTGTTTATGTTCCAGCATCCAACCATACTTGTTCTTACCACACTAAATCTGTACATGTTCTAGCATCCAGCCATACTTGTACTTACCACACAATATAACTAAATCTGTACATGTTCTAGCATCCAGCCATACTTGTATTTACCACACAATATAACTAAATCTGTACATGTTCTAGCATCCAGCCATACTTGTACTTACCATACAATGTAGCTAAATCTGTACATGTTCTAGCATCCAGCCATACTTGTACTTAGCACACTATATAACTAAATCTGTTTATGTTCCAGCATCCAACCATACTTGTTCTTACCACACTAAATCTGTACATGTTCTAGCATCCAGCCATACTTGTACTTACCACACAATATAACTAAATCTGTACATGTTCTAGCATCCAGCCATACTTGTATTTACCACACAATATAACTAAATCTGTACATGTTCTAGCATCCAGCCATACTTGTACTTACCATACAATGTAGCTATATCTGTACATGTTCTAGCATCCAGCCATACTTTTACTTACCACACAATATAACTAAATCTGTACATGTTCCAGCATCCAACCATACTTGTTCTTACCACACTATATAGCTAAATCTGTACATGTTCCAGCATCCAACCAAACTTGTACTTACCATACAATGTAGCTAAATCTGTTTATGTTCCAACCCTACTTGAATAACAGAATATTTTTATGAGAGAAATACAAAAAAGAACCTGAAAGACTTAAGTGTCATATTACTTGAATCTAAGCTATGTTATTGTTACGTTATGTCATTGTTCAGTTTCTGCTCATTCCTGTTGGCAATGAAATTCAGATGTATTTGAATTCATCATGGGAGATTGTGAAGAAGTTGAGCCATCCAAATATTACTGATGTAAGTAACTTTTTAGATGTAACCTACAGTCTTGTCACTGGTTATTTACACAATGTGCTTGCTACAAGTGGCCTGTGATATTAGCATTACTTTTGTGATTGACCTACAATCTAATCACTAGTATGATGTTTGTTTCATTTTCCTGCAGACTATCAATGTAATGATTATGTGTCCAGATGGTAAGCACATAGCCGTGGGCTGCTCCAATGGGGACATTGGTATATTTGAATTGCAGAGCGGCAAACTGATAGACAAGTAATAACTTTAATCCTTGTATATTTTTTTAAATAGATTTTTTTTTCTTAGGATTTAGCTTTCAAAATATAAATTGACAATCTTGACTTAGGTTTGTGTGTGTCATTTTCAATAGCATTATTTGCAATGATAAAGAAGCCAAAAATATTTTCTTCAATTAAAAAATAGAATAGATAATCTTTATAAACAAATTTATTTTTCTTTAGACACAGCCATCCGAAACATCTGCCAATTACTTCGTTAGCCTGGAATCCTAACAGTTGGAGTGAGCTGGCTTTCTGTGATAATGTTGTAAGTAACCTTTTTTTTTCCATGAACAATATTATGATCAGTATAATAGAAAGTATTTTAGAAAGTAATACTTTTTACTCTTTAATACTTTTACTTTTTAATAAAAATACCTTTTCCGTTACATTTTTAATAAATATATTTCTGTCCACAGGGTCAGCTTGGTTTTCTAGAACTTGTGATGGCTGATAAAAAAGTAATTATTAAAATTTTGATTTTCTCTTAGAAAATTTCATTTACTTTTGAAAAGTGGGAGGATTATATATCACATAAAATTTATGTGTCAAATTGAAATTGTGAAATGTCTTAGCTTACCAAAGACTTTGCCTTAATTTTATTTCTTTGCACTGTTTATTGTACCATCTGGATAGTTATTTTTCTGGGTGCAATCTAACATTCTCTAAAATTCATTTAGGAACAAGCTCCTAAGGTGACTAATGGGACATCCATCTTTGACGATGCGGATGATGATGCCTTGATGACTGCAAGTGGACATGTGGCGCCAAGGGATGATATAGATAAATACTTAGAGGATGATGATAACAGTATTGACATTGGCAGCATAAAGCGAAGCTTGAATCTTGATAATGAGGATGAGAGTAAGCTAATTTTGAAATAGTTCATAAAACTTATGAACTAATCCTTAGCTTCGACATTTGTATATCTTAAAGTCTTACCTTGTCATTACTTACATTAATGAAATAAAGAATCATAGTGATTCTTTTTCTTATAACCTATACTATGTGTAGTGGCACCTCTTGCTGACTGTTGCAATTTAGCCCAGTCTTCTATTAAAATATCTTCAAGGATATTTGTTTTCTTTCCCTGATACTGAGCTTTTGAGTTGTTGTTTTTTATATGGCTGTAGGATATTGTCACAAGAGAATCACATGATATAAAACTGTCATATAGTTTTTTTTACTAATAACATGATTACTGTATGCACTATTTGCATTTTATATCAAAACCTGAAGTGCCCATCTTTTTTTTCAGCTGTTAGAAAGAACTCTATGTTTTTAAGTCACTGACAAAAAAAAATTGTCTAAAGAAAATAATACCAATGAAATTGATTTTTCTGTAATGAAAGGTGAAATGGCTGATGGTTATTTGTTAAGATTGCTCAAGAATTCTTGGGAGGAACAAGTTGGACCCCTGGAACACATTTTAATCAGATTCTATTCATTTCATATTCTGTTTTGTTGTTAACACTATGAAGTTATTCATTGACTACATTTTGACTTCAATAGATTCAGTTGCAGCAAGCAGAGATGGAGATGACAATAAAATTGCCCCTGCCCCAGTGTTTACCCTTCCTCCAGATTTATTTAAACCCACTCCACCACAACCCCCATTTCAACCTGGATCAACACCAGAGCACCTGTCCAGTAGATTTATGGTAAGTGTAGCGCCTGTCCAGTTGATTTATGGTAAGCATAGTATCTATCTATAGATTTATGGTAAGTGTACCACCTGCCCAGTAGATTTATGGTAAGTGTAGCACCTGTCCAGTTGATTTATGGTAAGCATAGTATCTATCTATAGATTTATGGTAAACATAGTATCTATCAATAGATTTATGGTAAGTGTACCACCTGCCCAGTAGATTTATGGTAAGTGTAGCACCTGTCCAGTAGAATTATGGTGTGATGAAGAATAACATTTTTGTTTCTTGAAAAAATTTGGTGTTTCCATATCTGTGCCAAGTAAAATAAAAATGAACCATCTGTGATTTGCTACTGTTTGGTATCACAGTACTTGCTATTTATTTACTTGGGGTTATTTTTTTCTTCTCTGATTACTTTAGATGTGGAACAATGTTGGAATCATACGTCAGTATGTATCCGAGGAGGAGAATTCAATTGATATAGAATTTCATGATACAACAACCCACCACGCCCTACACATAGACAACAAATCAGAGTATGTGCTAGCTGACCTTTCAACTCAAGCTGTACTGTTGGCATCAAAAGAAGAGGATGACACTTGCAGGTAAATACGTTTTAGCATCAAACATTGGCAATACAAGATTTGGTGATACTAAATGTTAGTTAAACACTCTAAAAACTGAATTGAGTAATTCAGAAAGTAAGGTTTCCACAATTAGAATTTTTTTTTTTTGTCTTTCTTTAGCAAGTTGTTCTGTATGCATTTTGGTTCCTGGGATACTCACAAAGAGTGGTTTTACACCATGCCTATGGGCGAGGAAATTAAGGTAATAACATCTAAAACTTTTTAACTAAATTTTTGTCCAATTGTGTTCAAATGGATCTTAAGTTAGGGGGAGCGGATAAAAAGATTTATCCTCATTAAATTTAGATGCCGTTTTCTTTTAAGGGCAGAGAGATGATGCAAAGTGAATCTGTTTTAGTAGTGTGTAGTTAACCAGGGTGCCATGTCAGCCCAATCTCCAACTACTTTTATTTCCCTAACAAACGTTAGGTATCTAGCAAATCTGCTTGTTTCAGGAAATTTTCTAAAATCCTAACTTGTACCACAACCTAAACTCTTGGTTTAGAAGAGGAGTCTTTTAGAGTTTTATTGCTACTTCACATGAACAGAAACTTTTTCACTTTTTTTTTTCCACATATATAGTTAAAAAGGTTTACAGTGTAAAAAAATAGAATGATATTGAGCTAATTAGTTAAAATAGTTTACAGAGTAAAAAAATATAATGATATTGAGCAAATAACTTTTTAAAGCTAACGAAAAATGCAATACTGACATGACAGAATAATAAGTCTTGTAGACTACTTGCTGTTTAGTACAATGTTGGCTCACCTTTTGAAGAATTAATTGACATATTGTGATGATAGTCTGGAGAAGAATCTGCCGCAGCAGCCCCTTCTTCCTTTTCACTCAACTGCTGGAAGCAAAGATAGAGTTGGGTGTCACGCAGTGTGGGACCTGCACTAGATTAGTCTCCCTAAGTCTTTTCTGTATTAGAAATTTGCTGCAAACAAAGTATCAGAGGTTTAGATTCAAACTTTTCCTTCTAACTAGGTGACCAACTAACATTTTTGATGAGTCTCTCCTTCAAAAACTTAGTGATATGTTTCCCATAAATTTTATTATGCTGTAAATTATATATGTCAAATGAATATTCATCATAAATGTGAAAAGGAAATTTGTCCATTCTATTGGTTACTGTCTTCATTCTCAGCTCACTCATGTTTACGGGTTAAGGTTTTGTTTTGTTTTTGTTTCTATTGAATATTTTACTGTCTTTCATTTGATTTTTTTTTTTCAATTTTAGGCAATCACAGCAACAGACACATGGGTGGCTGTGGCCACAGAGTTGCGCAACATCAGAATATTTTCCATTGGTGGTCTTCAGCGCCAAGTGTTTTCTATCCCTGGCAATGTGGTGGCTCTGGCTTCTCACGGCAACCAATTGGTTGTTGTGTATCACAAGGGTATGGGACTTCCCGGAGACCAGCATCTGGGAGTATCTGTCATTTGTGTACATGGTCGATCCAGGAAGATGCTGATCAATGGAGATAGTCTCCCTTTATCTCCTAAATCTAAATTATCATGGATTGGGTAAAAATACTTTTTGTTTATTAAAACAGCTTTTTTTTTAAATTTAAAGCACAAAGATTGATGTTGTTTTATAATGTAAATCTTTTTGCTTATGGTGTTCTTAATAGTATTTTTTTGTAGAGAGTAAAGTATTCATATTTCAGATGTTAAAAACTTACTTATTTCATAATATTAAAAGTACAACAGACTTTGGGTTTCAAAACTATAATAGTTCTATATTCTATTGATTCTGTAACCAGTTCCTAATTTTGCTTTTCTTGTGTTGGCAACAGTTTCTCAGAAGAAGGTTCAGTTTTTTACATGGATGTTGATGGAGTTGTCAGGATGTTGAATAAACAGTTTGCTTATACATGGAGTCCAGTGGCTAATACCAAACAACATGTAAGTTTTGTGTCATTTATGGTGACTTTCGATCACCTCAGATTTTCAAACAAAATGTATGCAAGCTGTAGTTCCTTCTATTAGCGTGTGTGTAACTCACTGTGAGAATGTGTTCAACAAATGTCAGTTGTGTATATCATGTTTAATTTATTGAGTGTGTTAAAGCCATATAGACATGGCTTTTAATTCTAAGGTTTTTCTGACGATATATATTTGAGTTCCAGATGTCAACAATGCCTTGATGTTACATAGAGATTGTGTTGATCAGATGATGCTTTTTTTTAATCTCTGTTAGCAAATATTTAATTCTCCAACAATACCATGATGCCAGAAATACTACTTCAAAGTATAAACTCAAATCTTCTTTTAAATAAATACAAAGCTTTTATTCTGGAACTAGGAATCACTTTAATAATATACACACTACACAAATGTACTATACAATTTAGTTTTAAATTCTTTTACTCTAGTCGCTCCAAACATCATCCAAGTCTTTAAATACATCTTAGCCCCTTTCTAGTAATGTCCAAACTTTTTTTTAGAGCTTACAGAAAAATCATCATCGTTTTAAATAAACTTGTCAGTACTTGTCAACAGTATGCAAACATGACCTTGCGCTAGAAAGTATTCTATCTAAAAATAAACATAATGCCATAGCTTTACATTATGTGACAGTTTTAGTATATCTATAATTACCTGTCTTGTTTATTGTAGGTTAAAGGCAAGTCTGACCATTACTGGCTTGTTGGTGTTAGTGAGAGATTACAACAAATCAGGTTTGGTTTTATCAATTATCAGTAACAGTTGTTTCAGGCCTTAACATTTTTATTTTTTTTGCCAAACTCATTTTTTTTGAAGAATCCAATATTTTATTTTTGAAGTAGATTCTTGTTTTATTCTAGCTATGAAGAATATTGTCATTTGTTTGTTTCTTTCTACATTTGGTTATGATGTTGTTTTCAGGTGTGTTCCATGCAAAGGTTCCAGGTTCCCTGCTACATTACCTCGTCCAGCACTTGCTGTTCTCCCATTCCAGTTACTTTTGTGTGAGCCTGAGTCTGAGAAAAGTCAATATGAAGTATGTTTTGGTCAACTCTTTTAAACATTAGCACTACAGAAGTAGGTTAAAGATTTCTAACTCAAACAGTTAATGAAATCCAACCAAATTTCCCTTAGTGACAAACACAGCAATTGACTCTTATAGCACTTCTTTTCCTAAATTTAGTTTGCATTATATGTTGTAATGAGAATTTGTTAGTTTTCTCATTGACACAAGTATCTAAAAGGTTTTTGAAAGTTTTTAAATGTATTGTTCTTTGTGGTGTACTGTGCAAAAACTATACAATTAATATTATGTAAACTTAAGCTACATTTTGGTTGTCTATTACTAAAGAAAACTTAAGCTACATTTGGTTGTCTATTGCTACATGCATTAATAAGAGTAGTTAGAAATTTTTTAACTCCATTTAAAATTTTAAAATATGTATTTTCATTCAAACCAGGAATGTAACCAGCGAAGCTACCTGTTTGCTAAAAGTTTGTCAGATTATGGTATGGACAGTGAAGATGTTAATAAACAGTATCGAGAATCTTTGATTAAGCTGTTTGCTGTGAGTAGTATTCAGCAGCTTGTATTTTAAAGTTGCCTAGAAGTTAACATTTCTTAAGGTTTAATTTTGATTTTGTTATAGTTTGCAGCCAAAGCCAGCAGAGATTTCCGAGCGCTGGAAGTGTGTGATATGATGGAGGATCAGAGTCTTTTACATCTGGCTGCAACCTATGCCACACGCCTGAAACGCATTCAGTTGGCAGAGCGCGTGAGTGAGATCATGCAGAGGAGGCAAGAGGAAGTTGAAGAAAATGAAGATGATGAAGAAAGAAATATTCATTTCTCACAAAGCTTAAGGTATTTATTTTAATTCACTTCACTGTGTTTTTATTGATACTTACTGTTCCATTCTTTGAGATAATGGATATACAGGTTTGTTAAGTTACTCTCTGAAATCGACACAGTGACAACTTTTAAGATTGAATGTTTAATCCTTTTTTTCAACTTAATCCGTGAAATAACAATGTCAGTCCAAACAGAATAAAGTAAAAATCACAGCAACAATTACAATATATTCATTGAATGAAGGTTAAACTGTTAGTACTATGAACTTACTACTTACTTACTTAATCCTGTGCACTCCCAGGGGAGCATAGGGCCGCAACCACACCTCTCCACCGAACTCTGTTCTGAGCAGCTTTCTTCATCTGCTCCCATGTCATTCCAGTACCCTCAGCTTTACTGATGACTGACCTCTTCCAGGTTTGCTTGGGTCTGGCCACTTTCCTCTTTCCTTGTGGGTTCCAGTCAAGTGCCTGCCTTGCAACATTGGTAGCTGGTTTTCGCAGGGTGTGTCCTATCCACCTCCATTTTCGTTTTGTGATGTCTTGGGCTGTGGGCTTTTGTCTAGTTCTCTCCCACAAATCGATAGTAGTTATCTTTTCTGGCCACCTAATTGCTAATATCCGGTGTAGGCATCTTTTAACAAAGGTCTGGAGCTTTTCCATATTTGTTTCAGTGACTCTCCAAGTTTCTGAACCGTATAGAAAGACAGACTTAACGTTTGTATTATAGATTAGTATCTTTTTGTGTAGAGATAATGCCTTAAAGGGCCAGATAGTTTGAAGAGTTGAAAAGGCAAACCTAGCTTTATTGATCCGAATTAGTATATCATCAGCTCCGCCGTCTTTACCAACTCTACTTCCCAGATATGTGAAGTGGTCCGTATCAAGGATAGTCTCTCCCTGTAGCAGGATTGGGTTCTCTTGTCTGTTGTTGATCCTCATAATTTCTGTTTTCTTTTTGTTGATTAGAAGTCCAGTCTTTTTCGCTATTTCTGAGAGTCTGGTCAGTTTGGTCTGAGCATTTTGTTGTGTATGGGAGAGGAAGTAGATGTCATCGGCAAAATCCAGGTCCTCTAGATGTTGTGTTAGTGTCCATTGTATGCCGCTTTTATTATCTAAGACTGTCTGTCTCATGACCCAATCGATCACCAGCAAAAATATCAAGGGCGAAAGCATACATCCCTGTCTTACTCCTGTTTTTACTTGAAAAGGGTTGGTCAGCTTACCATTGTGTATTACTTGGCATGATGAGTCATCATATAACTGTTTAATGAACTATGAACTTACATGACATTAACTGAAGTTAAACTGTTAGTACTATGAACTAGGGGTGCACCGGATAGTACTTTTTGATATCCGGCCGGAGCCGGATATGACCGGATAATAAAATTTGATATTCGGCCGGAGCCGGAGCCGAATACCTAAGTGTTATGTAAATAGCTGTATTGCTGAGCATTTTACGAAACTGTTAAATAACATACCTATATTTGTTGGTATTATTTTTTTTCCTTTGATATACCTTATTGTTTTAAACTCTTTTGCTGATTGATTTATTAAAGATTAACAGTATTTATAAACATAAATTAATCTGTGTAGCATGAGCGTGTCTGTGTGTATGTACGAGGCCACCAACTATAAAGGCTGTGTGTTGAAGGGTCAATGTAAAATATGTTAGTATATATTTAACTAGTTACTAATGTTAAATAATTTCTGACCAACAACTGGTCATCAGACTTGTAATTTTAAGTCCAAAGACTGCTTCTGGTTCTGGCTTCAAGGGCTTAATACTGTTAGTTAATAGTTGGAATCTGAAGCGTAGTAGGTCATATATTTATTAATCCATTTGCGGCAAACAATATTTTATTAACAGCAAGAACATCTATTATACCTACTCATAGCCTGAGCTTTAAATGTTGCGAAGCGTAGATTTAATTGTAGTCTGTAGGCCTATTATTGTTATCAATGTTTAGATCTACTGTTATATAGATCTAAGAGAATTGGGAAAACCAACTATAAAAGAAACAAAATCACCCACACCCTCCGTACCAAAAAAAAACAACATAAATAGACTTTGTGTTCGACTGATTGTAACAACCTGATCAGATAGACGTAGTGAGCCTACACATGTAGTCCTAGTGTAGTGTGTATAGTTGATGCGTTTTTTTTCCTTGGGCATACGCAAGTGTTTAGTGTGCAGGCGAAAAAAGATAACACATTGGCATGATCAGTCAAGCATATAGATAAATTATCTCTGTACCTTAGTTACAGAGGTCAGGTGTTTCTTAACATTCCAGCATATTTTTCTTTGTTTGCTAGATCTAATTGTGGTGCTTTAGATCAATTTATTTTCTGCGATGTTAAATTTAACTGTAAGGTTTTCCTTTATATATTAAGTCAATAGAATTAAACAATGAAATTAGTTTTCTTTCTAAAGGTTTTAATACAAGGGGAAAAATACATACACGCACACATGCACATATTTGTTTTATTTTATTGTGCAACGAACGTGTGTTCAGCACCCTAAATGACATTTCTCTCCAAGTAAACAAACTTAGTGTCACCATCTAGTGACCTCTAGACAGTCTCAATATGTCTTAACAATTTGCGTTAATCCATTCTGGCTTAAAAATGGTCAATGTCTATATTGTCTATCAATACATTGTCATGGATTAAACAAATAAGAAGTTGGGGGTGTTGAGTCTCTTGAGCCCTCCCTTTAAAGATACCCTTGGTCAGTGTCTGTTTGGCTTGTAGTCCTGACTCATACGTGAGACTTAACTCAAAGTAAAGAAACTTATTACCCGTCCAATAGTATAAAAGGTGTGGTTTGTGGTCCAGACCCTTGATTGACAACCTATCTCAAATAAACTAACTCATACCAAATTAACCTTATAGAGATTTGGCTTGTAGTCCCGCCTCTAATAAAAATTCTAATCCAAGTAAACAAACTCAGTTCCCTCATAAGATGTGACCTCTAGACAGTGTCGACACGTTGACATCTGGCTTAATGTGGTCAGCTGTCTATCTGTGAACTCATTGTTATGGACTAAACAAATAAAAGGGGGTGGGAGTTGTTCATCTCTACCTCTGGAGATATACCCGCACAGCTAGACAGACGTCTGGTCAGCATGACGTAGTCAAGGAATGTAACATTTTAACATGTTAACGAACTTACTCAAAGGTCAAGACAAATTGAAAAAAGTGCCAGCCATTGCATCTCTGTATATAAAGCGCATTTATGATGTAATGTTTCATCTCTATTTATATTAAGTTATTAACATGCCTTGTCTTTATAATAAACGATGTTTGGTGCATATTTATAATGGCTCTATTTTTAAGCACATTATTTTGTTTTCATATAAACATTAATACATTCTATAACAGACAGTAATGGAACGAGGTCCACTTTATGCATATTAAATAGGTGTATTTTTACTATCCGGTAGTGATATCCTGCCGGATAACACCGGATAGTAAAAAATGCCGGATATTCGCCAGAAGCCGGAGCCGGAGGGACTATCCGGTGCACCCCTACTATGAACTTACATGACATTAGCTTACATTTGTTTTTGTCAATAGATCCAAGGGCACTACTGTCAACAGTGATGAAGAAAACGACAATGTAAATATGACATCAGAATATGATGAAAGCACAACTCCTGATGTCAAAAGAATTCTAAATGGTGAGACAAAAATTCAATGCCTACTTATTAATTTAATTTGTTGCTTACTGCTAGACAGATTCTCATTACACTTGGATTTACTCTTTTAGGTCCAATGCTGAAAACACATACAGAAAAAGAAAACCATAAAGTCCAAGAGAAGACAACTCCAAGGTACAATCCTTTCAAGGTGAAAAAAACTTGGACATTATAAATATCTATAGAATTGTTTTATTTATTATTTAAGCAAGCCTAAATTTGTTTTTAAGTTAAAAGGTTTAAATAATAATTTGTTTACCAAGGCTTTTTTTTTATTTCTGACTTACTCTTTTTTAAAAATATGCCTGTACCTGTTCTTTGCAATACCATGAGATCATAAAAATACACAGTCAGATAAAAGCAGTAGCCAATACAAAAACCAAAAGAGAAATCTTACTCTGGAATAAATGTAACCTAACACAACTACACCAAGCTGCATTAAACTTTCAACAAACATTCTTATTAGAAAAAGACATTAACCAACCAGTCGATGACCTCTGGAATTTCATTAAAAACCATCTTAAAAGCATTATAGAAAATCATATACCAACTAAATACACATCAAACAAAATAAATAAATGCTGGTTTAATAATAGACTAAAGAAGCTTTGTAAACAGAAGGAAAACCTATATAGAAAATTTAAAGAAACCAAGGCAGAAAGAGTTTACAAAAAGTATATAAAAATTAAACACCTAACCCAAAAAGTAAGCAGACAGCTGCAGAGTGAATACATAAACAATGTAATATCTAAAGATAACAACAAAAACCTATGGTCATACATTAAGTCTAAGAAAATGGAAACAACAGGCATAGCGCCATTAAAAGATGAACATAACATAATACATAATGATAATGAAACTAAAGCAAACATCCTAAACAAATACTTTGCATCAGCATTCTCAGCCCCAGGAGACAAAGACATATTTCTTAATTTGAACCAAGTAGACAACATAGAAGATTTAGTAGTACAAGAAAATGGAATTAAAAAACTATTAGCCAACACCAAACCAAATAAAGCGTCTGGACCTGATGGTATTCCAGCTAGATTACTCAAAGAACTAAGCAATGAGCTAGCCCAAGTGTTCAAAATACTCTTTCAGGCATCGCTTAACCAGGGCAGAGTACCAAAGGACTGGAAAGAAGCTAATGTCACCCCCCTATTTAAAAAAGGAGAAAAATCCAATCCAGGAAACTACAGACCAGTATCACTTACCAGCATCACATGTAAAATACTAGAACACATAATATGTAGCAACATCATAAACCACTTAGACAAACATAATGTCCTCACCCCATACCAACATGGCTTTAGGAAATATAGATCATGTGAAACACAACTAATAGGACTAATTGATGATTTCTCAAAAGGTTTAGATAATAGTGAACAAATAGATGCTATCTTACTAGATTTTTCCAAGGCTTTTGACAAAGTTCACCACCATAGTTTGCTTAAAAAATTAAAATATTTCGGCATTAACGGTCCACTGTATCAGTGGATTAAAGATTTTCTGATAGGGAGAGAACAAACTGTAATAATAAATGGCTCTAAATCAACACCAATAACAGTAAACTCAGGTGTACCTCAAGGAACAGTCTTGGGTCCACTACTATTTTTAATTTACATAAATGATTTACCAAATTGCATTAGTTCAGGAACAAAAGTCAGATTATTTGCAGACGATTGCATAATATATAGAACAATAAAAACAAAACAAGACACAGATATTTTACAAAGAGAATTAGATGAATTACAGAAATGGGAATCAAATTGGAGCATGTCTTTCCACCCAGAAAAATGTCAGTTGTTAAGAGTAACAAAAAAAATTAAACAAATTAATTCCACTTATCTTATTCATGGCAAACCAGTAACACAGACTAAAAACTCAAAATACCTAGGTGTTATAATAAATGAAAAACTGTCATGGAATCCACATATTGATGAAACTATAAAAAAATCCAACAAAGCATTAGGGTTTATTAAAAGAAATTTCTATAAATCAAATAAGAACATAAAACTAAAATGTTATTTAACCTTGGTTAGGCCAATAATAGAATATGCATCCACCGTGTGGGACCCCTCAACTCAAGAAAACATTAAGAAACTGGAACAAACACAAAATAGAGCAGTGAGATTCATAACAAACGAATATTCACATTTGACTAGGGTAACACCATTAATAAAATCACTAAATTTAGAAAGCCTTCAGGACAGAAGACTCAAAAGTAAAGTAGCAATTATACATAAAACACTGAACCATAATCTTCAAATACAAAAACAAAATTTAATAAAATACTCTGAAAGACACAAAAATAAAGGCACATTCCTCGTCCCATATGCTAGGACAAATTTGTACAAATACTCCTTCTTCCCTAGTGCTATTAGAGCATGGAATGGGTTGCCTGAGCTAGCCAGAAAAACCAGTGACTTGGCAGAATTTAAGTCATTGGTTAATATGCATGACTAAATGCATGACGCGTAGGACGTAATCATCTTCTTTTTTGAAGTAACGTCTGTATTATATAAGATAAGAAGATAATAGTATATTTGAATAAATTATAAGCACTTATATATCACAGATTATTATGCATTTATTTATATTTGTGGTTTAAGACTTTATTGTTACTATCTTTTTTTGTAACCATGTCACAAGTGTGATTATAGATATATTATTGACAATAATACTGATCGATGCATGAAAAGATGTTTCATTTTCTTGTAGATTTCTAGATCTGATTCTTCAGAAAAAAGATCCATTAAAGGGACACAAGTGTTTGATAAGATTGAAAAAGTGACACCTAAAAGTTCTGGCATCATTGCACCACTTCCTGTCTCTATTAAAAAATCTACAAAAAAGGTCAGTACGGTGAGTTTCATCACCATAATTGTTGGTTATAGATGGGGCATGGTGACTGAGTGGTAAAGCGTTTGGCTTCTGAACTGAGTGGTCTCTGGTTTGAATCTCAATAAAGACTGGGATTTGAACTTCAGGTTTTTTAGGTCACTTTTGAATCCAACTCTTATGCGTACTTAATATAAGTTGGGGAAACTAAAGGTGGTTAATAGTGCTGTCCACACAACACACTTGTTAACTATTGGAGTTAGAAACAGAAGATCTTTACATCACCTGCCCTATAGATCACAAGGTCTTTACTGTTGGATTTTTCAATTTAGATTTGACCCGATTTTTATTTTTGTAAAAGTGAGTGTTATTTATTGCTTCTTACTCTATAATATCACGTAAAAAAAAATTGGCTCTTAATATTTAAATAATTTTAAAATGGTAATGAAAACTTTTTTCAATCTTTCAGCCATCAAGCGGGCAAGCTAAACTATCAATGTTTAATACCAAGACTGAAAAACTGTCAAGTAAAACTAATGAAGACAGAACTGTAAATGCCAAGAGCCAACATTCAAATTCACAAGAAACTTCCGAAGGCCCAGTTTTCAAAAAGTAAATTTGTCAAGCAGATTTAACCAGCTCAAATATTATTATCAACCTATTTAATGATTGATAGCTAATATTATTAATATTATATATCATTTATTTTTAAATTAACCTCTGAATTGCATTTTCTTTCACAAAGAAAAATCAGTGCATTTAGTTTATGGTTTGAAGAAGTGAAACCAGAACTTCAAGAAGAACAGCCAGATTTATCTCTAGACGATGTCAGCCAACTGGCAACTGAAAGATTTAGAAATTTACCAAAGGAAGAAAGAGAGGTAACCACTTCTCTAAATGTCTTTCTGAAAAGTTAAAAAATGTGTCTTAAAGGAACAAAATTTGGATGTCAAATTAGCTTGTTCACATAAAGTAGTGCTAAAAATAATTCTTTATTTATCAAAATTATTGTATCATGGACATGTTTCCGCTATTTTCATGTTGGTTTATCGGTTACGGTTTGGTTGTGTTTTTCATTATAACAAGATGTCATGAGATTCTATGTTGCTTCTTTGTAAGTAAGTGGTACAAGTTTACCTGAAGACAGTTCTTGCTTGATAAATAATAGCAAAAAGGGATCACTTGTGTGGAGTTTTTAAACCATCCATTATTATTTCAAGATAGAGGATAATTAAATTTTACATCATTTAAAAAAATATTAAATAAAAAAAATATGTTTGTATCATCACAATCAAAACTTGTTGCATTTAAACATTCAGCTTTTGTAACCCACATCTGGAGGTCCAGCAGAACATGGGAGTCTAACTGCTTATCATTATATTAATCGCAGAATCAACTTAGTGCTGTCTTAATTGGTTTGATTTATGCAAATTTCATTCCTTTTTTTTTTTAAGGTATGGGTACAAAAAGCGAAATCTTCCAGTGAATGTGGAAATGTCAAGAAAAGAAAATTATCTGAGAATGACAAAGACCCAAGCCAGGAAACTAAAGCACTGCAACATGCCACTGCCAAGTTAGCTAAATTTGCCAAATGTGATTAAAGTTTTATATTGAAACTTAAAATGTTGTTTTAGCTCTAAGGTGGCATCAAGGCAAAGTTTATTGTGGATTAGCATGGACAGAATTAGAACCCATTGCTGAGAATCACAAGACCAGAGCTCACCAAGCAGTTATTAAATTACATGAATCCAAATTTGTAAAATAGTATCATGTAACCAAACAGTCGGTATTAGTGGTAGAATTATGTTGATTAAAGCACATTCACAAGAAATAAAAGACAAATCATATATATTTTTATATATAAAATATAAGTATGTGGTTTGATAGGTTATATGGTTTAGTGACATACATCACTTGATAAAGATGAATCATTTGGAGTTGAAGATTTGAACTTAAGTTGCTTTTTTCCCTGATGTGCCTATAATTAGAGACCACAGTGTATTGACTCATGCACTAGCATAGATTATCATTATCATCTGTCCCTTGACTTAGGTTGTAGTGGTGCTGTGACAAATAGCATAACCAAATCCCTCTGTCAGTTCAGATATCAAGAGAGAGGCTGGTCCATTCTTTTACATTGTCCAGCCAGCTTTTCTTAGAACAACCGTTTCTTCATGCTGTACTTTGAAGGATGACTTTTGATAGTGAGTCATATCTTACATTATGACCAAACCAGTTCAGTTTTCATTTCTCAAAATATTGAGGAGATTTTCCTTTCTGCCTGCCAGAATGATGACTTGTAAAAGTACAAACTTATTTTTTCTTCTTTTCCTGATATCCAGCATATTTCTGTAGCATTTACTCTCAAAGGTTTGAATTCTTTTAGCCTGAGCTATAAAAAAAAATACTAATCAAATACATACAAATTGTTGCTACTAAACGAAGAAATTTTGAAGACATTAAATTTTTATCTTGTCATCTAGCAATAGAATAGAAGCAGTATCAGGGGTGTGAGAGTCTTGGTGGACAGGCAGCTTTTTTAAACATTTAGGTCTAGTCCTAGTAAGTAGTTATTGTACAGTCATATCAACAAACCAGTAATTGAGATATTGGTCAATATTTGTTTGTGTTAAGAATTGATTCACCTCAATCCTTTTTACCTGTAAAGTTATTTCAATGTTTTGTACATGTACAAATATTTGATGGACTTTTCTCTGGATCACTTTTATTCTTTTGATTGTTATGTTCATTGTAACCTGTCAAATTTTTATAAACTTCTGTGGCAGTCAAGACTGCAATACATACTATGATTTACTGGTGTGGCAGTCAATTCATACTATGATTTACTGGTGTAGCAGTCAATTCATACTATGATTTACTGGTACTTATTTTTAAAAAATAATGTCCCTCTTTCTGCAGATTTTGATTTCCATTTTTTAATGTAAGTAAATTGTTTTTAAATTCTCTGCCATATTTTTAATGTGCACATGTTTGTTATTGGCTTCCTTTATGTTTACACATTTATTTATTGCAAATATTCTCAATATTTTATTTTCTTCTAATTTTTTATTGAAATAATAAAAGACCTAGCTGTATTTCCTGTCTTGATTTTATTTGTATCATATTAGTTACATCATGTAACGGCACACCAAAAAACTAATTCCAGTATAATGGAGCTAATTTTAGTGTGTAACAACAAAACTTTTTTTTTTATAAGGTGAAGATAAATCTCATTGCCATTTTTGACAGATATAAACATGCCAAATCAAAGCTACAATATTTAACAAATTTTTTAACCAGCTGGTTCTGTTATGTGACTCACTATTTACCCGTACCTCACTTGTCTAGTCAAAAAGTATACTCTAGCTGACACAATTTAACAAAGCAAATGGTAATAGCAGAGTTTGTAAAATAGTGAAATTTTTTTCTTGCCAATTAGGCCGCTCTATTCATCCTAGTAAAAACAAAAAGTTGCAGGTCAAATTAGGCCTAAGTTTAATAAAGAAGCAGTCTGCACTGGCCACTGGTGTTAAGCTAGGGACATTAAAGGAAGCGCACGTACGTCGTAAGGTCATCTTCGTGGTAAGCAAGTCGTCTTGCCAGGAATCTTTTTATTATTTTTTATCACAGAAAAGTCGTCAGCATAAAGATGTAGGCTACAACAGTTGGAAGAATTTTGACGAATATTACACTAGAAATTCGAGATACATCAATATAGCAGAGACCTTTTGAAAGATCTTCTATAAGTTTTGAGTCGATAATGTTGCAGACGCCTCTCGCGACAACGATGTAGACATACAGTTTAGAAGATCCTTATGAGAGGACGAGACGACGCTTTTAACTTAAAAATATTCAGTTTTTGAAACTTTGGTAACAATTTCATTTTATTTTGGTTAATTTACAAACAAGGGTTGATAAATAAAATGATAATACACCTTTTTTGCCGCCCCCAAAAAATAATTATTACTCCCCCTCCCACTGTTGTCAGGACAATAGCGCACCTCTTAGTGGGCGCTCACAGTTTTTAGAAACGGTGTGGTAAGTTGTATGAGATGCCTACCACCTCCACAATTATCTAGGCCTACGCTTGCGCGAGATTGATTGGGCCTAGTATTTTAACAATACATGTCTTTGTATCCCCCCTAAACTGAGATCATTGGGGGCCAGAAGTTAGTTATCTGATATTTTATAGGACACAAAAGTCTTGAAAGATGGCTGCCTGGTCGTGCGGTTTGCGCGCTGGACTGTTGTTTGAATTTATCGATGGTCCCGGGTTCAAACCCTGCCCGCTCCCATCCCCCGTCGTCCTGCGGAAGGTTTAGACTAGGAAGTAAACTATCTTCAACTCCGAAGGAACATCCGAAACATGTAAAACAAGAATACCCTCTTTCCCCCAAAGATTTTATTCTCTATAGGTCAGTGACAGCTGATTTCGTTAGCTAGAACTTAAGTAAGGAAACACACACTAGAAAAGTCTTTGTCAATTTATTTATATAAGTACTAGATCTAGTTAGATCTATTGGAATCTTTGATTAAAAACAAAAAGTTAAGAAAAAGTCTTCCAGTAAATGCTTGACAACTGCATGGCCTTGACCTTGGGTGTTACGATGGACACTCAAATATAGATACACTTGACATAAGAACAATCTCAGGTAAACAACAAACCGGTTTAATCAGCCATCTTGATTACTAGAGTAGTTTCCCCTGTACGTGGGCACAACTCTTCATACAAATATAACATTCCATCAACATCCCCTCTCCTCCCAAAAAAAAATTTAAAAAAAAAAGGGAAAGTTGAAAAAAAAAAAAAAATATAACGAAAAAAAAATAATTATACAATCAACTTGACAAAACTATTTACAACCGTAAATATGTTTCAAATTAAATACCTACAATCAGATCAACAAAACTATTTACAACCGTTCATATATATAGTTCTTAAACATAGTCTCCATATCTTGAAGGTTTCAGGAGATTGGCCCTAGGTCGCAGAGAGTACTGGTGAGTGTTTTCGGCGTTGGGCGGATTGTTCATACACTCATTCTCTGCGTCTGGGAAAATGTCCGTACAATTACTTTCTCTATCAGGAGAAAAGTCTATGTTGTTAGTGGTGTCAGGTCGTAGGTGTCTTCTATTTCTTTGGTACATGAAACCATTGTCCCCTTCTATAATGTAGGCACGTTCGTTCACTTTCCGACATACTCTGCCTTGTCTCCAGGTAGTATCGTTTGGCGATTGATAGAAGACTTTCTGTCCGACGTTTATAAGCTTCATGTCACGAGCTGTTTTGTTGTAGTGTTTTCTGATACTTTGCTGTCGCTTCTCTCGTCTGGCTGTGGCTTCTTGTTGTGACATTCTTACAGGATGCTCTCTTCTTGGCAATAACGTTCTTGTTGCCCTTCCAAAGAGCATCTGAGCCGGACTTAAGTTGGTATCTTGCCTGGGTGTATTTCTAAACTCTAAAAGGGCTTCATAGGCATCTGATTTACTTTCTTTGGATTTTTTCATCAGATTCTTTAATATTTTCACTGCTGCCTCTGCCTTGCCGTTTGACTGATGGTGTCCTGGTGAAGATTTTAAATGGTGGACACCCCATGCTTTCATGAATGCGGTGAATTCAGCAGATGAAAACTGAGGTCCAAAATCACTGATACAAACTTTGGGGACACCATATCTTGCAAACAAGTTTTTTAGTTTTCTTATAACAACTTGACTTGTTGTCGTGTGCAAATGTTCTACTTCAATAAAATTTGAATAGTAGTCAACTATGGCAAGGTATTGTTGGTCAAATATTTGGAACAAATCTATTCCAACTTTGTCCCAGGGATTTGAACCCTCATTATGTTGTATTAAGCTTTCTTTCTGGTTTGCAGGTTTACTTTGCTGACAAGGTTGGCATGCATTAGCTATTTCTTTTATTCTTGCCGCTATTCCCGGCCAGAAAACTGCGTCCCTTGCTCTTCTCATCATGGCATCACACCCTAAATGTGCTGCATGTAGTTTGGTCTCAACTTCTTTTCTTAATGCTCTTGGGATAATTATTCTCTCCCCTTTCATTAGAAGGCCATCCTCATAGGTCAGTACATCTGCAAGTGACCAATACTGTTTGAGTTCTGGTACAATATGATGCTTGTCTGGCCAACCGTTCAGTATGTACTGTTTCAACATCTGCATCTCATTGTCCACTTTGACTGCATCTTTAACTTTATCTAACATTATATCTGGGAGGGCCAGTCCTACAGTGTTGATAGAAGTGTCAGGAAAATCTTCCTGTTCTGGCAAAGGGTCTCTGCTTAGCGTGTCAGCAATCTGTAATCTGTTTCCTTTGGTATACTGGTACTGAACATCGTATCGGTACAAGCGCATCATTAAGCTTTGAAGCCTTTTAGGTGCACAACTGAGGGGTTTATTGAGTATATTTTCCAAAGGTTTATGATCATTCTGTATTATTATTGTTCTGCCGTACGTGTACTGGTCGAATTTTTCTAGAGCTACTACTACAGCTAAGAGTTCCTTTTCGATTTGAGCCCACTTTTTCTGAGGCTCTGTGAGTGATCTTGATGTGTATGCTATGGGTTTGTCATCTTGTAGTAGTACAGCTCCTAGGCCATTTTGACTGCTGTCCGCCTGAATAGTTACTTTCTTCTCCGGGTCGAAATAACTTAGGGTTCCATGATTGGATATCTTCTGTTTGACACTATTAAATGCTTTCTCGCAGTCATTCGACCACATAAATAGCTTGTGTTTCTTTGTCAGTTCTGTTATTGGTTGTAGATCTGCTGAGAGACTTGGGATGAATCTTGATAGATATTGTATCATTCCACAAAATCTACGAACCGATGTAATGTCTTCAGGGGTTTTTAGATTTGTTATGGCTCTCACCTTGTTTGGGTCTGGTTTTATTCCTGACTGGGAAATAATGTGTCCCAAAAACACAATTTCTGATTTTCGGAATGCTGATTTCTTTTCATTTAGTCTGATGTTCTTTTCCTTTAGCCTATTGAGTAATTTTGATAGGTTTTCGTCATGATTTTTGCGAGCCTCTTCTACTGTGTCCCCCTTTCCAATTACCATTATATCATCTACCACGTTAAAACATCCAGTTAGTCCCTCCAACGCATCATTCAAATGTCTTTGAAAGACTTCCGAGCTTACTTTGAGACCAAAAGGAAGTCTATTCCATTTGTATCTACCGAATGGGGTCGCCATTGCAGTGAGACCTGATGAGTCCGGGTCTAGTTTGATATGCCAAAAAGCTTCCTGGATGTCGACTTTGCTAAATATCTTGGCGTTACCCATTTCAGCCAAAATGTCTTCTAGTGTTGTTAGGTTGTAGTGCTCCCTCAGTAGTGCCTTGTTCAAGGGTTGAGGATCAATACAGATTCTGATACTGCCGTCTGATTTCTCTACCAATGCCATTTGACTAACCCACTCTGTGGGCTCAGTTATTCTTTCCAGAATTCCTCGTTGAACTAAAGAGTTTAGTTCGGCTCTGACTTTCTCTTTTAATGCTATGGGAATTCTTCTACATGGTAGGACTTTGGGCTTCACTGTCTTGTCTATTTTCAATGTAGCCACGCCTAAGTCACCAAGTGCGTCAATGTTTTGATGTTTGCTTCCTGTGGCTTCCACTTTAGCAATAAATCGGTCTTCATTAATGTGAATGAGCTCCATCTTTCTCAGTGTTGATAATCCTAGCAGGCATGTTAGATCATTTGGTACTACCACATACTCTACATTGAATTTCTCATTGGTCTTTAGATTGGTGGTTACCAACGTAGCTTTTCCTTTTGGCTCCATTACCGTCTTATTCCACATGGTTAATCTCTGGGACGTCGGTACTATCTGGTCTGGGCACACATATTTTTCGTTTATGGTATTGACGTCGGCGGCACTGTCCACTTGAAATCTGACTCTTTGGTTGTTGATCATCATGACGGCCGTCATCCTATGCTTTTTGGGGCCATTCATTGCCATTACCCATTCAGTTTGGGGTGTAACTTCTTCTTCTTCTGTGTCTGATTCTATATTGCTCTGTGTCTTTGCTTGAGTAATGCTATATATTTTCTTTTTGCAGACTGAGGCGAAATGATTCCTGCCTCCACAAATGTGACATGATTTTCCCCAGGCCGGACATTTTTCCTTTACGTATTCATGGGTGCCCTTGCAAAATTTACAAGTTTTACTTTGTCTTGGCCCCTTGTCACTCTGTTGATATTCCTTTCTGTATTTTGGACCTGACTTAGATGTTGAGATTCTTTCAACTATTGGGTTGTCCAAAGGTTCATTTCTTCCTTCTCTGATATCTTTCATTTGCCTTTGTGATCTTTCATATATCCTACATACATCTATGCATTTCTGTAGGGTTAGTTTATCATCTTGCAACAATTTCATCTTTAAGTGTTCACTTCTAACCCCTAAGATAATTCGGTCCCTAATCAGACTCTCTTCTAGTTTATCAAAATTGCAGCTGCTTGCCAGTTTCTTCAGGGCAGTTATGTATGAGTCAATGTTCTCGTCCTCTTCTTGTCTTCTCGTATTGAAGACATATCTCTCATATGTTTCGTTGGTTCTCCCAACATAGAACTCTTCAAAACTCTTTAAAATTTCATTTATTTTTGTCTCATGCCCTTTTCCAAATGAATCAAACACGTCTGCAGCCTCACTTCCAATTATGGTCATTAGTGTTGCTACACGTATGTCTTCTGTCTCTGTTGTGAGTTTCGTGGCCTTTTCATAGTTATCCCAGTCTCTTCTGAATCGTTTCCAATTGGCCGCCATATTGCCTGTTTGCAATAGCGGTTGCGGTACTGGGAAATATCTGTTAGCAGTTGCCATTTTAGCTACTGCTTTCTTATATTTTCCTCAAGATATTCTAGGTTATCGTTTACCTTTATTAGATGTGTAAACCGCTGCCACCATGTTACGATGGACACTCAAATATAGATACACTTGACATAAGAACAATCTCAGGTAAACAACAAACCGGTTTAATCAGCCATCTTGATTACTAGAGTAGTTTCCCCTGTACATGGGCACAACTCTTCATACAAATATAACATTCCATCAACAATGGGTCTCAGCCTTCGATGGACACTGGGACTGTGATACAAAGGATATTTGCTAATCCACTCAAGAGCTCCCATTTCATTAATAATGAAATCTGAAAGACGAAGTTTCATGACATTATTTTATAGGCCATAATTGTTCACAATAAACAGACTATGAAACAGACGAACAGACTGTTCAAGAAAACATTTTAAAAAAAAACAACACAATAATGTCTTCGATGGACACTGGGACTGTGATACAAAGGATATTTGCTAATCCACTCAAGAGCTCCCATTTCATTAATAATGAAATCTGAAAGACGAAGTTTCATGACATTATTTTATAGGCCATAATTGTTCACAATAAACAGACTATGAAACAGACGAACAGACTGTTCAAGAAAACATTTTAAAAAAAAACAACACAATAATGTCTTAAAACAGCCATACACAACATGGCAATTAGACGCGTTTCATTCATTCTCAAAACCATCAGAACTTAAACGTAACTCTTCCGATGTCTCTATACATGACATCACATTGACATTCGTTGCTCTCTCTCTCTCTCTCTCTCTCTCTCTCTCTCTCTCTCTCTCTCT